>JAJPUD010002164.1:53184-151691 GCA_023553655.1 Myrmecobius fasciatus | reverse complement strand
TGGAGGGGATGTGGGAAAACTGGGACACTGATACATTGTTGGTGGAATTGTGAATGGATCCAACCATTCTGGAGAGCAATTTGAAACTATATTTCTGGATAATATGCTCCTGCACACACTAGCAAGTTGTTTATGTGGTCCTACAAGCTCAGTGTGCTATAGTTATATAAGTGTATTAAGGTATATAAGGCTGAGAAAAAATTGAATAAATGGATTCCTGTTTAACCACCTTGGTGAATTCTGCCCCTTCACTCCTCATCCATGATCAGGATTCAGGCTGGTACCAAAATACTCTGTGAACAGATCTGGACAATTGGCGTTCAACACATGGTCCTGGAAAGCAGGACACACAGCAGCTCAACAGACAAGATCAGGGCGAGTGGGGGTGAATCCCCATGACTCAGGCATAGAGTGAGCTTTAAAAAAAAGAAAAAAAAAACAGGCAAGTGGGAAGATTTGGTAAGGGTTAATCTAGTCACTTTCATTTTTCAGCCAAAATGGGCAAGTGCTAACAAAAGAGCCTCCCTCTGAAGGGAAGTCTGAAGGATGCTTAGTTAGATTGATAAAGGAGCAAGGTTTTTCAGTGACTCAGAAGCGGATCGCTGAGTTCTTGGATGTTGTGGAGTGCACATCTCTGTGGCTCTTTGGAGAGGAGAGATTGGACCCAGAGATGTGGAAGGTAGTGGGAGAACAATTAAGTGCATACTACAATCCCCAAGGATATATTCCTTGGGTACAATGTGATAAAATTGGCTTTGAGAAATTCCACATAGAAGAAAAAGAAAGCTATTAGTGTGGGGTGTCAAGCAAGGAAGCATAAGGAGAATAGGCAGGATGGCGCCCACAACCTGGAGGGTACAGAACATGGGGTCTCCTCCCTCAACCCCACCTTTATGATCAGGGAGAAGGAGGAGCAGGACTGGCAGTGACACATAGGCCCTCCTCCTATATCCCCATTACAAAAGGCATTAGTTAAAGCAAGGGGGGGAGGAGAGGAGGGACGGGATATATTTAGATTGAGAATGGAAGCATAACCTGGGATTGAAGAACCTGACCCTAATGGGCCTCCAGGTCAAATCAAGAGAAGACACACTCCTTTTTAATCTGGAAGTTATCAAAGATCTGAAAAGGCTTGCACTCTTTATGGGTCTACATCATCTTATGTTAAGATGCTGTTAGAGAATTTGTTTTATGAAATCCTAATCCCTAATGATTGCAAATCCACAGCAACAACAGCCCAATCAGACCAAAACTTTATTCCTTATCCAGTGCTTGCAGCTAGAATCTTGTTAAAAGCCATTAAATGATTAATACAATTATCTGGGATAGGACCTGACAAAATATGCACTTTCTATACCAATATACATTTTTTTTTCCTGAGGCAATTGGGGTTAAGTGACTTGCCCAGGGTCAAGTGTCTGAGACTAGATTTGAACTCAGGTCCTCCTGACTTGAGGGCTGATGCTTTATCCACTGTGCCACCTAGCTGTACACATTAATGTATACCATAAAACCATCCCCAAAATGGCAAATTTTGTTGGCCACAGCTCCACATTTTACACATGGGTCCCCCTTAAAGATAGCACAGCTACTACATAATTGGCCATGGGTTTTTGAAGAAAAGGTTTCTAAGATCCCTTTTAAAGGACTGACCCTCTTTACAGATGTGTGTAAACATAACATTTGTGCTGTATATTCTCCTGACTTAGTTATAAAAAGAGTAATCAGAACTTCCTTTCAGTCCACTCAGCAGAAGGAGTTGTATGCAATTATGCTAGCTCTTACTTATTATCCAGGAGATGTAAATATAATATCTGATTCAGCTTATTCAGTAGATGTGGTACAAAGAATTGCCACAGCCTAAATAAAATGTGTAGCTTCTAACATGTTTCAGCTTTTTAAGGAACTTCAGGAGCAAGTGAGAAAATGTCCAGGTAAATATTATCTCTTGCATGTCCCTTCTCATACTGGTCTTCCAAGACATATTTTTTATGGAAAATAAGTCAGATCACCTTCTCCCCATTTTAGCCAACATTCCCCTATTTCAGGCTCCCAAGAATCTCATTCTAAATATTATCAGGCTACACGAGCTACATGTCTGCAGTTTGGGATAAAAAAAGAGGAAGCTAGGAACATAGTAAAAGCCTGTACAGCTTGCCTCCCTTTCCACACTCCGATGCTCCCTCCAGGGAAGAACCCTCATGGTTTGCAACCCAATGAAATTTGGCAAATGAAGGTGACCCACTATAAATCTTTTGGTCATCTGTTTTTATCCATGTTGTCATGGACACCTTCTTAGGATTTTCTCTTACAGCACCTACAGCAAAAGAGACAGTCTATTGTCATTGTTGAATTATTTCATTTCAACTCTTTATGACTCCATTTTGGGTTTTTCTTGGCAAAGATAATATAATAGTTTGCCATTTTCTTCTCTAGCTTATTTTCATATGAGAAACTGAATGATTTACCCCAAAACACATAATTAGTAAGTGCCTGAGGGCAGATTTGAATTCACAAATATGAGTCTTCCTGGTTCCGAGTTCAGGGTTCTATCAAGTGTATTCCCTAGCTGCTCCCAGAAAAAAAAGGTAGGGAAACCACTATATCCTGGGCCATTGTCAATAATCTTGACTCTTGTCTTGCCCCTGGACTTTGGACAGCTATGGAGGATAGAGTGAGACTGATGGCTGCATAGTTATGCCATTAACAAGTCACAAGTCAAGCCATAACCCTTGTGATGTTATTAGCCCTCTTTGAGAATGAAGAACAAATAACAACAAAACATTTCTCTCTCCCATGCCTTTGTACAGGGTGTTAAACTATGCCTGGAATACAATCTCCATTCATATTTGTTTCATAGATTGTCTAGTTTCCTTGAAAGTTCAATTCAAGTCTTATTTCTATCAGACTATCCTAAAACACCCAGATGTTATTGCTTTATACCCTATAATTACTCTGTATATTTTTCATTCTGACTTTTCTAAATATGTTAGTTTCCCTCCCTAAAGAACATAAACTTCTTGAGGACAGGTATTGTCAGGATTTGTCTTTGTATCTCTTGTGCCTAACAAGATACCTTTGATCTATAATAAATATTTTTGAATAAATGACAAATGTCTTGCATATCTAATCAAAAGGACTTTAAAATTTATTTTTAATAAAAGATACAGAAAGAATATTTCTTAGCCATATCCCCAAGTTATATCCTATAAAACATAACCCCCACACATACATATACACACAAGGATAGAAGCTGAAACATTCTTTTTTAAGAAGTTTTATTTTTACATAAGTATTTACAGATTACTGCTACTTTGTGAGGGGTTTCTTGTAACAAAGTAAAAAATAAGCAAAATCAATACTACAGAGTCTCCATCAGAAGTACATGGAAGGGGGCAGCTAGGTGGTACAGTGGATAGAGCACCAGCCCTGAAGTCAGTAAGACCTGAGTTCAAATCTGGCCTCAGACACTTAACACGCCCTAGTTGTGTGACCTTGGGCAAGTCACAACTCCAGTTGCCTCAAAAAAAAAAAAAAAAAAAAAAAGAGTTAAGAAGTACATGGAAGATTAAGCAATGTTCTGGAAATTGAATGGATGCCCATCTGTTGGAGAATGGCTGAATAAATTATGATATATGAATGTTATGGAATATTATTGTTCTATAAGAAACAACCAGCAGAATGATGAACTGATGCTAAGTGAAATGAGCAGAACCAGGAGATCATTATACACAGCAACAACAGAACAATATGATGATCAATTCTGATGTACATGGTTTTCTTCAACAATGAAATGTTTCAAACCAGTTCCAGTTGTTCAGAGAAGAAAGCCATATGCATCCAGAGAGAGGCCTGTGGGATCTGAGTGTATACCATAACATACATTTTCATGCTTTCTATTGATGTTTGCTTGTATTTTGTTTTTCTTCTCAGGTTTTTTTTTTTCTTTCTAGATCCGATTTTTCTTGTGCAGCAAGGTTATTGTATAAATATGTGTGTATGTGTATTGGATTTGTCATATGGACTACCTGCCATCTAGGGGAGTGGGTGGGGGGAAGGAGGGAAAAATTTGGAACATAAAGTTTTGCAAAGGTTAATGTTGAAAAATTACCCATTCATATGTTTTGCAAATAAAAAGCTTTAATAAAAAAAAAAAAGATTAAGCAATGTTAGCACTTTGTTACCTCTCTCTTTTTCCTGATGGGGAAAAAAGACTAAAAATTTCTTGTAACAAATATGTATATGCAAACAAAGCAAATTTCCTCCGTGGCTTTATGTAAAAATGGAGAGAGAGTACCCCCATGGAGTACCCCAAATGGAGTAAAGAGTTACCCCCACAAATGGCATGGGAGGTATTATTGTGCAACTCCAAGAAAGTCTATAACTTTTTTTTTCTCCCTATGTTTCTCCAAGGGAGAATTCCTCTTGAATTCCTGCCAGGAGAGGATGCAAGAGACTGGAGATGGACATACTTATTCTGTTCTCTTCAGTGAGACATGGTAATAGGTTAGAATTATATCTATCAACTCCATTAAATAGTGTTAGTCAAGAAGATATGATTTTGAGTTTCAATATAACTTTTGATTGCTATTTTCATTCATAGAGAAAGCAAGACCCCAAGCTTTATATTGAAGCCTTGTCTCCTTTCCTACCAAATACCAGTTCAACAAATCTATACACATAGGTAGTAGCAAATAAACCCATTTATTCAAGTCAAATAGCAGAAAACAAATCATAGAAAAATCTACATAGGAGAATATATATTAAAAAATAGGGAATGAAAGATTTTTCCATTAAGAGCAAAGTAACAGTTCAACCAAAAGAAAGAAAGTACTAAGTCTCCATCAAAGGTAAAGTTCCCAAAATCTTTAGTGTAGCAAGAGAAAAATAAGAACATAGAGGAAAATGATAGTTCCTCTCATTTCAATTTCTTCCAAGTGTCTCTTCTTTCAGTAATATGAAGTAGGGTTGACATCTCAAAGTCAGAGCCACAAACTCTCAGAACAATTGTATTACCTGAAGAAATCTGAAGTGGCTTGCTAATTCTGTCCAGAACCTCATGCAGTCTGGGGGTATTGATCTCCAGTAATGAGCTGAGTCCCATAACGATGGGCTTTGGAACTGGAGTGATTTATATACACATATAAACACAGGCACAGACACACACACACACACACAAACATATACTGTGTGCAATGTGATTGTCATCAATGGTCATTATATGGAATTGACATCTGAAAGTTGGATAGACTGTTGATGTGACTGAAATTGGCTTAGTCCCATTTATAGTTGAAGCTGTTAGAGGAAAAGCTTATACTTATCTAGTCTAAGATTTACTATATTTAAAATGCAAGGTTTCTACAAAAACAGAGAGATACATGCACAAATAATTATTTGCATCTGACTGATTTTTCCTTCCTCTTAAATAGTCAGAGTCCAGAAAACTTAAGGAGGAGTATATCCAACTATTCAACATTGTATTTAATAATTTTCCCCCTGAGGCAATTGGTGTTAAGTGATTTGCCCAAGGTCACACAGCTAGGAAGTGTTAACTGTCTGAGCCCAGATTTGAACTTATCTCTTCCTGACTTCAGGGCTGGTACTCTATCCCCTGTGCCACCTAGCTGCCCTGTATTTAATAATTCTTACAGTTTTAAAAGTTGATTGTTTTTACAGGGTTGTTATTGTATAAACTTTGGTAGTTTTATTGATTTTATTCATCATTTTTAAAAATTCTTCAAAATTGTTCATTCTTTATGTTATTGGTATTACACTATAACAACTCTTCTCTTTCTGTTTACTTCACTCTGCATCAGTTCATGTATTCTATCATATTCATAAGCTACAACTTAGTCATTCTTCATCAACTATTGGGTATCCTCTTAGTTTCCAGGATGTTTTACCACCACAAACAAAGCGCTGCTGTCTATACTTCTTATATCTTACACCACTTCTTGTACTCTTCAAACCAGTGCCACTGGACACTTTGACTCCAGGCATTTTCATTGTATATCCCCCATGCCTGAAATGCTAACTGTCCTCATCTCTGCCTCCTGGCTTTGTTTTAAAATCCCAGTTAAAAATCTACCCTTAATAGGAAGTTTCACAATCTCTCTTAATTTTAACACCTTTCTTTTATTGACTACTTTCTACTTATCCAGTATATACCGTGTTTGTACAAAGAAGTTTGCATATTGTCTAGTTATATTGTGAATTCCTTGAAAAGTAAGGTCTGTGTTCTACCTTTCTTTGTATTTCTCAACACTGCACATGGTAGGCACTTAAAATGTTTTGGGTTTTTTTTCTAACTTTTTGCTTTTAAACAAAAATCTAGTCATATCCTAAGAAAAAAATTAGGCAAAAACTACAGAGGAATTCTATTTCCCAGGCATATAAAATTATGGAAGTTAATTTTAGAGAAATTTCTAGAGAAGCTCAAAAGGCCCTTGATTAGTTCACACTAGTATCTCCTTTCCCCAGATCTGGACCAGATTAAGATAATGACCAGAATCAATTAAATACAAAAATTTTGATAGTGTTGTGCCTGTCTCATTCTCCCTCAGTTACTGTCTCAGTTTCCCTCAGTTGCAGTATCAGTTTCCCTCAGTTACTGTCTCAGTTTCCCTCAGTTGCAGTATCAGTTTCCCTCAGTTACTGTCTCAGTTTCCCTCAGTTGCAGTATCAGTCTCCCTTAATTGCTCTGTCCCAAAAAAGCAATCCCGACTTCCTGATCTGAAGGTCATTGGACTCACACTCCAAAGTAATCATGAAACCTCCATATGGTCAGCCTCGACATCCCCCTTATCTATGACCCAAACAAGCAGTCTGCTTTGGCAAGGCTACTTACTCCCTAACCTGTCAGAACTGAATTTATGGTTTCCTTGGACACCAGATGTGCTCAGCTGTTCCCATGAGTTCTTTGTCTCCCTGAGCTATAAGACCCTATATAATGTTTGAAGTTCCTTGATGACATCACTGAGTACTTTATATTCAGTCGGCTAACATGGCTGTGGCTGTGTTGGTCTCCGGGGTGGATTGCATGCTTTGAGACAAGAGTCCCACCAGTCCTGATCCATAGCTATGGATTCTGAACTTTCAATTAACATCAATAAAGCATTAGCTAATTTCCATGTGTGATACTGCCTCAGTTTCTCCCTGAGCATTACAATAGAAGTAGCTGAGTTATGTGATCATGTAAAAAAAAAGACACCATAGAAGAAGTGGTTTTAAAAAGTGAACTGAGTTGTTGAAGGTTTAAATAACTATTACTTTTGGGTTTTGTTTTGTTTTCAATGAATCAAGTTTTTACACTGAAATTTGCCACTAAGCTCTATCTTATTGTGAAATTGCATCTATTGTTTTGGAATACTTTAAATTATAACAACAAACATCTTATTTAGAGAGAAATTTTCAAAGACAAGATGGATTTCTGTCCCTTTGGATTCTTTCTTTTCTTCCTTCCTTTTTTCTTTCTTTCCTTCCATTCTTTCTTTTCTTTGTTCCTTTTTTCCTTTTTTCCTTCCCTTTCTTCCTCCCCTCTTTTCTTCCTTCTTTCTTCTTTCCTTCCTTCCTTTTTTCCCCTCCTTTCTATTTTTACTTCCTGCTTTCCTTTCTTTATTCTCAGCAAAAATCTATAAAATTAGAATAATTTAATTAGTACATTGGTTCTAGCAGGTTTATGTCCAAAACATGAGGTCAGAGTTTTATTTGTTTTGTTCTTCAAAAGTTATATGATACCTTTGGATTTATAGTCAACTATCAGGTGCCATTCTGGTTCAGGACATATTCTGTCCATAACACTACTATGGCCAATTAAAAAAGTAGGGCAGGTTTTTTTGAACATTTTGGGAAGTTCCTTTTCGTTTATTTTTTCCCCAGAATTGAACTGCACAATCTTGATGATTCCTTTGTTTTCTTGGAATCTGACTATTTAAGAGGAAGGCAAAATCAACCAGACGTAATTAGTTATTTGTGCATGTCTGTCTCTGTTTTTGTAGAAAGCTTGTATTTTGCATATGGTAAATCATAGGCTAAAACCGTATAAGCTCTTCCTCTAACAGTTTTAACTATAAATGAGACTAAACCAGTTTCAATTACACCAGACTCTTGCTATCCCAAAGGGGAAAGAGCAGACATGTTCTCAAAACAAGGGAGATTGTTTGGCCCAACCCCATAATCCAGTGACAAGGAGATTTTCTTCAGCACTGAACCCCATCTCAACCTTGGTAAGGTTGCCCCAAAATCAGGAACTTAATTATTCCCAGCTACTCTAGGAAATCTATAGCTACAGTAGCTATCTTTTGAATAGGATAAAATGATTTTTTAAAATTTCTTTATGGATTGTTTACTATGCATAAAAGGAAAAGAACAGTATCTGATTGCAAGGTTAAAAGTATTTTCATCTTACTACAAGGAGCATCTGACCTCAAGAAAAAAAGAAACTCTCCAATAGTAATCAGAAACTAAGTACCCTCTTCCCAGGATGGCAAATGAGATGTCTGAAGATAGAAGTTCCTCCATGAGCCAAAAAAAGGGCCACAAAAAGATTTTTTGGTGGCTGTTGAGTAATTTCAGTCACGTTCAACTCTTCATGACCCAATTTAAGATCTTCTTGGCAAAAGGTATTGGGTTTTTCCTTCTCCAGATCATATTATATATGAAGGACTGAGGCAAAAGGGTTGTCATTTCATTCACTTAAGGTTAAGTCACTTGCAGGGTCAAAAAGCTGTAGAAATAAAACCAGTTTTCCTATTATATGGGCAAAGCATATTCTTTTCACTGACATGTAGTACTAGGCTCCTCTGATAATTGAAATTTAAAGGCAGAGTAGGTAGGTAAAGCTGGATTTAGGCTGCTGTGGGTCAGTAGGCTTTGAGAACAGATCCTACATCTTCACTTGTGAAGTCAGTTCTGACTGTCTCACTTTGGGAAAAGTTGAGAAACCTCAGAACTCAGAAAGAGTATATATGGATAAGTCTGACCCAGCATTTATATCTGACCCACAAGAGAATAAAATCTACAAGTTTTAAAATGAAATTAATTGCCAAAGTTTTCAGATAAAGAATAAATTAGTCTAAATTAGGAATGTATACCATAGAATTTTTGGTTATGAGAATAAATAGTTGCTAATGACAAAAAAATTTGAATTTGTTAATAAAACATTGTATTAAGTGTCGGTATCTGTTAAATTAAGAGATTCTCAATCTTGAACAAAATTTAATCCAATTTATTTTCCCTTTTCCAATGAATCTAGAAGCAGGAAAGGAAGGAAAAAAGCAAGCATTTCTTAAGTTGCTACATTTTTCCAGGCACTATGCTAAGTGTTTTTTCAAATATTATCTCATTTGATCCTTACAACAACCCTAGGAGGTAGGACTATTTTTATTCACATTTTACATTTGAGGAAAGTGACACATTCTGAGATTAAGTGACTTGTACAGTATCAAACAGGCAGTGACTGAGGCAGTGACTCGGGTCTTTTTGACCAGGAGCAATGAGCAATCCACTGTGATACTACCTACCTTAAAAAAAAAAAAATGTAAAGGTTTTTTACAACTACAGACTCCTGTATTGCTTGAAATTCTACTATGAAGAGGTGGACATTTAGCTATTGAATTAATTTCTTTCCTCTTCAGCTTCAAAAAGACTTTTTTTTTAATAGCCTTGACACAAGTTTTGCCTCAAGAGAAATGTAAGCAAAATGCTTCTGAGAAACAGGCAATATTTCATTTTTATTGTTAGAATTTGATTAGTCTGATCACGGTGGACTTCTCTGAATGATTTGGCAGAATTTAATTGGGTAGTAAATTAGAAGCAAAGTCTCTTAAATGAATTCAAATACACATTGCAAATTGCAGGTTCTTAAGAAACCAAAGTGGAAATTCTTTATGAGGTTAAAAAAAGAGAGACTTTGCCTATATATATAAATCTGAAAGTTTCACCTCTGACCACCAAGTGGCAAAGTTTTGCAATTGATTTGAGGTACATTAGAAAATTGTGCTAGTTTGTAAAAGATATATAATAGAAGAAAACATGAAACTAGATCTAACATAATTGGAACATGTGAAACAGACTCAATAGCAGAAAAGTTAAAAGTTAATAAATTAACCTTATTTTTAAAAAAAGGAAGTGAAATTCTGAATCAGTACAAAGAGAAATGCAATTCTCTGATTTGTAAGAATCAGTCTAGGCTAATCAAAGTCAGTAACAAAAAAGAAAGAATTAAAAGTAACTATTGGTAGTTTAAAATAATACAATTTAATATTGAAGCTTAATTAAAATAGATATAGAAATGTAAAAAGATGTTCTTTTTTGCTTTTTGCTGAGGCAATTGAGGTTAAGTGACTTGCCCAGGGTCACACAGCTAGGGAATGCTAAGTGTCTGAGACCAGATTTGAACTCAGGTCTTCCTGACTTCAGGGCTGGTGCTTTATCCACTGTAACACCTAGCTGCCTTAGAGATGTTCTTTTTAAATAATTTTTATTTCAGTTTTTTTCTACAAAATAAGACAAAAACAGAACAGAACATTGTCATGTGTCCAGTAGAACATTAGGGAGGATTCAAAATATATAACAATAAATTTCCAATTCAATAAAGTATAGATAATAATAGAAGAAATTATATTCATGAGTGTCTATCTTTGCTTCCTTGTAGCCTGCATACTTTTTGCTGCGTACTTTTTAAATTTTATTCCTTTTTCCCCCTTTTATCCTTCCCACCTCTCCCAAGCAGGCTACAATTAAGCACAGATATTTAACATATATACATACACACACGCATTTGCCTATATATAAACATACATCTAAAACATTACCAGTATGGCTGACATATAATGTAGATTTCTCTCTTGATTGAATCTTTAAGTTTGACTTTGTATAAAATCAGTGATTACTACTAGCCTTACTGTTTTTTCCTAATAAATTCTACTCATAATCCTTGTTGTAATGTTTATGTATTTCTCTTCTTTTCTGTTCCTGATAACTCTTCTCCTTTAATTCTGCTCCTTAACCTGCCTTACACTTAGCCTCCTCCCACCCACAGATCCCTCCCTTGTTTTCTTCCTCCATCCTTTTCTCCTCCTCCCTCAACCCTTCCCAGTTTATTTCTTTATAGATTTTGGAGGGTGCTACACACTTCATATGCATGTAATGTTGCCTTTTTAACCCCTTCTCGATGTGAGTAGGATTTCAGAACTATAGGCCTCCCATCCTCAGATAATATCTCTGTGTCTATTCTTCCTCTGCACCTCATTTGTATAACATTTTTACCTTTTTCTCAACAGTTTTGCTTTATAGAATCAGATCATACTCAACTCTGCTCCAATCTTTCTTTTGAGCTACTCAGTTACTGGATGTGAATTTTTTAAAAAGGTATATATTTCCATATGAAAAATGTAAACAATTTGTCCATATTTAGTTCCTTGAAATTAATCTTTGATATTAGCTCTTATGTGTAAATTTTCAATTAAGTTTGGATTTGGTTGAGCAAAAGTCCTGAAAATCTGCTAGTTGAATATCCATTTTTTCTCATTCAATATCATAGATAATTTTGCTGGATATGACATTTTTGACCATAGGCCTAGTTCTTTTGATTGCCAGTATATATGATTCCAGGATCTATAGTCTTTTACTGTGGCTGCTGATGAGTCCTATACAATTCTAATTGTAGTTACAGAATATTTGAATTTTTTTCTTGTTTCTTGCAAAATGTTGTCTTTGATCTGAGGGTTCAAATTTAGCAATACTATTCCTATGTGTTTTCCACAAAAGATCTTTTTGATGTGGTGATTGGTGGATTTTTTTTTCTATTTCTACTTTCCTCTCATGTTTTATTACCCCAGGATAATTTTTCTTGGGTTATTTTTTGCATTATTGTATCAAGGTTCTTTTTTTGGTCACAGCTTTCAGGGAGTCCAATTATTTTTAAATTTTCTCTTCTTGATTTGTTCTCCAGATCTGCTGTTTTTCTTACAAGATATTTCACATTCTGTTCTGTTTTTCCATTCTTTATATTTTGTTTTTTATTTCTTGGACTTATGCTTCACTGGCTTCCCTTTGGCCAATTCTAATTTTCAAAAAATTATTTTCTTCTTTAAGATTCTGTATCTCTTTTTCTAATTCGTTAACTTTTTTTCATAATTTTCTTGTTTTTCTTGATTTTTTTTTATTTTTTTAATCATGTTTTAGTTTTTCCTCAAGCTCTGTCATATGATTTTTAAATTCTTTTTTGAGTTCTATAAATTCTCTCTGGGTAGAGAAGTTTTTTTGGTTTTTTGTTTCTGTTTTTGTTTTACTTCAGCATTCTCCTCCGAAGATGGACCCTGGTCTTCCCTATTCTCATAGCAAGTTTCTATTTTTGGGTTCTTTCTTGTTTGCTGGTTAATTTGTTTTTAATGGGAAGTATTAGTGTAAGCACCTTTATTCATGGTGTAGAGGTATGGTTTTTCTAGCTTCAATTCAGCTCTCCCCCCTGACCTGTAACCCCAAACCCAGAGCCCTCCTACAAATGTCTGCAGCACCCTTCTCCCATTGCCTCTGCACTCATGGGTCTGCTGGTTCCTTCTCACCCAGCCCAGTAAGTCTGCAACACAGCTAAGTTCTGTGTTCCTAATCAAGTGAGGTTCCCTCAGTCTTCCCAGACTCTGACTCCAAACTCAGCATGGTGTCTGGGAAGTAAAAGTTCCTGTGGTTCCTGCTGAGGCTCCAGCAAAACCCAGATAGCCCCAGGAGTACCCATTTGGTGTTTCTGTGGAACTAACCTAGAAGTTTTTGCACTTTACAGGGGTTAATCCCCAGTTTGGGGGGTTTCTTAGGATCTTCTTGGGTTGTATCTAAAAAATCCCTATTCTGCCTCAAATTGTCTTGATTTTTCACTAATTCATATTCACCCTGAGGTGCAAATTTGTTTTATTTGTGGGGGAAATCTGGAGAGCTTGAAATTTACTGACCTACTCAGCTATCTTCCAAGAATCTTCCCTAGAGATGTTCTTAACACTAGAAATTTTAACAGCTGTGGACAAACAAGAGCAGGAGAGAAAAACCCAAATTGGAAGAAATTGTCACAAAAGACTTGTTTTGTTTGTTTTTGTTTTTAAATCACGTTAAGGTTAAGTGAGAAAAGTGAAATAGGAAGAAAAGAATAAAGAGAAAGAGATTGCCTTGCCTGTGGAACTGAGAACTATACTTGGAGACACTTGTTTCCTCTGTGCTGTTAGAGTTAGTATTGAGATTTCTAATGATTTCCAACTTTAATTTTATAGAAACTACTATAAATTTATAAAATAGCTAGAATCATGGAGCAATCATTAGAATTAAGCAGTTTAAAGTTTAGGTTTTTATTGGATTTAATAAATTGATTGGGGACAATATTCGTAGCTCAGTTGATTTGTAGACTGGATAATAATTGCTAGTGTCACACCTTTGTAGCAATGGGGTTAAAAGTGATAACTACTCTACATTGGTTGATTATCTCAACTAGCACAGAATGCCAAAATTAAAAGTTTGATACATGAAATCTTTTTCCATCTAGATAATTTGAAAATGTATTCAACTGGATTAATGTGAGTAGATTGGCAATGATTTTTTTGACATTTTGATTTAAAAGAATTTATATGATTTTATATGAACTAGATGTTTATAAGTTTCTAATTTGAGGAAACAATACTTAAAGCATGATGCATAGGTAACATTAAGGTACTAGATCCTCTTTGACTTAAATGTTCTGATTGATTTATGAATTAGTTACCACACAGTAGAGACAATTATCAGGAAGACAATGTTCTTCTGCTTAATGTTTGCTTTAAATATCCAAATGTATACATTTCTATATTTCTAGAGTTAATGTGAGTGGGCTAAATAATAAAACAGACATTGGGAAGTTAAAAATAATATCACAGGATACAATTTTGTAGATTTTAAAAGAACAAGGAATATTTGTGATGTAATCAAATATAAAACTGGTTATCATTGCTGGATTTAACCTTGTTATCAGGAAACGTTTTCCAATAATCTGGGTTAATCAAAAATAAAATGGGCTGACTCAATAAGTAGCAAGTTCCTTTTTGTTGAAAGTCTGCATATAGAGGTTTGATAAATCAGTTTGGGAGTTTGTTACAGAAGTATTTCTTTTTGTGTGTGGTACAAACTAGATGATTGCTGAAGCTCATCTCCCCACTTCTAGGATTTTGTGAATGGGTGAACAAATGAATGAATAAGTGAGAATGAGATAGTTTTTAAGTAGTTTTTGAAGGGACTGAGTGTATTTACCTTGGGGGAAGGGGAAGAGACCAAAATGAGGGGCTGCTATATAGTGCAGTAGATAGTACGCTGGTTTTGGGCTCAGGAAGCCCTAAATTCAAATCCAAACTAAGACATATAACACTTCCTAGCTGTGTGACCCTTGGGGCAAATCATTTAACTCCAACTGCCTTGCATAAAAAGCCAAAAAACAAACACAAACAAACAAAAAAAAGTCTCAGGTGATATATAATATCTATCTTCAATATTTCATGGTCATTCAAGTAAAAGAAAGATTTGCTTATTTTATTTGTACCCGAGGGCAGAAAAAAATTAATAGGTAGAGGGACAAAGAAGTCAATTTTGACTCAGTAAAGAGAGAACCTTAGTAACAATCTGAACTGTTCAAAAATGGAATGGGAAACCTTTATAATGGAATGGGCAACCCTTATTGGCAATGAGTTCACTGTCACTGGAGAAATAGAAACAATCAGAGGCTGACTGGGGTGAGAATGTAGCTTCAGGCAAGGCTTAACCTTGATGGTGCTCAAGCTTCTTTTTTAACTATGAATTTATCTTTGATAGTTTCTCCTCACATAGGTTAAGATTTTGATAATGATCTTAACAACTTCTGAATTTCTTGGATTAACACTTATGGCATTTCCTGCTCGCCTACTGATTTAGCCAAATTAAATAAAACAATTTCACACCTCAAAATTATAGATACTGATTTTCTGGGAATCAAGCAATAATACATTTGTGGGCAGTTTCTAAATAAACGTAGCCACCCAGAAAAGGGGAGCATTGAAGGTTGGCTAAATGCATGACATGCTTTTCTTTTTTGTTAGAAAAGTGTTAAATATTTTAAAATATACTTTCAAATTCTAAATTGAAATAGTAGACATCAAAACCTTTCACAATGTTCTGCCATGTGGTGTTAGACATGCACCCAATGTACTTTCAAGAAATACTAATTGTCACTGCTGTTTCTGCACTTTCTGGCAGACTGGGAACATTGTATAATCGATGAAATGAATAGCAGTGCAGTTTACCTTGTTTGGAGTTTTATTATCTTTGTTCAGGGACAGCCCTATAAATAGAGTAGGTCACCATCTACCTAGAGTGATTTGAGAAGGGCACTGCTTGAATGTCACACCATCAGTGTCATTGCTGGAAAGAAGAAAGATATAATGGGTAGTGTTAGATTTAGAGTCTGAAAGACCTGGATTCAAATTCTGCCTCTGCTATTAGCTATGGAACTCTATACAAATCACAAAATCTTTATGAATTTGAAATAGCTTTCTAAGGTTGTAAATTATAAATGTGGTACTTGATGTGTTGTGAAGAAAACAGTGATATGAATATAAGCATTTATAAGTTTTAATCCTAAGTAATAATAATAACAAAACAGTGCTTTATATCCCAAGAGGGCTCTTCACAGACTCATCAGATTATAGATTTAGAAGGTAATTTAGGTGAGCTAATTTGTAATTTCCCTTAATTATTATAAATGAGGAAATTGAGCTCCAGGAGTACCATGTAGCTAATACATGGAAGGTAAAAAAGGATTTGAACTTCAGTTCTTTTAGCCCATAAATCCATCAATCTTTCCATTTGTTAGAGCTACTTTATTGATATATAAAGGCATTTCCTGGTAGAGTTGATAGCTAGATAATGACTATCACTAATATAATAGATTAGTTATGTGATAATATGGAATAATTTATCAGATTATCAGATTGCCCCAGATAGCAGAGCTGAATGGGAATTGAACAGGCATTTTGATGTGGGGGACAGAAATGGGGATTGGGAATAGAATGGGAACAGGGGCAGAAGTTTGGAGGCTAGAAGGAGATAGTCAGAAAGTTTCAAAATCTGGGAAACTGAAGAGACAGAATAGGACCACATGAGAAACTATATTTTTAGAGTAGCCAGAAGGCAGCCTGAAATACTGAATGTCTGATGGGGTGATGAAGAAAGACAATCTACTTTATTTCACAGTTTTGTCTGGCCTGGCCTGTCTCTGGCTTCAAGTTCAATGGGATGAATATTTGTTAAGCAACTCCTGTGTGTTCAAGGCTCTTTCAGAGATTAAATGTTACCAAAAAAGTAATATAATATGGATTATTTATAGACAGGAGTAAATGGGAAGGAAGGTGACAAGAAATGTGAAAAACCTTTTTAGAATTTCCTTTAAAAATAACCTCGACCAATGCCAAAATTAGAATTGTTATCATAGGCAAACAAGTAATTATGAACTACATAATTAAGAATATTTGAAACCTAGTTAGTTTATGTACAGTCTATAAATATCATGACCACAGAGATAATTTTGGGAAATCATTGATCAAAGCAATTTTATAATGGAAGTGTCAATAAAGAGTGTGAATATAACAACAGAGGGGCCATCACTCAGAAGACTACTTTTTAAATGTGATAAAAACACTTTCCTGTTTTCTTCTGCTCCAATGAAGCAAAAGGAAAAAAAAAAAAAAAGGAAATACAAAGAGAGGAATGAGGACAATTTCTATTTATCCATGGAATTATAACTAAGATAGGGCTGTCACCATTTAAGTCCCAGGCACTGAAAGCACTTGTACCCCTTCAGCAAGCTGAAACAACTTAACTTTGTAGCTCATTAACAAGATTAATTAATAAAAAGAGGAAATTATTAGATAGGCCGGTTCCTTCCCCCCCCAAACCAAATAAAATTCAGGTGAATTTCTCCAGGTCCCCAGTAATGTTCTAAAATCTCCACACATGGGCCCAATGTCCCAGAATCTGAGGTCTCTTTCTGAGATCTCCCCCAAACTGAATTTGTCATAGAAAATTGATTTGAGTCTACCTTTCTCTCTGTGTGATCCAAGGCACTAGAACTTCTAGTTAGAAGCTATTTACTTGTATAGAAAAGAGAGAGAGAAGCACAAATATACACAAAAGAAACAAAACAATGCATTCTCAAACATAACCCAATATTTTAAAATTATTGATTTACTTACTATATTGGATTGCCTTCATTCTGCATCTTTTATTCAAGAATTAGATTCTATGTTCTAAAGTTGGTGTTTTTTTTTCAAACCAGTACATATATTTATATTTAACTAAGCCATGCTATGGATAATCATAGTTCTCTTCTAAATTTATACCTTTTAGGGAAAATGTGCTAGAAAACAAAACAATTATTCATAAATTCTGAGGTAGAAATCAAGGTGAAAGTAATTCATTGATTCAACTCTTTTTTTCCCTCATACTTGATTTATTTTCTCCCTTTAAAAATTATTTGGAATTCATTTTCTGCATGTTTTAGAATTCTGGAAGCAGGTCTGAAGGATTAATTGGGAATTTCAAGTTATAAATGTAAGCACTTGTTTAGTATTTTCTCTATTAACATACACTATATGTAACCACTTTATGTGATTAAATTGGTTTAAATTTCCAGCCACAAACACATTTTATTTAAATAAAAAACATTTGCAAATATATTAAAGGGGAAAAAATACAAACCTCAACAAAGAAAAGTAGTTGAGAAAATAAATGACCTACAAGGACCAGCTACAGAGCTGGTAATCAAATCTGTAGCATCAGGTCTTGAAAAGGAGTCATGGGATTGCATACTAACTACCTGTCATTATTTTTCCAGCTCCCAAAGAGAATATGACTTTCCTGTGCAAAACATTCAAATTGTAGCTTATGTCCTGTGCTCTCAGTCTTTCAAATTGTTTAAGACTTTAAAATTTAATCAAGGGATTTCTTAATGGAGGCTGGGAAGAACAACATCAGAAATACATTTGACAAAAGGGTAACAAATTTCTACTTAATTATTTACGAGAGCCTTATACTGCTACTTAGAGACAGTAAAGTAGTCCAGCTACTGAGCATCAAATCCAACCATCTGAAAGGACAAGGGCATCAATTCGTCCTCACACCACATAAACAGTGGTCGAGATTGCATCTTGTTGATCTTGATGAAATTACAAGCTTGGGATCTGATGCATTGTGCCAGTAATTTATGGCCATAGGTCACTCTGAGTTGAATCTTTTCAGGGCACATCTAGTCTCCCTGTCATTTGCATGCAACTCATTTTATCACCTAAAAGATGTTTTTCATTATGCCTTTGGGAAGGCATTTGTAATCCTGAAAGCTCTTGTATTTTATATAGCTGACCTGCTTTTCATACAACATAACATTTAAACAAATACCAATGCAAAATGCTAGATTCAAGCAATTAACCTATTAGCTTCAGGTCAGGATTGCACTCTCTTTTTTTTTGTCATTTACAGAGTGGTAATCTCTTATTCAGCTCACAAGCCCAGCTTTTATATAGGGCTATGAGTAGAGCCTTTTTGAAATCTCTTTTTATTGATTCATAAAAAGGAAATGCCTTTCATTTTACTGCTTTGGGTTATATGTTGGTCAACTTTTATCCACATTTCCCAATTTGTCCTTTTTAAAAAAATATTGGTAAGTTTTCAAAACTTTTATCATAAAAAATAATGAGTTTACAGATTAAAATTCAGACATATTTATGGCAGATTTAAGACATTTAGAACAAGAAGATACTTTAAAGATCCAATCTCTTTCCATAGATGAAGAAACTGAGGGTCACTGAAATAAAAAAAAAGAACTAGGCCCTAAACCTAGATTTTCTGACTCACATGCCTCTACTCATTCTATTATACCACATGTGTACTCAAAAGTTTAAAATAATCATTCAGTCACCCATCTCCCTCAAATTCAAGCAACTATATGAATAGTTCTGGGCTAGGTATTACAGATGAAAAAGGAAGTATGAGATCCTGCCTTCAAGGAACATAATGAGGAAATAAAATATAAATAGGTTTTGTAGAAGAAAAAAATGGGATAAATGCAAGAAAAAAATGTAAACAAAATGATGACAGAAATCTGAAGGAAAGCTAAGTTTCAGCATAGAACTCCAGAGAAGAATTCATGAATAAAAAGGACTTTGAAGAAAGGGAAATTATTAACAAACAGAGAAGAGAGGGAGTTTATCCTGATAGAATAAAAGGTATGCGTGGGGTCAAAAGAACAGGCATTGGAGAAGGCTTGATACAGATGAAGGACAGTCTATTTGCTGCTCATTCTACTACATAACAAGTTTATCATATATTTATATAAACTTGGGATAATAAAGAAATTTAATTAACATTTCTTTTAGTACCTAATATGCATGTGCCAATATAGTAGGAGGGAAGGGAACAAAGATGAAATAAGACATATATCTTACCTTCTATTTTAGTTTGTCTTCCAATGTGGATGGAACCCCGAATTAACTAAAGAAAGAAATTGTGAAAGGTTGTATTAATGAATTAAGAGTAAAATTACCTTCATTTAAACTATGCCTCTTGATGCCTATGTGATGTTGAGAAATCATTCAAACTCCCTGGGTCTCAGTTTCTTTTTCTGGAAAAAGAATGCATTAGAAAAATTATCTCTTGTGTATCTTGCATCTCTAAATTCCAAAAGATAAGCTTGGAACTCAAGCTAGGAGCTAAGGTTATAAAGTGAATGACGTATAAAAATGAATTTATTTAGTAGATAATATGAGCAACTGAAATCTTTTGAATACTGGAGTGACATGATCAGATCAGTTTATCAAGAAGATAATACATGTACAGCATCGTAAAAGGTGGACTGAAGAGGGATTATACAGAAAATTGGAAGTCCAACTAAGCAGCTGTTCGAACAGACCAACTGAGAAGTGATGAAGTACTAAACAAAAGTTGTAGCAATAAGACTGAGTAATTCAATGTTCTGTTTACAATAGTTTCACATAAGACTTTAATTTACCAGGAATCTTCCTGTAACACTTTTGGGGGAAAAAAGTCATCTTATTTTTGTTAATTGAGTGATGACCAAGGAATATGATGGATATAATATATATACATGTGTATTCACATAATAATAGAGCTGCCTACTATATCCCAGGCACTGTGGCTAAGTACTTTACAGATATTATCTCATTTGATACTCACAATAATCCTAGGAAACTATTACAATCTTCTTTTTACAGTTTGGGGAAACTGAGGCAAAGAGGGTTTTAGTGACTTGCCCAGGAACACACAGCTAGTGAGCATCTAAGCCTGAATTTAACTTAAATCTTCTTGACTCCATGGTCAACAATTTATCTACCCTGTCACTTAGTTGCCTCTGGATGATATTTGTATCTTCTCTCTCTACTCATACAGACAACCTAAGTCCCTGAAAAGTGTATGCATTACTATTCTTCGAGATTTAGGGGTAATGCTGAAGAAATAAGCTTTCTACCATTGTTCTCATTAGCTCCCACTGGTGGGCTTCCAATTAATAACCAAGTGATTGGACTACAATTAGCTTTTAGAAAAATGTATTGATTAAAGTGATAGAGCAAAAAACCATTTGATACAGAAATAATCCTTCCCGAACTAAGATCATTTTCCCCTTTCATACAAGTCAACTCAAATAACATGGAAGTACTCAGTTATATTTTCTCTAGAATCTCTCTTTAAACCCTTGGAAAGGAAAGGGAATAAGCATTTATATAGTGTCTACTTTATACAAGGCATTATGCTAAATGTTTTACAAATATCTCATTTGATCTTCATCAAAAACCTGTTGTTATTATCCCTTTTATACATTTGGGGAAAATGAGGCCAAAAGAGATTAGATGGCTTATCCAAAGTCATACAGCAAGTGTCTCAGCCTAGATCTGAACTCAAACCTTACTGATTCGAAGCTGAATACTTTATCTAGTGTTTTTAAGAAGCCTTGATATCCTCCTCTCTTCCCCCTGCTAGATTTGTTGTCTCTGACTAGTCAGTCTCTCCTGTTACATTGTCTAGGGGTGCCACCCTCTCTTTCTGGTCTTCTCTCATGATCTTCAGCTCCCAAATTTGGAATCCTCTTCCACTCAATGAACTAGATTCTGGATGTTATTCAACTGTTTCAGTCATATAAGGCTCTTCATAATATTATTTGGGGCTTTCTTAGACAAAGATACTAAAACAGTGTGTCATTTCTTTTTCCAATTCATTTTGCAGATGAGGAAACGGAGGCAAACAAGGTAAAGTGACTTGCCCAGAGACATAGAATTAATAGGTGTCTAAGGCCAGATATGAATTCCTGACTCTTAGTCTGTCACTCTTAGTCTGTCATTCTAAACACTGTACCCCAGATACAGAATAGATTGCTGGTTCCATATATATAACCCAAGAGGTCTGTTATAGATGGTTCTGATTCAGACTGATGTTTAGAATGAAATGAAATTTGTAGGTCATGCAAAAGTATGCAAAAATGGGTCACTTAAGAAAATCACAAGAAACAACATTCAACAAGTATACCTGAAGTACTCAGAGCCAGTATCTCCCAGGATATCTTCTCCCTCTGCCATATAGCTTATTCTAGTATTCTCTTGAAAGTTGATAAAACTCTCCATGTTACATGATTGATAAAAGGATTGAAAGCTCAAGCTGTCCCCTTTTAACAAATCAGAATTTGATTAAATATGTCCTGCCTTTACTACCTTACTGAAACACTATCTGATCAACAGGACAAGGTATGGTGATTAGAGTGGTTTTGGCATATCCACTTTGAGTGATCAAGAAGGAAATCAATACAACTAGAGGTCACCAGTAAGATTTGTGAGAAAATATCTAAATGTAGTAACTGAGTCTCTTCAATCCTTACATGGATCTGTGCTCTCTCAGAAAAGTCCTTCCAAGTGTAGTTTATAACTTTTTCACACTTTCATTTGGCAGACCTCTTATCCATGTTCTCCTATGAATTTTGCATAGAGATTTTACCTAATACACTAAAAGCCTTATTCTAGACTTTTAAACATTTTTATTAGTACCAAAACAGCCCTCTGACAATTCATGGTACACTTAATTCTCAATATCACTTAGCCTACCTCCTTTTGCATTTCCTTAATAATCTGCATTAGCATTATGAAGAAAAAAATAAACATAGCATGTACTCCTAATAGAGTTCCTACTCAGATATTCCCTGGTTCCTAATTCTAAGAATAATCATCTCTTTTAACTCACAACTGAGAAGCCCCTACTTCCATTGATTCTCCCTCAATCAAGTCAGAATGGAAGACATTATAGCAAGGCACATTTACTTAAAATACAATGCAAGATAAATAGCATAGGGTTGATTTCTGCAGCATTTGTTCATAGCACTCATTTTCCAATACTATTATTTCTCAAGTCTCCTGGAAGAGAAGGCTACAAGTCCACTCATCTCCACTTCTCATACTCCATATTATAGAATGGGAAAGGCATATTAGAGCTTTTCCCTTGAAATAAACATTAAAGCTTCAAATCTAAAAATCATAATTATGCACCACAGAAACACACAAATGTTTCTGCTTCCTTTTGTTATTTCTCCCAGGAAGAACTGACAAGCTGATAACAAGCACTAGAAAGAGTTAGACACAACTGAATAGAAATACTCTTTGTTGCCTACATTAGAACAGGCTACACATAGGTAAAGAAACTTCTTATTTTGCTAGCATCCACATTGGCCAAACATTAAGTCTCTCTTATTCCTCTCTCAAGGTCACCTCCAATCTACTAGCTTTCTCATTAGTTTCCTCCTAGTGTATTTGAACTCCCTTTGTTCAGAAGCAAGTTTCTGACATCTTGACACTATGGAATCCTGTATAGGCTTCTGGGGAATATAGTTTCCAAGGAAAACATGACATGTTTTTCCCTTCCCCTTTTGTAATACACATAGGATAACAAGAAACAGAAAATTATATGCTAAAGAAATATCACAATTACATAAAATGACACATATATCTCCTAGACAGTTTAAGATCCATCTATAGCATTATAAGTAATGCATATGCATGGGTGATATGACTTGCATAGTGCTATGAAGGTGGCAGTAAGTCAATCAATGATTAAATATTTATTAAATTCTTACAATATGCCGGGCATTATGCTGAGTACTGAGGATACAAAGAAAGGTAAAATACAGTCCCTTGAGGAGTTCACAGTTTAATGGGTGAGATAGCATGAAAATAATTGTGGATGAACAAGCTCTATACAGTATAAGTTAGAAGTAATCAACAAAGGGAAGGCATTAAGATTAATGAGAATCAGGATAGCTTCCTATAGAATTATTAGGATTTTAGCTGGGACTTGAAGTCAAAAGGCAGAGAAGAGGAGGGAAATCATTCTAAGGTTGAGTGAGGGGTAACATGTGAAATATCCTTAATGCAGGCAATAGAGTGTTTTGTTCAAAGAACAGCACATGTCAGTATCACTAATACTTGGAAAAGCATTGATATAGCATATAAGAAGACTAGAACGGTAAGTAAGGGCCAGATTGTA
Organism: Myrmecobius fasciatus; assembly: GCA_023553655.1. Lineage (NCBI taxonomy): Eukaryota > Metazoa > Chordata > Mammalia > Dasyuromorphia > Myrmecobiidae > Myrmecobius > Myrmecobius fasciatus. The sequence goes on along the minus strand of JAJPUD010002164.1, from coordinate 128,117 downwards.
AAATCCTTTAAACAAAAAGAAAAGATTTTATGCTGGAGTTTTTTGAATGGGTAAATGTCTTGGGAGGACCTTTACTTTAAGAAGATCGCTTTGACAGTTGAGTGTAGGATGGACTGGGGTGAGGAAAATCATGGACACCAACCAGCAAGATATTTCCTTAGTCTAAGCATTATCAGAGGAGAGAATGGAATGTATATGAATGATTTTGCAAAATCAAAATCACCAGGTCTTGGGAATAAATTGGATATGAGAGAGTAAGGATGATAATTAGGTCTCAAATCTAGGTGAATGGGAAAATGGTGTTACTTTCTATAGTAACAGGGAAATTGGAGATGAGGTAGGCATTCAGCATGAGTAGTAATAGTTACCTACTATATGATTCCCATGAATTGGCCAACAACAGGTTCTAAGCCAAGCCCAGGTGCTCATTGTTTTGGTCCTGATTGATTCAGAGTAAATGTAAATAGCAATCATTTCTATTTTAGCCAGAAACCCTGAGTGTCTCCCACTTTCTGATTTGTTTCTTTAGTTGGTTAGTTGTTTATTTATTTGTTTGTTTTGACTAAGTAAAAGAGGCAATTCTTTGCCTCAATGGCCTAACCTAGCCTTAAGCACTGAATGTATGTGGCTTCAGGCAAACTGAGACCTGTTAAAGACCTTAGCTTAAAAAGGCCAAGTCTCTTACTGTCTCTAGGGCCTTCTCCAGTCATCCTGATCTCTGTATAGCCACTTAATGCTGTTGGCTCTGGAGGGGAAAGTGAAGCAGGTGACCTTGCACAGCCCTCTCTCATTTAAATCCAATTCCCCTTGGATACATCAATGCTCATGGGGGCAAAGAATAGATAAGAATTTGCACAGATGAATCAGACAGGTAAGAAGTAATTCAAAACAAAGCAATATCATGAAAATCATAGCAGCCAAATTTTATATAGATTTTTTACAATGCACAACCTTGTGAAGTAAATTGTACCATTGCTGTTGCTGTTGTTATTTTACAGATGATAAAGCCAAGGTTCAAAAAGTTTAAGCTATGGAGAGTTACAAACTAGAGGGTGGCAGAAACAGGCTTGAACCACGAGCTTTTCTAATTTCAGAACCGTTTTCATTACAAGATAAAGTCATGAAATGCAAAACATATTTCTCTTTGTTCTGCCATCCTCCCACAACTTTGGACAATATTTCTAAAATAATAAAATTTGGATCTGAAATGGATCTTATAAATAGAATTTGGAGGCAGTTAAATGCTGTATTAGATCTGGAGATGAACTTGGGATCAGGAAGAACTGAGTTTGAATCCTGACAGTTATTAGCCATGTGACTCTAGACAAATCATTCATCTTCTTTCAGACTTATTTTCCTCTTCTAAAAAAAGGTGAGTTGATAATAGCACCTACCTCCCAGAGTTTTTGTAAGTAATGAACAAAAAAAAATGTCATTTTTGCAAACCTAAAGCAACTATTATTATCTTCTAATCCAAGGGTTCTTAATGTGTGGGTGTCTATGTGGCTCTGTGTGTGTGTGTGTGTGTGTGTGTGTGTGTGTGTGTGTGTGTGTGAAGGACTTCTATGAAAGTCTGGTGAAATCTATGGACCCCTTCTCAAAAGAATGTTCTTAAAAGCATAAAATAAAATACATTCAACTAAAAAGAATAGATATATCAAAATATTTTTTAAGTTCACAGACTCAAGGGAACAAATCTGGAATTTAAAAGTTTTAAAAACAAATATAAAAATTGTTTTTAAATGCAAGTAGGGAAAAATATTAAATAAAAAAATAACTTATTTTTAAAAAAGTTTACAGACTCAGTTAAAAGCATTTGATCTAACTCAATTCCTTTATTTTAGAGTAAAGCAAAATTAGACACAGTTTGTCCAAAGTCATAGAGGTAATAAGTAGCAAAACTGCAAAGATATAAACAAGGGGGATTAATATCAATTAATATTAAAGGCAATACTCAAAGAAAATCTAAATAGACCTGTGGTAAATTGTTCTTTTGAAGTTTTCATTGAGCTCTATGAATATGCTAAATAATTGTAATCTCTGGGAAACTAAAGTGACATAATGTGGAAATAACAGTTAGAAAAGTACTATAGTTACAAGCAGAATAACAGAAACACCCATGAATTTTCATGACAAATTATTTTATCCTATCATGGCCCAAAACTGAGTCTGTTCTTGAGACAAGTAAAAAATTAATGAATCATTATCAGCAAGGGGTTAAGCTCATTGAACATTAAAATTTCTTGTAAATATAAATTGGCTTAATTCTTATAAGTGTTTTCAGTCTGTACTAGAGGACTGATCTATCTTAAACAAACTAAATATTTTGAGAGATTCTCACTTTTCAGGGAGCTTGGAGATCTTGAGTTGTTAATTTAAAAAAAAAAAAAAAACTACTACCAGTAAAAAAAAAAACTTCAAAAGCATTATTTAAGTCAAATGAGTATACTTTACACACATGGATATTTGACATTTTTATATAACATACATTCAATATCATATGAGCAAGGGACTCTTGATATATGAAAATTTTAGAGAAACAAGCTTTTTAAAACCATCTTCTAAAGTCAGGGCAAAAAAAATGTACTATTCTTTTATAACAACTCTCTTTCTTTGAAATATTTCCATGCTGTATTACTATGTATTTTCATGACTTAATAGATTTTTATTAGGAAATAAGAGAATAAGTAAAGAACTTGATTTTTGGAAGGCTAAGGTTAAAAGGGGCACAGAAGAGTATATTAATTAGTTGTCCCCCTTTGTGAAAAAGCTATTTCCTATCAAAATGAAATTTTCAAGTAAATTCTTATATCCTTGATATAGTTAGACAATACATCTGTTTTATGGACTACTGAATTATTTATCACTGAATTTTAAAATGAGACTATGTTACAAAACTATGTTAATATTTTATAAAGCTTTGCTGAATTTCATGGTATCAAAATGCACACATCCCAGCTTCTGTGGCTTCCATTGATGATAAACAAACCAACTTCCTTTTCTGTGACAGTGTGTACTTCAATTTTGGCCTTCACTGAAACAGAAAGCATACCTCAGGTGTTTGGGACTTTCACCCTTTCTTTTCCATGTTTACTGCTCTTTCTTCAAAATTTAATCCTAATATGCCATATAACATCATTTTAGGATTTCTTAAACCTACACACTTGATCTAAACATCCGAATGTTTATACACATGACAACTCCCTCCACCATCTACACTAAAATATATAGAACCAGTTCTGAGTTATTCTTTCATCTCTAAATCTCTAGAGAACAAAAAGAAGTAGATTGCTTCTGATAAGAGCAGATTCTATATTTTTACAATGTAACATGCTAGTTATATCCAAGTACATGTCATTTTAAATTGTCAAAACTAAACTTTTGGAAATTGACACAGAATGGAAGTTAGTGTACTGCTTATCAACAAAGCCCTCGACTCTCAGAAAAAATAAATTAATTCTATATTTAGTAATAGAAATGATGGTACTAGCAGCCTAAGTCTACAAACAAATATCTGTATCTTGGTGTCTTCAGCTATTCCTTATAATTAGCAAAATGCTTTTAATATTTGACAAGCATCTCTTTATGAATAAAAAACCATTAAAAAGAAAGGCATTTTATATAAAGTCAAAGAAGACTGCCTTATAAGAATTTATTGCATCCTTACTTTATACCCTGTACTCTACTATGCAATGAGGGAGGTTTTTTTAAGTATAAACATGCATCCCATACATCAAGAAGCATGCAGCATTACTATCTATTCCATGAAGGTACCCCTGATCCAAAGTGCTGTTCTCTAACTTTCTTTACTGAAGAAAAAGCATAGCAATTTATAAACTTAGTTACCCTTATATTCAATCAATATACTATTAAAAGTTCACTATCAGTTAATATCCCAATTGTGTAGAATCAAATTTCATATATTTTTAAAATCTTAGTCATTTTAAATTATCATTATTAAAGATGACAAAAACAAAAATCTAATTTTTATTGACACTAACATAGTGCTGTTGACAACTATAATGTCTACCTGCATGTCATCTCAAACACTTTGTGCCAAAGACAATTTTCTCAATAACACAACCATGAAATTTATTTTAGCACTTAAAATGAGTCCCTGTCACCCATTGTATAGGGATTGAAACCTCTAGTTTGCAGTATTTTGTACCATATAATATTAACTACTCTCTCTACCTTATAATTTATTTTATCTAATTGTGCTACTCTTTCTATTTAATTTTCCAAATTTGAATCCAATTCCATTTCTCTTTGTCAATTGCTAGGGCAAAAAAAAATCTTTCAGTTCTAACAAGCCCTATCACTTCTTTCTTTTCCTTGTACCTGAAATCCCCTGGAATCTTCTGATGGAGATAAGACATCAATTTATGACTGAAATCTACAAATCTATTTCGACACTCAATACCCTCAAATTCCATAACCATTTAAAGCCATATATATTGTCAAAAAAAAGTCATTCATTATTTGATTATAGCCCTATTGCTGGATCTTCCTTTGTGAACATAAAATTCTTTTGCTTATATTTGCAGAATTGTTATCATAAACATCTGGAAAACCAGATGTGAATAAACACATTAAGTGAAATGTTTACTGTATACATTTAGGAATAAAGTAAGTTAATCAGAAACTTTATTTCACAACAGAAAATGAGGCAGATGAGACAAATTGATGATTTGTCTATAACATAAGACAGATAAAGCAAAAGAGGAGGTAAGTAAAGGCAACATGACATAGACATAGGGAATTGGACATAGAGATGGAATCATTTGGTTTCAAATTGACCCTGAGATACATATTGGTAAGTGAACTTGTGCAAATCAGTACCTGTTTGTGCCTTAGATTTCTGCTCTTCAAAGTTGGAAAAGGAAGGAGAAAGGAAGAAAAGGTCAGGGAAGGGAAGATAAGGGTCACCACAAACACTCTTCTAAAAAGTCTCCTCTACCAATGCACATTGACCAAATCAGGTTGAGTCCTGAGAAAACCAGCCTCTAATAATAAGCATTAGGACTTCCTTTCTTGTACTCTTAGGCTCATTTAAACTTCCAAACACCTTGGAGAAAAAGAATCTAAGTTTAGGCTCATGCCTAGGGTTTCCTTGAAAAGGAGGAATAGGAACGGAATTCAATGCAATATAAATTAAATGTGGGGTGAATTTATTTACTTCTTACAAACAACAAAAATGGTAAAAAGAAAAACAAACAAACAAAGATTCCCAAGATAAATTAGAAGAATGAATTAAAATATGTTGCAATAATTCAACTTACACATTTTTCTGGAATGTCAATATTTATACATTATTAAAAACATTAAAAAGGCCATCAGGATTGCTGAATAAACATTGTTATATTGTGCTTTGGCTCTGCACTATCTAAATAATTCCTAGTCAATGTCTTTCTCCAAATTGGACTGGTTGCATACCTATCCTTTCACTGTTGGTCATATTCTCCATGAGCATTATAGTAGTTCACAGGTATTCTATCTTAATCTTGCCAATTAGTTCTGACTAAAAGGATCCAGGAACTTCAGTCTTTTAGAGCTCACAAAGTTGCCTCCAAATCTGTACATTCTTTTTTTTTAAGATAGATACCATAAGGGGCAGCTAGATGGCACAGTGGATAAAGCATCGGCCCTGAAGTCAGGAAGACCTGAGTTCAAATCCGGTCTCAGACACTTAATACTTCCTAGCTGTGTGACCCTAGGCAAGTCACTTAACCCCAATTGCCTCATCAAAAAAAAAAAAATTTAAAATACAATAAAACTTTAAAAAAAAAAAAGATAGATACCATAAAGAACAGCAAGTTAAATTTGAAAAAGAAGAAAAACAGACTAGTAATTAATATTATCTAAGAAAAGGAGTAGCAATAAAATCTATGACATCAGAAATACTTGCATTTTAGAGAAATGCAAATTAAAACAACTCTGAGATACCACATCATACCTATCAGATTAGCTAAAATGACAAGAAAAAATAATGATAAATACTGAAGAGGATGTGGGAAAATTGAGACACTAATGCATTGTTGATGGAGTTGTAAACTGATCCAACCATTCTGGAGAGCAATTTGGAACAGTGCACAAAGATCTATAAAACTATACATATACTTTGATCCAGTAGTGCTATTTCTGGATCTACATTCCAAAGAGATCATAAAAGAGATAACGGGACACACATGTGAAACACTTTTAATGGTGGCAAAGAATTGGAAAATGAGTGGATGCCCATTAATTAGGGATGCTTGAATATATTATGGTATATGAATGTAGTGGAATACTATTTTTCTATAAGAAATTATGAGCAGGCTAATTCCAAAAAAGCATGAAAAGACTTACACAAATTGATGCTGAGTAAAATGAGCAGAACCAGAACACTGTACACAGCAACAGTAAAATTGTGTGAAAATCAACTGTGATAGACTTAGCTCTACTCAGCAAGTCAATAATCCAAGTCAATTCCAATAATCTTTCAGTGGAAAATACTATCTGTGTCTAGAGAGGTAACTCTGGAAATGTGGATCAAAATATACAATTGTCATCTTTTTTTTTTCCTTTTTTATCCTTCATGGTTCTTCTGTTTTATTGTGATTTTTCTTTCCCAAAATGACTCATAAGGAAATATGTTAAAAATTGATGGACATGTATAAACCTATATCAGATTGCTTATTAGCATGGGGAGAGGGAAGAGAGAAAAGAAGAAAAAAAAATTGGAATTCAAAATGATACCAAAAATAAAGGCAAAAACTATTTAGAAGTCTGTGTGTATATACACATATATATGTAATTGGAAAAATAATATACTTTTAAAGTAAAATTTTTAAAAAGTTAGACACAACTGAATAACAACATATGTTCGGATTACATATGTAATCCAAATTTTTAAATATTATGAATTCTATATTTATCTATATAAAAGTTTGTTTTAAAATTTATCCAGTGATGAAATAAAATGAGGTTTTAAAAGTTATTTTCTAAGAAGGTGAATGCAGCAAAAATATTCAAAACACCAAATGCATGTCATATAAAGGAAAGCAGTCCAGGCACTGAGGATAGCCTGTGCAAAGTCAAGGATTTTAAACTATTTGGGGATAGGGATTGTTTATGTTTTTCTCTGAATCCTCAGTACTTAGCTCTGTGTTTTGCATATAGTCAGTCATTAATAAATGCTTGGTCACTGATTGAAAGAAAGAAACACATGCACAAACCCACAAAGTATGTGAAACAAACAGGATAAATCGGGGATACTGACAAGGAATAAAATTTGATCTCACAGATATCACTGAGACTTAGGGTAAAAGTCCCAAGGGAGAAACTGTGTAATGATCAATGGAGGAGTAAAGTACAGAATACCATTTGGGATTCATACTACAGACAACCTAGCCAGAGGAAGGAATTAGTTGAAGTTGTATGGGAAATATATCACACAATTACCAAGGAAACACAATGTTGTAAAGAGGGAGAGGAGACCAATTATCTAGGTATCTGTTGGATCTTTCTCATTGCTAAAACTAGATCAGCTAATAATTTTGTTAATTAAATTAATAATGATTCTATCTATCAAGAGGTGGATGTGATAAGCATTTAGAAATGAAACCAATTATTACCAAAAGAAACTATCATAGCCTCTCCAAAAGCAGATCATACTGGACTAATTTCATTTCATTTTTTTTGACTGGGTAATGAGACGAGAGATAATAAGGCATATCAAATAAAGGTAGTTCTGTCTTAAAAGTCAGGAAGATAGGGAATCTCATCTTGCTTCTAATACTTGCTGGATATGTTATACTAGTCAATTCACTTAACCTCTTCATGTACCCCAGGAAACGTTTTAAGACTACATGCTACACTCTGTGTCCAAAGGATTATAAACTTGTACCTACCCTTTGATGTAGCAATGTTACTACTAGATTTGTATCCCAAAGAGATCATAAGAGAAGGGGAAAGAACCCATATGTGCAAAAAATGTTTGTAGCAACTCTTTTCATGGTAGCAAGTAATTGGAAATAAAGCGGATGCCCATCAATTGAGAAATGGCTGGTTAAGTAGTGGTATATGAATGTAATGGAATACTATTGTTCCACAAGAAATGATGAACAGGCTGATTGCAAAAAAGTCTGAAAATACTTACATGAACTGACGCCGAGTGAAGGACTTAGAGAAAATTGTACACAGCAACAGCAAAATTGTGTGATGATCAACTATGATAGACTTAGCTCTTCTCAACAATAAAGTGATCCAAGCCAGTTCCAATAGACTTTAAACAGAAAATGCCATCCACATCCAGATGTAGACTGAAGCATACTATTTTCACCTTTTTGCTGTTTTTTTTTTCTTTCTCAAGGTTTTTTTTCCTTTTGTTTTAAATTTTCTTTAATTAATACAGAAATATGTTTACAATGATTGTACATGTATAACTCATATCGGATTGCTTGCTATCTTAGGGAGGGAAGGAAAAGAGAAAAAAATGGAACGCAAAATCTTTCAAAAGTGAAAATTGAAAATCATCTTTACATGTGAGTGAAAAAAGACTATCCATTGCAGATTAGATACCCAATTAGTAGAAGTTGAAGAAATGTAATTGTCAGCAATGACCAATACCAATGAATTCATCTGGTCAATTTTTTAAAATAGACTTGTATTGGAAACTGAGAGAAGGCTGTAAATATATTTTCCCATTACTAAAAAGATATTTGAAAAAAATTCTTATGCTAATTTATGGGTAGGATAGAAAATGTGAGTCTAAGATAGTATAGTTAAGTGAATTTGAAACATTCAAGATCATATTCAAGGAGTAGTCAGTCATCAATCAATAAGTCATCAATAAACCATCAGAGTCAATATGGACTATGATCACTAATAAAGTACTCCAGGCACCTGTCCTTTGCCGTATTTCATTCACAATTTTGCTTGAAAGCATAAATGGTATGCCTACAAAGTCTGCTTGTGACCGAAGCTAAGAGGAATAACACATTAGGTGACAGAATCAGGATCCAAAAGGACTTTAACAGAGCAGATCAGATAAAATGAACTATCATAAGAATAATGTTAAGTCCTACCCTTATATTCAAAAACCCAGCTTCAAAAAAATAGATTAGGGATGGAATGTGTAGACAGCAATCCTTGTAGAAAAATATCTGAGGTTTTCAGTGAACCACAAGACTAATATGAATCAATATTTTGACAAAGCAACTTGAAAAAGCAGTGTTATATTAGGCAGCATTCAGAGACTTGTCATGGTCAGCACAAAGGAAGCTATTGGCATAATAAGCTTTGTCAGAGGTACCTTGCATATTGGATTCCATTCTGAGTACCATATTTTAACAAAGGTATTATAAACAAGCTGGAGCACATTTGTTATCCAGTCATTTCTAAGTCATATCTAACTTGGTGACCTCATCTTGAGTTCTCTTGGCAAAGATATGAGAGTGTATTTTCTTCTCCAGCTCAATTTATAGATGAGGAACCTAAGGCAAACAGAGTAAAATGACTTGCCCAGAGTCCTATGTCACAGTAAGTGGCACAATAAGTCTCAGTAAGTATCTAAAGTCAGATATGAACTAATGAAAATGAGTCTTCCTGACTCCAATATCAGCACTCTATCTATTATGCCACTTAGTTACCCTAGAACATACTTAAGAAATGCTAAATAAGATGGTAAGATTTCTACAATCTATACCATATAAGGATTACTTTAAAATTGGTAAGGAGAGGTATGCAGCCTAGAGAAAAAGAAAAAAAAACCTTTAGGAGAGGGAGCTAGGAACAATCCAAGCAACTACCATCTCTGGGCACTGAATATAAAATTATAAAGAATCAAACAAATCCTACTCTCCAGCATCTTATATGCTATACAGAAACATATACAGGAACAAAGTATATATATAAAATAATAAATACAGCATGTTGCAAAAGTCTTAGTGCAATTTTAAGTTTTAATAACTTCAGAAGAACAAATATTACAAATTTACAAAAGTAAATTATTTTCATATATTTTGAAAATATTTCATTAGTCCATTTTATTTTATTTTTTATTAAGACAGCATGCCCTATCATTATTCACAGTTTCATGTTTAACAGTTCCTAGGATGACTTCTCAGACTAGTAAATCAATGGCCTTCTTGCTTGGCTGCTTTAGTTACTTGATCTTTCCATCAGACTTTTTTTTGCAGGGTCTTGTCAAAAATATTATGTATATTTCAAAGCCTCATTTTTGGGTGAACTTAAGGTTAAAATCTCAAATGAAGTTCATTCTATCACTGAGTTGCAACTAATTAAAGTTTTTACAAAACTTGAGAATCAACTAAAAAATGTATATATAGTAAAAGGTATTTATGAAGACTTTTAGTGAGAAACATGAATATTTTAAAAACTAAATAATTAACCTTTCCAAATTTTTTTAAATGTAGCAAAATAGTAATAAATGCAATGTAGTTAAATACCATGTTGTTTGTCCATTTTTGAAGAGGAAAAATGGCAGTACATGGCGATGTCTTAACTTGTGAGTGAATTGAATTTAAGTGAAGCAGAGTTATATAAAATCATCAGCCTCAGGCTCTCTTCCAGAAACATCAGCATCCAGTGTCAAAAAAGTTAAAACCACCAGTGGCCCAGAATGCAATGGATGACCTTGGCATCTTTGACACTTGATATCTATGCATTGCACAAGTGCCTGCTTCAGCTGCCTTCATGATCTTTGTAACAAATTGTTCTCATCTGCCCATTCCAGTGAGGAAGAGTTCATATGTTTGAGGTAGACATTCCCCTAACTAATTGACATTTTTGAGACCTGTCAGTTACCCTCAACAAGGTAGGGGGTGGGGAGGAGCAGTGAAGAGAGCATTACCAGTTAGAAGATCAGGAAAATTGTAGAAAATGTATTTTGAGTTTCATATTGAAAAAAAGAGAAATTTTATAAGTTGGAAATGAGAAGAAAATGAGTATTTGCTAGACCTGAGTGTTGGCCAAAGTTGCAGCAAGGCATATTTGACTTTAATGTAAGGAATATTTACCTACTAATTAAAACTATCAACAAGTAAAATGGGCAACAAAGGAAGTAGAAAGTATTAGATTTTCTCATTAGAGGCATTCAAACAGAGACTATATGATCACTTTATAAGGCTGTTGGCTAGGAGATTCTTAATCAAATAAAAGTTAGACTACATTATTTTAAGTTACATCTTTACAAGCCATATCATCTATGTGACTTGAAATGCAGGAATCTTTGATAACCCAGAGTATATTACCCTTTATATAAATCCAAAGTGGTCTGATAAAGTGAAAAGAATATTAGCCTAGAATCATGATGTCTTATTACAAATTCTGATTCCATAAAAGGCTGGCCAAGTACTTACCCAAGTACGTGAATAGATTAAAAAAAATTTTGGAAGGAAACAATGACCCTATAGGAAGGAACTTCCATGTGGATCAAAATATAAGTCAGACCTTAAACTTTAATAGCAAAGTGCCAGTTCTGCTACTGACACATCTGTTATCTAAAGCACATGAGTGCCTCTTTAATCAACAACACAGTATACTGACACTTCAGCAGTGCTATTTGAGAAATGCAACTGTGATTTAACTTTCATTCAAAACTCACCAAAAATTCCCTCAAAACACCATGTAAACACGATGGCATGGGAGACAATATGTAAACAACTCTGACTAAACATGATATATATAAGATAAATAGGCAATGATCAGAGTAAGGAAGACTAGGAAATGCTTACTGCAGAAAGCCAATTTCAAAAGTCTTGAAGGAAACTGGGGAAATCAGAAGGAAGAGGTGAGGAGATATAGACAGGGAGGACAATAGCCAATGAAAATGCCCAGAGCCAGAAGTAACAAGAGTAGAGAGGCTAGTGTCACACTAACCCTCTGAGGACCAGACCACATTTCTTCATCCGTAACATTTGTTACACAAGATTTCATGTTATATATCTTATAAGTCTACTGAAGAAAACAAATGAGAAACTGAGTATATAAAATGCTTGGTAAACTAGAAATCCTTTCATTATAATACAGTTATTGTTATCAGGAAACAAAGTAGCAAAGCCATATCATTTCGACACACTGCAAAAATGTCTTCACAGAGTTAAGATTTAACATGCTCATATTTTTTTCCTCTTCGCATATAGAATTGATAAGAAGAAATAGTTATTTAAAAAAATTTTGTCTTTTTGTAAAACTGTAGTTGAAGACAACTATTATATAACTCAGTATCTCTCAGACAAGAATTGTATAAGCCAATGTGTTTCCCTTTTGCCTTAGCTGTCAGCAAACTCAAAGCTAGATTTAGGGCTCAGCTTCCATAATTAGCTTGTCCACTATGCTAGGAAAACCTATTTTTTTATTCCTTTAAAAATAGATTTGTTTGCCCTTTATTTTTATTGGTTCATTTTATAGTGAGTGTTTTTGCAAGCCAGGTATAATTTGTAAGCTAGAGAGACCCAATTACCTCATTTTAAAGCTCAAAAAGCATTCCTTAAACTCCTGCACAATGCCGGGCACTGGAGCTACAAAAACAAAACTGACTTCAAGTCTTTGACTTGAAAATGCTCAAATTAGCTTGATTGGATATAGTAGGGGTGCATATATTATTATATATAAAATAATATGAGATAATGGGGAGAGCAAGCAACTTGTATCAGGGAAGATCAGGAAAATAGTTTTGTATAGAAGATAGTGTCTGAGTCCAGCTTTGGAGGAAACTAACCAAAGATAAAAAGATAAAGAAGGAATTCATTGTAGACATGCAAGGTCATTTTGATGGAGTGAGTATATGAGGGACAGCAAGAAACCTGGTTTTTCATGCAAGGTGCATGAAGAGCAGTTATGATAGCTAAAAGCAAAATAGTTTGCATTTAAATAGTGCTTCAAGTTTTACAAAATAATTTGATAAATATTATCTTACTTGAACGTTACAACTCTGGAAGGTAAGTGCTGTTATTACTCCCATTTTATAATTGAGGAAACTGAGGCTAAAGGATGTTTAAGTGATTTAGGGTTCCATGGTTAACTAAAGGGTTTCATGATTCCAAGTCCATCATTCTATTCAACTACCTAGATTGCTTAATAAGGGAGGTGCTATTATGTGGCAAAAATGAGGCAAACAAAAGTCAAGTAACTTGTCCAGCATCACATATGAAGAATAAAAGTCAGAATTTGAACTCAGATCTTCCTAATTTTAGGTCCACAATGAAGCCATACCACTTCCTACATTTTAAAAGCTGAATGGATTCTTATCATTCTTATCTCAAGGTGTAAATAATGAACATAGAAGGTACAAATACTTTATAAGGATCACCCAGCTACAAAATGTCTAAGGTCAAATTTGAACCCTGAACCTCCTGACTCCATGTCCAGCATTGTATCCATTGGGCTACTTAAGCACAGGGTAGGTTAGAGGCAGGTTGCAAAGTATTACAAATGACAATGGAAGCAATTTGTATTTAATACAAATGGGAACAGAAAATCACTAGAATTAGATATTGAGTAAGGGGACTGATATTGGTAAACCTGTGGCTTCAAGAATATCACTTGACAGATATATAGACAATGTATTGGAGAAGGAAGCATCTTGAGAAAAACTCTCGTTAACACAATAGACCAGACAAAAGGAAAAGCACAGAAATTGGGACAGATGTGAGAGATATTGTAGAGATGAAGTCATCCAGCAAAACATTTGTAGATGAAGGAGTTATTTGCTGAGGGAGAGTAAGAAGTTGAGGGTGACTCAAGTTGCAACCTAGGTGAGAGAAAAATGTATACAATGAACAGAAACCTCTCTGAGGTTGCAATCTAGGTGGCAGAAGAATGTATACTATCAGCAGAAACAATCTAACCTCATTTTTTAGAAATTACCTTTAAAGCTATTCACTACTATAAAAATCACTTTATATAAAATATGAAAAGATTATTTTCTATCTATCATAATGAACTTCAATCCCTAGTTTTCTGCTTTATCATAAGATTACATACATATTTGAAGCTAGAGGCACTTTTTTGTTGAGTCATGTCCAATTCTTTCTTTATGACCCCATTTTGGGTTTTCTTTTCAAAGATACTCAAGTACTTTGCCATTTCCTTCTCCAGCTTATTTTACAGATGAAGAAACTGAGGTAAATGGTGTTAAATGACTTTGCTCAGGATCACACACTTATTAAGTGTCTGAGGTCAGAGTTGAACTCATGAAGATAAGTCTTCCTGACTCCAGACCCAGTACTTTACACTCTGTGCCACTTACCTGTGGAAGGCACCTTAGAGATTATCTAATCCAACCTCCTCACTTAAACATGAGTAAATGGAGGCTCAGAGAGGATAAATGATTCACCAATGGTTACACAGAGCTTAGAAATGTCCGACATGACATTTAAACCCAGGTTTTCTTGATTCCTAATCTAGCACTCTAGTCTTGAACCACTCAGTCTCTCTTAGAGTTTAAGATTTATTCTTAAGCATTTAAATACAACAAAATCATTTTAAAACAGATAGGATTTTTTTCACAAATATGCACAATGTAATATCAATTGCCATATCATTATAAAGAACTGGCTATCACAAATATGTGGCATAAAGTGCATTTTCTTTATTGCCAATGTGAAATTATTTCAAATTTCAAATCAGGTATACCTCTCATCAAGCAGGCATATTTCTTGTAAATAACAATTTTAGTGTCTTAGAAAGTATTTTCTCCAAATGTCCTGACTTGCAATGTTAACCATTTTGCTACAATACTTAGTCCTGAAAAATGTAGGGCTGCAGAAGAATTCCAATTGGCTCAAATCTGAGGAAATCAGTAATGAAACATTGGAGGAATGCTCATCAAGCACAAACCTACGGAAAGTGCTGCATCTCTGCCAACTGCCCAGTACTTACAGTGCAATCCGTTTTCCTAAATGGAAATGCTGTATTTTAAGTGACACATTGCTTACTCGAGAGAGAAGTTCTTTCACAGTTCTTTCCTTCTTCCTAAATTAACTCCACATAAGCCATGGACTTTGTGTCATTGGCTTTTAGGGGGACATAGACCAATCTAGACATGAAAAATAAAGGCTATCCATATATACCAATCTAGTTCCTTTTGCCATTAATGCAAAAATAGCTTTTACAAGGTAAGTATTTTAGAAAATAAAAAGATTAAATGTGTAATTTCTCTGAACCTAGAACCCATTTATTCTCTAAAAGCTTAACAGAGACATGAAGGAAATAGGTCTTTTATAATTAAATTGAAGTTGTGCAACAATGAGAATCTTGAGAAAAATTTTCAGTCATTATTTTTATATTCTTAAATAGTGACAAAGGATATCTGGGAGCAAATATTTCAAGGTCATTGGGTATGCATTCTAAAGTTACAGTTAAATTATTTCTATTGTTAAGCAAAATATTTTGATTTATTAACATAGACATTTATTCACTGAAGTTATTTGAAATTAACAAGGAAACAAATCTCCATGCTATTTATAATGTTACATCAATTAGTAGTGTTGGGGCAGACAGCAAAAAATATGTATATACATATATTCAAAAGCTCATGAAATCACCCATAATTCTTAGATTAAGTGGTTTCCTGGAAGTCATTTTCTGGGTTCACTCAGGTATTTTAATACTATACTGAGGTCACTAGAATATTTTACTGCTGGAATATTGTCTCACTAATCATTGCTACAGTGACCTAATTGATTTCTACTCTCAAGGCTGGAAAGCCAGTGAAACTGGTTTTAAATATCTTTCCAGCATTATCATCTCCCATTCCACTGATCTGATACCTAACATATTCAGAGCCTCAGTCTTTATAATTTGTTGCCAGGAGCTTGCCTAGAAAGGGTTTCTGTTATTTCTCAACATTCTCCCTCCCCATATGAAGTTTAAACCCTTTATATTGTTTAGTTAGGATCTTGTAGGTGACCATTTCAATAAGACATCATATGTAGCCAACTGATACATATTAAGCAAATGGCTAGGACAATTTATTATCCATAAAAGTGATCTTGGAAGATAATATTAATAATAGGATAAGATTGGCATGATAAAATACATATAAAAATTTACAAGAAAATATAGAAGAAAAAACAAAGAATGAACAATGAAAGAAAGGAAAGGACAAAGGAAGAAAGGAACATAAAATTATGAAAGAAAACAAGGAAGGGAAGAAGGAAGGAATGGAGGAAGGGAGGAAAGAAGGAAGGAAGAAAACAAGAAAGGAAGGAAGGGAGAGGGACAGGACAGAAGAGTTAAGGAGAAGAGATAGTGAGGAAGGGAGGATGGATGGGGGGAGGGAGGGAGGGAAGGAGGCAGAAAGGGTGAAAATGAAAGAAGGAAGGAAGGAAGGAAGGAAAGAAAGAAGGAAGGAAGGAAAAAAAAGGAAGAAAGGGAAGAAAAGGAAAGGAGGGAGAAAGATACCTCTTCCCTCTCTGACCTTGAACTAAGAGGAGAAAGATAATAAACTAAGGCATCCACTGAATACTAAAAGTATTCTCTTCCAAAGTTAACTAAAAGAAATATCTAACAGTTTGAGATGATTTGAATAATCCCACCCAATTGTTTAAATAGAGGAAAGGAATAATGGGTCAGGGGTAGTATTGAACTTGAAAAGAAAATATCTGGTACTGAATTTCACAATGAAAAAAAAAATACAATATGTGCCCATAATTTAACTTGAACCCAGAGTTTGTAATGACACAGATTCTCATGAAACTGAGTCACATTCTGTTTCTGCTTAAGACTATTCTGAAGCTGAAACAAAAGTAATAGCAAAAAAAAAAAAAATAGCACCATTAAAAAGGTATCTCTCTGATTAGGTACTACATCACTAGTTCTATGATATACTACAGGGAGAATTTGTAACCAATCTTAAACGTTTTAGTTCCTTGACTTGTTGGAAGAGGGCACACATAATGGCAGGGAGTTCTTGAATCTCTTCCCCCTGCCTTCCAAAGACAGTCATACTGCCAGTTGAAACATGGAAGTCTGAAGTTGTAATGTGTAATAAGCAGAGAGCAAATGAGGGCCACACCTGGAGCATCCACTTGGAAGCAGCAAGAAACTGCTTGAGAGAACTTGACCTTAAGAGAGAACAATGTGAGGGGGTCACCTATTAGAACAAAGTAAAAAAAAAACCCAATAATTAAGAATAGGCTTTATTTGGCTAAAAGAAACTTTATATCAGATAATGAAAGTTATTTTCTAGACTTACAGAAGGGTATCTTGTGGACCAGCGGCTTTTTATAAAGCTTTTCTCTTGTGTTTTATTCTTTAAAACAAAAACAAGCAAATAATGTGTTTTTTATTTCTTTCAAATCATGATTAGTGTATGCTTATAAGTAAGATATAGATCCCAGTAGAATGGGTGGCGCCATGCAAAAAAAAAAATCTCCAGATCTCTTGGATTGGGGTGTATATGCCAAGAGATAAAAGAAAATTCTCTGGAAAGGTACCCAAGATATTTATATCAGGAGTCTCTGAGAAAAAGCATATTTATTTCTGATCTGGCATTTTTAACTCAGGACATTTCAGAGTATCTCAGTCACATCTCAAAATGAAAAGGATTTCAAAAACAACCTAGTCCAACCAAAAAGAATACTGTCTATAATATTCTGCCAACCAAACTAAATATTATAAGGGGCTCCCCACTACTTTCCAAACTAGTCTGATCTGCATTTGTAAGTATCTAATTATTAGGAAGTTTTTCCTTATAACAGACTAAATTAGATTCTTTTCAAATTTCTTCCCATTGCTCTTGGTTGTGTCCTCTGGGGAAGAAATTTGAAAAGAATAAACCTGAGTCCACATAAAAATCTTTTTAATACTTTAAGATAACAATTATCTCTCCCCACTCCCCCCACTACCACCACCCACCACAAATCTTCTCTTCCCTCAGCTAATCTATCCCCACTTCCTTCAATACCACTTCATATAGCATGATCTTAATGCCCATAACTATTCTGATCACCTCCCTTTGGACATTTTCCAGAATAATAATAGCCTCTTCTATAATGTGGTATCCAGAGATGAGCACTACATGCCACATATAGTTTTATTAGGGAAATACATAACAGGACTATTTTAGTCCTGGATATTAATTTTCAGGTGCTGCAAAGGGGATCAGTTTTTCTTGTTCATATCCTATCATTTAATAGCAAATGCTGTCTAAATAGGTGGTTCTGTAGTAAAACAATCAGCATCCTAAAAAATGGAAGAAAAAAAAAGACTTACAAAATATTTATGTAGTCAGGTAATATTGACTAAAGGCTATAAAGATACAACTATAAAGATACCCAGATATAGGGTAAAGAGTGAGCCTCTGAAAAATCCACCTACCATGGTTCTCTCAGATGATTTCAAAAGAGAGATATGTCCTTATTCTTGACTATGGGCAGTAGCAGCATGAGAGAGCATTCTGCTTTCCCTTAATACCGCAAAATCCAGGTGGCACGATAAATAAAGCTTTAGACTCAGTAGAAAAATTTGACAATTCTGCAACAGGCAACTATTATTTGTGTGGACTGGGCAAATAATGTAAGGTATCTGTACCCCCATTTCCATATATGTAAAATGAAGGTGTTAATAGTACCTATGCCAGAGAATTGTTTTGAGAATATCAAGGTAGATAAATAAGATAAGCAAAGTGCTTTACAAATCTTAAGGAATTATATAATTGCTAGAAATTATTATTATTTGGAAAAATAATACCCTATAATATTGATGATGACTCAACAGCTTTCCAAATTCTCAGGAGTCATAAGTCTGCAACTATATCAAAACAAGACTGGATGGACATAAGGCATAAAGGTGGGTTTTTTAACACTCATCTTCACTCAAAACTTTAGGATAGTGTTCATAAAACACTTTTGTTGTTGTTTTTATATTCCCAAGACCGAGGAGCCAGAAAATCATTATCATTCTTGCCAAGGTGTCCACTATGTGTAGAGTTATGATTCTTGAAGACAAGAATGGTGACAATAATAGCAAATACTTAAATAGAATATTAAGGTTTGAAAAGCATATTATCTTATTTTTATCCTGATAGCAAATCTAAGAGGTAGGTGATGTCATTTGCAGATAAAGAATTACAGGCAGGCAGCAGTAAAATGACTTTTCCAAAAATACATAACTAATAAGAATCCTGAATCCAGATTTGAATTCAGGATTTCTTTGCTCCAGGTCCAATATTCTATACGTTCTGTCATTTAGAATATCATAAGAATCTTTGATAAATAATTTATTAAAATTTAGGAAAATTCTATTTATAGTATTACCTTTCTTTATCAGTCTATTAATTTACTCAAAAAAAAGTGAAAAGGTAATAGTGTATCATGACTTTTACTTAAAAGAAAAAAAATCTTATTATCCCTTTAAAAATATATCGTAGTATTTAGTCAGGAATCCACATCAATTATATAAATCAGTACTTATTCTCTTTCCTTTGCTGAAAAGCTCTTCTACATGTACACTTTTATGATTTTGTGGCTACCATTGCCTATTTATTAGATAGCAAGTTTCTGAACCCCGATTTATTTTGCACATGTTTAAAATCTGATTTTCATAGATTAAACAGATTTTATTTTTATTACATACAATATTGTATGCATATATAAAAGTTGCATAATAAATTTTGTAGGATTTTAATTTGTGCCAAAAAAACTCAAAGATGACACTATATATATATATATATATATATATATGTGTGTGTGTGTATACATATATATACATATACATATGTGTTTTATATATATAAAACAAATATATAATGTGTATATATGTATATGTGTATGTATACATATACATATCAAAAAGAATTAAATGAACTGTGATTCAAGTCAGTGCACTAACATGCAGAGTGTTAAAAACTGAACAAAATTCTAAGAAGGGCATGATTTCTCAGTCATAGCAATGAGTTTGGATGAACATTCTGCTATTATGTGAACAATTGCCATTCTTAGAGGGAACTGAATGAATGCTGGCACCTATTGGTAGATGAAATAAAAATTTAAAATTGTTCTCCTACCATGAGCCTTACCAAACCATATGCTAATAGCTAAACATTGCAACAGTACCATGAGGAAAATAACACACTATGCACTGCCCATTGACATGGCCAAAAACAAAACAAAATAAAACAAAAAGCAAAACAAACAGAAGTAATGCCATCATATGAATTGTCTGTATTTTCATTTGAATATCTTATCCTCATGCTTATTCAGAATGTAGAAAGAAATGCAACTCATATAGAAAACCTTAATCAAAATGACTACAACAAGGAAGTAAGCTTATTTTCAACTTTTAGATATTATCTTTGAGGTTTGCTTTGGAAGGTTATATAATCTAAGGTTGAGAAGTGGGAAACAGTTGAAAAATATAAGGGTATGATATTTTAGTGTGATTTTTTTTAAATGAATTTGTCATAGAGTTTTTCTAAAGCTAAAATTTTCACATCTAAAATCAGAGAAGTTGGTCTCCAAATAACATGAAACATACAAATCAGAAATGTCTGACATGAATATATAATATGTAGTGATTAATTCTCAATAAACAAAATATAATTAAATTCAACAAACATTTACTAAGTGCATACTATAAACAAGATACTGTGCTTGGGACTAAATATATTTGGAAATGAATGGTTCCTGTTATCTTTTAGCCCATAGCAGCATACTGAGGGGAAGAAGAAATGGCTCCTCTCAGATGGAAGAAAAACATCTATTATCATACTAATGTAACTAATGGCATTAAGTTATTTGGAAAGTATTTTACATTTATTTAGTGGAATATTTTCTGGTTTCCTTAAAACTTTTTTTTAGAAACCATGAGAAATGGAATGAGACCAAGAGAAAAAAAAATGCAAACTCCTGCTCACAAATTGTCTGAGTTTTTTAAAGATAAAATGAAGAAGCCTGGGGAATATAGAAACTGAGGACTTGTTAAAATGTTCTAAAGATTCCCTATTTTCTTGAAAATATGTAATATAGCATAACTCTTCTCACAATGAAAATTTGTTCTTAAATGATTTAGCAATAGCTGGGTACAATGAATAAATTATGCATGAAGATTAAGTAAGTCAGCATTAGAGCATCAATTGCAACTGATTTTTATGACATTAAGTCCAGCATATTTCAATGAGTTAGCAGCTGTCTTCCAATACTGACATAGCTGTGAGGCTAAAGAATAGATCTAATGGAAGAATGCATATTTACAACTGACACTTCTATCACACTTAAAATGGGAAAGGGTTGCAGTTTTCTTCAAGTGTTATTTTCAGAAATATAGCTCATCCATGAAATCCTGCTTTTGTCCATTTTAACCTTCATACATGAATACCATGGGCATCATTGTGTCTGCTGAGATTCAGTGGTATTAACGAGAGACAGAGAGAAACAATGAGATAGAAAAAGAGAGATGTTTTGTATACACGTATATACATATATATATGTTTGTGCTTAAATATTTATGCACATGTATATATAGTTACACAAACATGTATGAGCACACATTTACTAGCTTGAAACTGCACTAAAATGTATACATATCTGTATAATATATGCCCCAAAATGAATATGTATATTTATACATATATAATATGTATATAATACCTTCAGTCTCTTTCTTTGCTTTTCTATGTCTCTCTCTGTCTCTGTCTCTCCCTGTCTTTGTCTCTCTCTGAGTGTCTCTATTTCTCTATGTATGTGTGTGTGTTTTTCTCTCTGTTTTTCTATGAGTCTATCTCTGTCTCATTCTATGTCTGCTTGCCTCTGTGTCTCTGTCTTTCTGTCTCTGTCTCTCTGTGTCTCTCTCTTTTTTTTCCCTGTCTGTGTCTCTGTCTCTATATCTCTATCTCTCTCTCTGTCTCTCTCTGTGTCTGTCTGTCTGTCTCTCTCTTTCTCTTTCTCTCTTTCTCAGTTTCTATCCATTGCATGAGACCAAATTTTGTGGTATTTATGTATTCTACTTTGTCCCCTGATTTTTAAAATACACATACTATATTCACACCAAGTACAAGACTTCAATTCTTATGCTTTTCTCTGAAAACTAACAAAAGCTATATCAGCCTAAAACTACTATGAGCTACTGCCCAGTGAGGCAAGGATAGCTAAGTATGCTACATTATTTTATAGATTTGTAGCATTTAAGGACAGGAAGGACCATAAAGATGATGTAGCTCAGACCTCTGCACATTTTTCAAATGAGGAACCTGAGGCTCAGAGAAGAATAGCATCAAAATTACTTCCTTTCTCCATTTCATATTAATCAATTAGTTAGCTTAGAACTAAAAGGATTAGCTCTCTGACAGTTGTGTTAGATTTGTCTGCTGAAACAGGCTTGTGTGATACAGGAATATCACACAAGAAACTATAGCTTAGGAGGTAAGCAATCTTTTCAAATAGAAATGGCTGTCAACCCCTTTCTTTTAGCATGCTGTAGAAGAGGCAGAGACAATCACAGGCCACTGGCTCATGAACCCAGGAGATGAGACAATTCTGGCCTAGCGAGGGGCTCTTTTTAAGGTAATAGGAAAGAATTTATAATCGTCCTTTTTTCCTCTTCCTCCTCCTTTTTTGCATACAGAAATATTCCAGTTAGTTGGTGTTTGTCAAGTGTAGAATAACCAAAAAATAAAAGGTTTTTGTTTTTTGGTTTTTGGTTTTTTTAATAAGAAATTAAAGGTGAAAGGAAAAGAAGGGGAGGGGAAAGGTGGAAACAACTAGCTGGAAGGTCATTTAATAACTGTTCTATGGGAACAACTCAACTTGTATTTCCATGCTACTTATGTCTAATAGTTTGTTAACAAAGAAAGCCCTTTAGTTCCAAGATGATTAACACCATCTGGTGAATGGGGATTGTGATGTCTGGAAAGCCTGAAGGCCAGGAAGGATTCTGAATAAAACAAGCTCTTCTGTTCAGTCACCTCACTTTGATATTCATTAGTGTAATCATTGATGAGCTCCACAAAGTGCTCCAAGGATCAGTATCCACATCATCAGTGGTGTAGTATAGTGGTGACAAACTCAAATAGACATGGATGCCTTCCCATGAAGTTTTGCCTCAGTAGGCCAAGAGTATGACATCTCTAGTATAGTGAACACAAAATCAGGAAACCAAGTATACTATAAAACAGTTTTCAGATTCCAAGAACAGGGAACTGGATACAGACTTCTCTGAATACTTGAAGAAGCATAGGTATGTGTATATGTATATGTATATACATTGAGATAGAGAAATATATATATGCTTATATATATGAATATAAATAAATATGTATATATTTACATGTGTATATGTGAAAGTATAAAAATAGGTGTATTATATGTGTATGTGTGTACATATTACATAAATACATACATACACACACATACAGAGATTCTCAGAATTGGCTTGTCATCTAATATGTTTGTATATTATCAAAGACCCAAAAGGCTCAATAAATTTATGACATCTAACAACGGTCAACCTTCTATGCAGTCAGGTTATCAACTAGATAAATACCCCAGCGTGACTTTTTAAATTTTTATATTAATATTTCTATCTGATGATCTGAAGACATCATAAAAGGAAGACAGTTAGCCTTTACATAATGATGATGAGATTAACAACCAATGAAGTAAATTAGTAAATCCATGGATGGGAGCATAGGAATCCTTCATATTATAGCAGATTTTACAGTAAATTAGAAATAAAAAGAAGAAGCAAAAATTTTGAAGAAAGTTTCCCAGACACTTGAGGAATCCATACACCTAGAGCTATGGATCATGTTCCAATATAATTTACCAATTTTCAAACTTCAGCAGACTTTTGGAAAAAAAAATATTAGTTACCACTATCTACTGTATTTTATATCTTTTTTTGTATACACATTTCCAAATTTATCATTGTTGTGCAAGAAAAATCATATCTACAAGAAAGACACATCAGATAAAGGAAATACAATGTAAGCAAACATCAATCGAGAGTATGAGAATGTTATGTTGTGATCCACATTTCACATCCCTCTCTGGGTGTATATGGCTTTCTTCAGTGAACAACTGCAAGTGGCTTGAAACATTTCATTGTTGAAGAGAGCCATGTCCATCAGAATTGATTGTCATATAGTATTGTTGTTGCCATGTATAATGATCTCCTGGTTCTGCTCATTTCACTCAGCATCAGTTCATGCAAGTCTCTCCAGGCCTCTCTGAAATCATCCTGCTGGTCATTTCTTACAGAACAATAATAGTCCATAATATTCATATACCATAATTTATTCAGCCATTCTCCAATTGAAGGGCATCTATTCAATTTCCAGTTTCTAGCCACTACAAAAAGGGCTGCCACAAACATTCTTGCATATGTGGGGCCCTTTCCTTCCTTTATGATTTCTTTGGGATATAAGCCCAATAGAAATGCTGCTGGGTCAAAGGGTATGCAGAGTTTGATAACTTTTTGAGCATAGCTCCAAATTGCTCTCCAGAATGGCTGTATCCGTTCACAGCTCCACAAACAATGCATCAGTGTCCCAGGTGCCCCCCATCCCCTCCAACATTCATCATTAACTTTTCCTGTCATTTTAGCCAATCTGACAGGTGTGTAGTGGTACCTCACGGTTGTCTTGATTTGCATTTCTCTGATCAATAGTAATTTGGAGCACCTTTTCATATGACTACAAATAGTTTTAATTTCATCCTCTGAAAATTTTCTGTTCATATCCTTTGACAATTTATCGATTGGAGAATGGCTTGAATTCTTATAAATATGAGACAATTCTCTCTATATTTTAGAAATGAGACCTTTATCAGAACTCTTAAAGGTAAGATGATTTCCCAATTTATTGCTTCCCTCATAATCTTGACTGCATTGGTTTTGTTTGTACAAAAACTTTTTAATTTAATAGAGTCAAAGTTATCTATCTGGTTTTCAATTAAAAATTCCAGTTCTTCTTTGGACATAAATTTATTCCATCTCCATAGGTCTGAGAGGTAAACTATATTACCTTCCTCTAATTTACTTATAGTATCATTCTTTATATCCAGATCATGAACCCATTTAGATCTTATCTTGGTATGTGGTGTTAGATGTGGGTCAAGCCCTAATTTCTTCCACACTAGTTTCCAATTTTCCCAGCAGTTTTTGTCAAATAGTGAGTACTTATCCCAGAGGCTGGGGTCTTTGGGTTTATCAAAGACTAAATTGCTATAGTTATTGCCTAGTTTGTCTTGTGTTTCTATCCTATTCCACTGATCAACTACTCTTATTTCTTAGCCAGTACCAAATGGTTTTGATGACTGCTGCTTTGTAATATAGTTTTAGATCTGGTGCAGCAAGTCCACCATCATCAGCCTTTTTTTTTTCATTAATCCCCTTGAAATCCTTGACCTTTTGTTCTTCCAAATGAATTTTGCTACTATTTTTTCTAGATCTGTAAGATAATTTCTTGGGAGTTTGATTGATACGGCACTAAATAAGTAGATTAGTTTGGGTAGTATTGTCATTTTTATTATATTCGCTTGGCCTACCCATGAGCATTTTAAGTTTTTCCAATTGACTAGGTCTGATTTTATATGTGTGGAAAGTGTTTTGTAGTTTAGTTCATATAGTTCCTGACTTTCCCTTGGCAGATAAATTCCCAAATATTTTATACTATCAACAGTTATTTTGAATGGAATTCTTTTTGTATCTTTTGCTGCTGAGCTTTATTGGTAATATATAAAAATGCTGATGATTTATGTGGATTTATTTTGTATCCTGCCACTTTGTTAAAGTTGTGAATTGTTTCTAGTAGTTTTTTAGTTGAGTCTTTAGGGTTCTCTAAGTATATCATCATGTCATCTGCAGAGTGATAATTTGGTTTCCTCATTACCTACTCTAATTCCTTTAATCTCTTTTTCTTCTCTTATTGCCAAAGCTAACATTTCTAAGACAATATTAAATAATAATGGTGACAGTGGGCAGCCTTGTTTCACTCCTGATCTGATTGGGAATGGTTCTAGTTTGACTCCATTATATATGATGCTTGCTGAAGGTTTTAAGTAGATACTACTAATCATTTTAAGGAAAAGCCCATTTATTCCTATACTCTCCAGTGTTTTTAATAGGAATGGGTGTTGGATTTTATCAAAGGCTTTTTCTGCATCTATTGAGATAACCATATGGTTTTTATTAATTTGGTTATTAATATAATTGATTATGCTAATAGTTTTCCTAATATTGAACCAGCCCTGCATTCCTGGTATAAATCCTACTGGGTCATGGTGTATTATCCTGGGGATAACTTTCTGTAATCTCGTTGCTAAAATCTTATTTAAAATTTTTGCATCAATATTCATTAGGGAAATGGGTCTATAGTTTTCTTTCTCAGTTTTCTCCCTACCTAGTTTAGCTATCAGCACCATATCTGTGTCATAGAAGGAATTTGGTAGTACACCTTCTTTCCCTATTTTTTCAAATAGTTTATATAGTATTGGGATTAATTGTTCTTTGAATATTTGGTAAAATTCACATGTAAATCCATCTGGCCCTGGAGATTTTTTCCTAGGGAATTGATTAATAGCTTGTTCTATTTCTTTTTCCAAAATGGGGCTATTTAAATAATTTATTTCCTCTTCTGTTAACCTAGGCAATCTATATTTTTGTAGATATTCCTCCATTTCATTTACATTATCAAATTTATTGGCCTAAAGTTGGGCAAAGAAACTCCTAATTATTACTCTAATTTCCTCTTCAATGAAGGAAAGTTCTTCCTTATCATTTTTGAGACTAACAATTTGATTTTCCTCTTTCCTTTTTCTAACAAATTAACTAAAGGCTTATCTATTTTGTTGGTTTTTTCATAAAACCAACTCTTACTTCTATTTATTAATTCAATAGTTTTCTTATTTTCAATTTTATTGATCTCCCCTTTAATTTTCAGAATTTCCAATTTGGTATTTAATTAAGGGTTTTTAATTTGGTCTTTTTCTAGCTTTTTTAATTGTAAGCCCAGTTCACTAATCTTCTCTTTCTCTGTTTTATGCAAGTAAGCATCTAGAGATATAAAATTACCCCTTATAACCACTTTAGCCGTGTCCCACAAATTTTGGTATGTTGTCTCATTGTTGTCATTCTCCTGGATGAAATTATCGATTGTGTCTATAATTTGCTCTTTCACCCATTCATTCTTCAGGATTAGATTATTTAATTTCCAATTAACTTGTGGTCTATTTTCTCCTGGCCTTATATTACATGTGAGTTTTAATGCATCATGATCTGAGAAGGATGCATTTACTATTTCTGCTTTTCTGCATTTGATTTTGAGGTTTTTATGCCCTAACACATGATTAATTTTTGTATAAGTTCCATGAACCCCTGAGAAAAAAGTATACTCCCTTCTATCATCATTCAATTTCCTCCAGGGATCTATCATACCTAACTTTTCTAGCCTTTTGTTTACCTCCCTAACTTCTTTCTTATTTATTTTGTGATTTGATTTATCTAATTCTGAGAGAGCAAGGTTGAGATTCCCCACTAGTATAGTATTACTGTCTATTTCTCCTTGCATCTCTGTTAGTTTCTCCTCTAGGAATTTGGATGCTATACCACTAGGTGCATATATGTTTAGTATTGATACCACTTCATTGTCTATGGTACCCTTTAATAAAATGTAGTTTCGTTCCTTCTTATCTCTTTTAATTAGATCTATTTTTGTTTTTACTTGATCCGAGATAAGGATTGCTACCCCTGCCTTTCTTTGTTCACCTGCAGCACAGAAGATTCTGCTTCAGCCCTTTACCTTCACTCTGTATGTATCTCTATGTTTTAGATGTGTTTCTTGTAAACAACATATTGTAGGATTCTGGCTTTTAATCCAGTCTGCTACCCACTTCCGTTTTATGGGAGAGTTCATCCCATTCACATTCACAGTTAAAATAACTGTATCTGTATTCCCTGCCATCTTATTTACCCAGAGTTATGATTTTCTCTTCCCTTTCCCCGCTCTCCCTTCCCCCCTCCCCAGTACTTTATTTTTGATGACCACCTCCCACCAATAGTCCTCCCCCCTTTAGAATCCCTCCCTCCCCTTTATAACTTTCCCCTGATCCTTCTATTAGTTTATCCCTTTCCTTTCCTCCTTTCCCTCCCACCTTCCCACAAGGAGGGTCAGGCCCTTCTTTGAAGCCAAATGTGTCTGATATACTCTCTTAGAGTCCAATCTAATGAGAGTAAGGTTTACACAATACTCATCGTCCTCCCTTCTTTCCCTCAATTATATTAGATCTTCTATGTCTCTTTATGAGATTTTGCCTTATTTTGCCTCCTTTATTTTTACTTTATTTTGCCTCCTTCCGCCCCCCCCTTTTTTTTCAGTATGGTATCCCTTCCAGCTCTAATTTCCTTTCCATTATTATCAAAGAAAAAGCGAATTATATCCTCATTCTTTAAGGATACCTATAGTAGAAATATAGTTCTCAAGAGTTCTTTTCTTTTTACCTTTTTATGCTTTTCTTGAGTTCTCTATATGGAGGTCAAATTTTTTGTTCAGATCTGGTCTTTTCATTAGAAATAGGTGAAATTCTCCTGTATCATTGAATGACCATCTTCTTCCCTGGAAGATGATGCTCATTCTAGCTGGATAACTTATTCTTGGCTGTAATCCAAGTTCTTTTGCCTTTCGGGATATCTGATTCCAGGCCCTTCGATCCTTCAATGTGGAAGCTGACAGATCCTGTGTAATTCTAATGACAGTTCCTCGGTATTTGAACTGTTTCTTTCTAGCTGCTTGCAATATCTTTTCCTTGGTGCGATAGTCCTGAAATTTGGCCACGATATTCCTTGGGGTTTTAATTTTGGGGTCTCTTTCTGGAGGTGATCGGTGAATTCTTTCAATGCCAATTTTGCCTTCTGATTCTAAAACAACAGGGCAATTCTCTTTCATGATTTCCTGGAAGATAGCATCCAGGTTCTTTTTTTCATCATGGCTTTCAGGTAGTCCGATAATCCTTAAATTGTCTCTCCTGGATCTGTTTTCCAAGTCAGTTGTTTTTCCTAGGAGATATTTCATATTTTCTTCTATTTTTTCATTTTTTTGTTTTTGTTTGATGGATTCTTGAGGTCTTATTGAGTCATTTATTTCTATTTGTTCAATTTTAATTTTTAAAGTATTATTTCCTTCAGTTATCTTTTTTAGCTCCTTTTGTAGCTGGCCAATTGAATTTTTTGGTTCAATGCATTCTTTTTCCATTTTGCCAATTTTATTTTTCAGTGAATTGTTGTCTTTTTCCAATTTGCCATTTTTATTTTCCAGTGAATTGATGATTTTTTCCAATTCACCAATTTTGTTTTTCAGTGAATTGTTTTCTTTTTCCAATTCACCAGTCCTGTTTCCCAGTTTTTGATATCTCTGTTGCACTGATTTCAATTTATTTCCCCATTCTTCTTCTAGTTCTCTTTTGAGATTCTTTATGCAATCTTCCAGGTAGGCCTTCTGAAAAGGAGACCAGCTTAAGTCCGCTTTTGTGGCTTCATCTGGGATTGTTTTCAGAATCTCATGATCTGGGGACTGCCCTACTTTCTCTCCATAGAACCTGTCTATGTTGAGAGCTCTCTTCTGCTTCTTGCTCATGATTTTGAACTTAGGTATCAGTCACCAGCAGGGAAATCTACTGCAGTTTCAATTTGCCCTGGGGCAGTTTCCCGAGTTGACTTCCAGTCTGAGGCTGGGCAGCTAGATCCGCACTAGGACCACATTTCAGCTGCTCTCAATCCATCCTTTACCAAAGGCAGATCTGCCAAAGCATCTGCCCACAAGCAGAGCAAAGTGGCCCAGGCATCTCCCAGGGACTTCCTGGGTGCCTAAAATCCACCTCTGTCGCAGCCTGACTTCCACCCTGGACTTGCTGGTGTCTGATCACGGCCAGCGGCCGATTCCCCTGAGGCTAACCTTCTCCCAAGTTTTTTCAAAGTAGATTGTTGATAGAAGTGCATTGTAGTCCAAGTGTTTGGTGGAACCCTCACTCCAAAACCAGTTCGGAGGCTCAATTTGTCTGGGTCTGAGGGAAGGTCTCAGGAGCACACAGAGAACGCTTTCTGCAGTTCACCATCTTGACTCCGCCCCCTCTGTATTTTATATCTTAACACTGAATCAAACAGAACATTCTATAGAGGAACAGAGGTAGGTTCTGTGCTTAATATCTTTGGTGTTTTGGAGCATTAAGTTAAAAAAATAGATGTTATTTCCTTTATCATATATATTCTGTAAATTCTGATCCCTGGTCAATATATTTAACTACCTAGCTAATAAACAAACATGGAGGAAAAGGAGCTGTGATTACAACTGATCAGATGCAGTAAAATAATATAGGAAGAACAACTAATCAAATACAGGTCAGGGATGAAAATTTAAAAGTTAAAGCTTGTAAAAGGAAAACCAATGGATGCTAATGCTCATTCCTTTTGCTTCTCCTGCAAATGTTCTTCTGTTAGTACCTTCATGTTCAAGTTCTGAAATATATTTTCTTATTTCCTTCAAATCATTTGTGGATATAGAGAAGAAAGGAGCCAGTTTATTTAAAAAAAAAAAAGCTGAAGCACTATTGTATCCTCATAAATCTTTCCACAATCCTCTATAAATGCAATCAAGGAGATGAGCTGGAAACCTCAGTTTCAAGACAGAAAGATGGGTAAAATAGAATGTTTCCCTAGAGAGAAAGGCTTTCTTCATATGTAGGGATTATTAACACTGAAAATAGAATTTTCTTATTTAGAATGCATCATTACAATAGTCTAATATAATAAGTGAAGATAAAACAAAAGCTATGCTATGTACATAATACTATACTCTCTATATTAAACTATATACTATATTACATATATTATATGTGTGCTATACTATATGTATATGTATATATGATATATATATACATATATATGTCATATATATATAGTGTATGTGTGCTATATATATGTGTGTGTGTATATATATATATATATATACTACCAAGTAGAATTAACATTCCTTTTTTATCCATATCCTGAGCCAACTATTTCTTACTGTCTTTTGTCACAATACCAGCTAAGTGGCATAATGAAAAATAGTAAGACCTGAGTTCAAATCCAGCTTCAGAGAGTATGTGTGACCCTGTATAAGTTAGTTAACCTGTCTTCCTCAGTTTCCTCATCTGTAAAATAATAATAACAACAGGACCTACTTCACAAGATTAAATGAATATTTATAATGTATTTAGGACAGTTCCTGGCACATAGTAGATGCTATATAAATGCTAACTACCTTCCTCTTCGTTTTTTTCCTCTCATAAGAAAACATGAGAGGAGATATGATATTAGCATATTATAGAGTCCCTGAATTTGTTTTCTCTATTCTAAAATGAGGACAATAAAATTTTGTACTACCTACTTAAAAGGATTGTTTTGAGTCAATTTAGATAGTATTCATAAATGTTTGTTTCAACTTTTCATTTATCAAATATTTTCTAATTACCTTCTATGTGCTGGGATGCAGATAAAGATTTAGGAGTCATTTGCATGGAGATGATCATTGAATTAATGGAAATAGTTGAGATCACCAAAAGATATATTAAAGAGCAATAAGAAAAGAGATACATAGAAGTATGTATAGAATAATTTTACATATATATGTTTATATATATATATACATATACATACATTCATATATACATATCTGTGTCTAATGGTAGCCATTTCTAGAGTAGGGAGGAAGAGGGGAAAATAAGAAAAACAAATTATATAATAACTGCATTATATTTTTAAAGGAATAGCAAATTATGCATAATATATTTACAGATTTGTGTGCAATCATTTTTCTTTTATTATACTATGTTATGGAAATGGGTTTTTTACTCCATAAATTAAAAAGAAAGTGCATAAAAAGAAAAAAAAGAGAAGAGGTACAAATACAGACTATTGAGATATATTTGTATTGGGGCAGCTAGGTGGCGCAGTGGATAAAGCACCAGCCCTGAAGTCAGGAAGACCTGAGTCCAAATTTGACCTCAGACACTTAACAGTTCCTAGCTGTGTGACCTTGGGCAAGTCACTTAACCCCAATTGCCTCAGAAAAAAAAAAAAAAAGATTAAATGGAGATATATTTGTATTTAAATAGTAGGAGGATAAAGAGGCAACTGAAGAACAGAAAGGAAGTGGTCAGAGATGTAAGAACAAAGTCATGAGACTATTCAAGTATCTTGGAGTAAAGGGATGGAGTAAAGGGAAGAGACAAGATTAAGAATGAGGAAGTGGTCAGAAATATCCCGTACTATAGAAAGATCAAGGAAGATCAAAATAGGAAAAAATTATTCAGTGACAGGGGCATAATTACTGATCTTTATCAACTTAATTCATCTTGTCTAGACATTAGGGGTATTAATCATTTTAAATAAACCATGATTCCTAGAGTCTAGTGTATACATAATAACACACAGGTAAACATAATATGTAATAGAAAAAGATAAGTATATCAGAAAGAGGCAAAGTAAAATACGCAGCTTAAATGAAAGGCTGTTAACCAAAAGTGGAGCTCAGAGAGACCTCTTGGATGGAAAGCTGTTTGAGTTAGATTAGAACATACACATAAAGTTTAGATATAAATAGTGATATGTAGAGACAGAGACATGTCTGTTTATATGTATGTACACATACATATATAATATTCAATCTATATATTATTCATATCCACATATATTATATGATATAAATAATATTCACAAATAATAAGCTGTTTATTCAACAATATAGGGAATTCCTAGAATGAAAAACACCTTCTTAAATGCAACTCACAACCCATAAAAAACTTAGTAGATAAGCCTATCTTTATAGAGTTGGTAGGTGTCAGAAACAGAATTTGAATACTGGTTGTTCCTTATTATTCTTCTACACCACACTATACTGACCCCCTCCCCTATCACCACCCCCAAGGGATTAATAGATTTACATTCTGGTAAGGACTGACATAAGGCCTTTCAGAAAAAGTACTAGTATGTTATACTTTTATTGGCTCAATATCATCACCCTAAATACATGTTTTAAGAGCCTAGACATAGCATAATTTATGTAAAGTTCTTTGTAAATTGCTATGTAGATGCAAATGACTTATTTACTAAAACAAAATAAAGATTTAAAACATTATTTTTTGTTCAGTTTTTTATGCAAAACTTCCTGTTGGGCCAGCAGCCAGTCTTATCTGGCTATGTTTCTATTAAAGTATTATTGGTCTAAAAAATGTTAAGTCTTAAGTTCCAGATTGTCATGTTGATCTAACCCTAAGGCCATTTCTTAAGCATTAGGTATAATGTACACATTGGATTCTTGGTTCATCTTTTTAAAAATAATTTCAAGACATTAAGTAATCAGAGGCTTTGTTTTTCACAGAAAACATTACATTAGAAAGAAGTATTTATTACTTAACTACCTGTGCTCCTCTCAGAGAAATTTAGACCTAGCCCATACTTTGGGGAATTTACTCTTTATGGGGGAAAACAATATAGCAACCTAAAGAAAGTCAGATACTTGTACCAATCTCAAACCCAAAATGCTAGCTACATGTAAAAACAAAGAATTTTTTAAGCTTCTATTCATTTTCTTGTATATTTAAATAAACATTCTACCAGATTGTTCATGTGAATATATACAAGTACAAATATATATTTACTGATTCAGGATGTATGTGACAAGTATGATGAATCTCCGGACTTTGACAAATGTAACAGTCTACTTTGACCTCCCACCACATAATCAGATTTAAAGAAAGATACAGATTGTCTATGCTCAAAGACAAAGCACTTGAGTTCATTGTATAAGGGGGAACAGTTGTAAAAGGAAAGTTTGGCTTTATATTCCTCCCAAAAATCTACCTCAGGTACATATTCCTAGCAATTCAATTAAAAAAAACCCCACATACAGTGTATCTACTATACAAGACATACTATATATAATAGGTTATAGAGATAGACAAAAATAAAAAATTATCCCTGATATGAAAGAGCAAATGAGAGACATATCTCATTGCATTGTTCATCATGTTTTTGATTCACTTCCTTTTAGAAAATATTTTCCTTCCTTTAAAAAAAAATCTTCTTATATTGTTAGTCTGGTTTCAGATATTTTTTGGTCCATGATAAAAGAGGATCAATATGAAATCTATTTTTGTTACTAAGAATCAACGCCTACATTTGAACTTCTTAGAAAAAAGGCAATTACTTGCATCTAATAATCTCATATGTTCAGTTCAACTTTGGACACTGTATCTTTAGTGACATTATGTTGATTTTTCCCTATGTCCAAAGTCACAGATACCTATGCCACTTATTTTCCTTACTTTCTCCATCTTTATCCTTCTCACCACATACCACAGTACTCCTTTGCAAATCCAGCTAACCTCTTCTAATATAGACATAATATACAGCTAGATCCATAGTTAAATAATCATCTATTTCAATGCATATTGAGAATAGCAGGACAAAACATAAGGAAAAATCTGGAGGCCCATGTTCTAGTCCTAGTCAGACAAGTCACTTTTCTCTATAATCAACTTTCTCATCTGAAAATTTAGTACCATGAATCAGAGAATAGTCAAGGTCTATCCAGCTATAGTACTCTATGATTCTGCTGCATTCCCAACTCTACAAAAAGTATTATAGAGGACAGAAAAAGAGTGGAAGACATGACCCCTGCATTCAAATAGCTTGCAGTCTGGTTGAAGAAATAAGGAAAGTATATATGAAACAAGAATATGGAAAGGAAGGAAACATTAAGAGCATACTATGTGTCAGACACTGTGCTAAATGCTTTACAGATTTCTCATTTGATCTTCACAACAACCCTGGAAGGCTAGAGCTATTAGTAACCCCATTTTACAGTTGAGGAAACTGAAGCACAGAGAAAGTAATTATCTGAATTCTTCCTGAATCCAAAGGCAGCACTTTATTTACTGTAACACGTATGTGCTTTTGACTGTTGGAAGTATAGTTTAAAAAAAAATGTTGGTATTGTTCAGTCATTTTTCAATAATGACCAACTCTTTGTGATCCCATTTGGGGTTTTCTTAGCAAAAATACTGTATTGGTTTGCCATTTTCTTCTTCACCTCATTTCACAAATGAAAAACTAAGGCAAACAAGGTTAAGTCAAGTTGCCGGTGGTCATATAATTAATAATGTTTCTGAGGCTAGAATTCAAGGATATGAGCCTTCCTAACTCCAGGCCCCAGTACTCTAACCAGTATACTAACCAGCTGCCCCAGAGTAAATATATATATATATATATATATATATGTAATGAGATTTACAAAAGCAAAAGAGTAATCCAGGCACCTGTAGTAAGGCACTTTAAAATTGAAATTTATTATAAAAATGTGAAATGGAGTGGAATGAGAAAGAGGAAAGAGCAATTAAATTTAGGAAGAGAGTTTATTAAGAGGTAGCATGAGCTTGCTGCTCACACCCAAGGTGGTAAGACTGTATGAACTGAATTGGGAAGTATGGTATGGCATTGTTAGCTGATGAGGCATAACTATTAGAAATGTGCAAAGTAAATCTGTTCCAGAGTTTCCAATATTGGTGGGTTTTCTTCAGTATATAGGGCTTTAAAACTCTGGGTAGCAAAGGGATAAAGCCAAGTCTTTATGAACGATTATATGCTATGAGGTTTGGTACTTTATCTGATCCTAAGTTGCTATTTCATGGTATTACAATGTTAGTAGAATCAAATTTTATCCGTATAAGTGGCCTTTGAGATCATCTAATTGAATCCAGTCCACTCGAATTATAGATAAGAAAATGGATGCCACCCAAATGTTCTGTAACTTGATGAAGATAACACGGCTAGGACTATGATGAGAAGAAAGGAAAGAAACAAACACTTATAAATAAAATTCCTATTGTGTGTCAGGTACTATGACAAGCATTTTACAAATATTATCTCATTTGAGACAGAACAACTCTGGTTTTATAGTTCCCATTTTAGAGTTGAGAAAATTGAATCAGACAATGAATAGGTGACTTGCCCAGAGTTATACAGTTGGTGACTGAAACAGGTTTTGAACTTGGGTCTTCCTGACTGTGGGCCCAGTGCTCTGACCATTGTGCCATCTAGCTGCCCAAATTAAAAAATAAAAGTCAAAAGGATATTTAAGAATAAAATTTTATTATGTACCCACTAGTCCATTCTGCTCTAATACTTTTAAATGACAGAGGAATAATTGTTTTCATAATTATTTTTGTTACATCAAATACTTTACATTTAGTTTTGCTTTGGACACTATAGCTGTCACACTGAGAATAAAACTATCATTTTTTCATTCAACTATTTTGACTGAAGAATTATTGGAAATAAAAACTTCAATTCTGGATGCAAATTAAACAATATCCTTACCAAAAATCGTGACCAAGCAAAATTATGTCTTTCTTACAAACATCCTCTATCCCAGATTTCTGTTCTTATAATGTTCTCTTATTGAGAAGGTAATAGGTCTTAATGAAAAGGCTTTCAAATGTTTGGCAGGCTTTTCTCCCTTACCACCTCATTTCTTTTTTATTTTTTTAACTTAGTTCCTAACTGCAAGAATAATTTTCAAGAACTATTATGAATTCATTTAAAAAAATAAATAAAAGTTCTCCCTTTAATCTGTATTCTCAAGAAGGTAAAATGTAAATGGCAGCTACTATCTCCCAACAATCCATGCATCCATTCATTCAACTATTTATTAAGTTATCACCATGTGAAATGATGTACCTATATACCTATCCATATCTATCTATCTATCTATCTATATCTATATTTATATATGCATGCTTGTCATTGGGAAATTCAAAACTATTTAATAAATAAATCCTACCCTCATGGAACTTATAATTCAACAAATGATACATGAGACATTCATCAATAAGAATAGTATTAAATATTCACAACACAGCTGTTGAGCCTTAAAAATAGACTGAAATTGTATGATAAGAGAGATCAGAAAAAGAAAAGATAGTGTTTTGATTAAGCTATACTAAGTATTTGTTGTTCTCTCTTAATGTAGGAGAATCCTATCATAATTATATTATTGGCTTTTTGGATATTCCTGTATCAACCAAAGATTTAGTCAAAACTGGGGATTCTTCCCCCTACAGAGCAGTGTCAATAGCAAAAGAAGAAGTAAATCCAATTATACCTTTCAGTAATACTTTTCTAATGAAAAATCTTCATCTACACACAGAAGATGCAAGAGATTATATGATCAAACTTCTTTACCTTTATTAGTGCACAGCTCTATTTCTATCCTCAATTGTCATCTCTTTCTCATTTTATAACAAGGTATGATTCAGCAAAACTAGTCTACTAACTTTGCTGAATTCAATGTTTGGCATTCCATTTCCCATCTTTGAAAAATACTTTTGAAAATGCTGTCCCCTATGCCTGGAATTCAGTTCATTCTTGTTTCTATCCCTATCTCTTTCTCCAAAGATCTTCTCTTTCAGATCAAGTGCTATATTTTACAAGAAGGTTTTCCCAATGCTCCTAGTTGTTAGTGTTCTCTCTTCCCATTTCAAATTATTTTATTATTATATAACTTTATATATATATCGTATCTCGCTCCCAAACGAGACTTAATGTCAGACATGGTTGGGGGCATTAAAACAATTACTTAAGAAAAATATTTTACAACCACATCAGTTTAACTAGAGATTGATTTAGGTTAACAAGCCTTATAGATAAAATAAAAGATAATCTAAAAATTCAATCTATTATATTCTCATTTGCTGTTCAGTCATTTTAATTGTGTCTGACTTTTCAAGATCCCATTTGAGGTTTTCTTGGCAAAGATATTAAAGTGGTTTTCCATTTCATCCTCCACCTCATCTTACATTTGAGGAAACTGAGGCAAACAGGGATACATTACTTAGCCAGGGTCACACAACTAGTAAGTGACTTAGGCCAGATTTGAATTCAAAAAGATAAGTCTTTCTTATTCCAGGACTGGCACTCTATCATCTCTGCCACTTAGCTTGCCTATTTACTCATTAGCACTATTTTCCTGTGACCAATTCTTAGTTGAGATGGTCTCAGTGACTAGGAGATTTGATTAGTGGAGAAAGGAAGGAGGAATTTTGTAGCATTAGGCTACAATAAGAGAAATGTTGAATGAATAAAACATGAACTTGTTAGGACTCTTTGGGAACCCAAAAAAATTAGAGGCAAGATTATTTTTAGAATCCTGGTGACAACTAGCATACTACTAGAAACCAAGTGAAAGCATTCCCACTTAACCATTGTCAGTGGAAATTTCACATCTGGTTTGGAAGGATGAAAATGCAAACCTAAGCTTTATCTCTGGCCAAGTAGTCTATGCTCTTCCAATCTAGTATCTCACATTCAGCCTAATATCTCCATCTGATCCTCATCCTCTTTCCCGTTCAAGGATAATGGAGATAGAAAAGAATTATAGAAAAGAAGAAATAATCATTTTATAGCACAATCTTCTTTTCTATTTCACTATGGATACCCATTATAGGTACTCTCAAATTCACAGAATCTTTTTCAAACTTAACCACTTATCCCAGAAAGGCATTTCCACACTTCATTATTAATCTTCTTCACTTATATACTACACCAGATGCTCTAAGTATTCTGCTTTTATATACCCTACATAGTGTGACTTCTCCATTGTGAACTGTGTTCAAGAGCCTTATTGAGGTTCCAGTTTTGACATTTAACT
The DNA here is from genome assembly GCA_023553655.1 of Myrmecobius fasciatus. Taxonomy (NCBI): domain Eukaryota; kingdom Metazoa; phylum Chordata; class Mammalia; order Dasyuromorphia; family Myrmecobiidae; genus Myrmecobius; species Myrmecobius fasciatus. The sequence continues at coordinate 89,434 of JAJPUD010002164.1, read as the reverse complement.
TTGAACTGTAACAGGTGGGATCCATCAAGAAATTGTGTATGGCATCTGCAGCAGATTTAATAATCACATCTATATCGAAAATTAGATGTTATTTATCACTCAGTAGACTCTTAGTCAGGCATGAAGCTTAATGCCAAGTTAGAGCTACTCACTGTTTGAAAATCTCCTGAAGTGTTTGCTTCTTTATTTAATTTCCTGCTTTGCCCATCAACAGACACTGTGCTTTCCAGGTAGCAAAATTCAATAACAGCTTTCAATTCTACATTGCAGATGAAAAGCCTTCAGCTGAATACACAGGTTACAAGTTAGGACATGGCCTGTCTTCTTCAGGCTTATCACTCTACAGCATTATGCTTACTTTGTAAAGTGAACCAGAATTTCTTGTATTTATTCTATTATGTGCTTCCAAAAACCAACAAATGATACTTTTTTTCTGTTTTCTTAACTTTTTAAATAAAGAAAAAGAATTTGTTTGACATTACTGCATGGATTGTTTACATAGTACAAAATTGACAGTGAATTTCAGCCTGGACAAAAATCAAAGAAAAAGAAGTAGAAACCATATAAAATGAGAAAAAACCTTGGAAAAGTGAGATAGAAAATTGTACAAAGCAGAAGAATGAATAAATACCTCTGGAATCACTTATTCTCAATTTCCTAAGATAGCAATGGCATGGTTTCCATTATGGTCTTTTTCCTACCTTCCATTAAAAAAGAAAGAACCTTGTACTCAACAGGCAACAACAATTTACTAATATGAATAACCAAAGTAGAATTCATCTCTTAAAAGTATTCACAAGTCTAATTTCCTTCAAGAAAAAATGAAATGTTTATTTCTAGTTGTTGCTGTTTTCTGCTTGTGCGGGGGGGGGGGCAGAGATTGGAAAGAATTTACAACCTTAATTTTTTTTTTTACTTAAGTTAGGAGTTAAGAAAAGATTCAAAAAAGCAAGTGGATCAAAGGTGGATAGGATAATGATAATGGATAAGAAAGGTGAATAAAACCCTTACTCTATAGGTAGAATATAGGTATTTTCATTTCCAAGGAGAATGATTGATGGAGCAGATAAGACAACAAAAATGGTAAACAGAAAGTGGAAATCAAAGATAAGAGATGTTAAAAATATATATCTTCAAATCTGGGGCAAAACCAAAGATGGTTTATTGAAAGAACTAGCATATTAAACTTTCTGAGAAATTTACTGAAATCTCTAAGATCTCATAAAAAGGGGAAAGAGTCATAGCACTCCAAAAGGGCAAATGTTCTTATATTCAAAAAAGGAAAAAAAAAGTAGAATCTATATATAAATTCTAGGCCAATGAGTTTGGTTTTGACACACAAAAAATTAACTCTAATGATTAAAAGGACAATTTGTTAATCTATACAAAGATAAGCAATGATCACTAAAAGCAAATATAATAATCAAATGCATTGATGCTAGACTATTCTAATTTTCTTTTTTATAAGAAATGGTGTAAACATAAAAGCCTTGGATTTCAGCAAAACTTTTAATAAAGTATCAAGTTAGCCTCCTTTTGGTACAGATGGATTCAAAAGAAGTAAGCAATAAGGGGACAGCTAGATGGTGCAGTGGATAGAGTTCAGATAGGCTGAAGCCACATTTAAACTGGAGGATGAGTCTTTCTGATTGTAGGCCTGACACTCTATCTGCTGTATCACCTAGCTGCCTCTACATTTTCACCTGCAAAGTGCAAAATATTTACTATCTGACCCTTTTATTTATTTTTTTAATAAAACTTTTTATTTACAAAACATGAGTGATTTTTCTACATTGAACTTTGCAAAAACTTATTTTTTCCCAAGCTTTTCCCCTCCTTTCCCCCACCCCTCACCCCTAGATGACAGGTAATCTAATACATGCTAAATAGGATAAATTATATGAGAAATACAATACATGTATACATATCTATACAGTTATCTTACTGCACAAGAAACATCAGATCTAGAAAGAGAAGAAGAAAAAAAACAACCTAAGAAGGAAAACAAAATGCATGGAAATATTCATAGAAAGAGTTAAACTGCTGTGTTGTGGTTCACACTCAGTTCCCATAGGCCTCTCTCTGGACGTATATGACTATGTTCATCGCTGAACAATAGGAACTGGTTTGAATCACATCATTGTTGAAGAGAACCATGTCCATCAGAATTGATCATCATATAGTCTTGTTGCTGTGTATAATGTTCTCCTGGTTCTGCTGATTTCACTCAACATCAGTTCATGCAAGTCTCTCCAGGCTTCTCTGAAATCCTCCTCTTGGTCGTTTCTTACAGAACAATAATATTCCATAACATTCATATACCATAATTTATTCAGCCATTCTCCAATTGATGGGCATTCTTTCAATTTCCAGTTTCTTGCCACTACAAAAAGGGCTGCCACAAACATTTTTGCACATGTGGGTCCCTTTCCCTCCTTTAAAATCTCTTTGGGATATAGGCCCAGTAGAAACACTGCTGGGTCAAAGGGTATGCACAGCTTGATAACTTTTTGAGCATATTTCCAAATTGCTCTCCAGAATGGTTGGATCTCTTCACAGTTCCACCAACAATGTATCACTGACCCAGTTTTCCCACATCCCCTCCAACAGTTATCATTATCATTTCCTGTCATTTTAGCCAATCGGACAGGTGTGTAGTGGTATCTCAGAGTTGTCTTAATTTGCATTTCTCTGATCAATAGTGACTTGGAGCACCTTTTCATGTGACCAGAAATAGTTTCAATTTCTTCATCTGAAAATTGTCTGTTCATATCTTTTGACCATTTATCAATTGGAGAATGGCTTGAATTCTTATATATTTGAGTCAATTCTCTATATATTTCAGAAATGAGGCCTTTATCAGAACCTTTGGATATAAAAATATTTTCCCAGTTTAGTGCTACCCTTCTAATCTTGTCTGCATTCATTTTGTTTGTACAAAAACTTTTTAACTTGATATAGTCAAACTTATCTATTTTGTGATTAATGATGACCTCTAGTTCTTTGGTCACAAATTCCTTCCGCCTCCACAGGTCTGAGAGGTAAACCATCCTACATTGTTCTAATTTGTTTATAATATCATTCTTTATGCCTAGATCATGAATCCATTTTGACCTTATCTTGGTTTATGGTGTTAGGTGTGGGTCAATGCCTAATTTCTTCCATACTAGTTTCCAATTATCCCAGCAGTTTTTGTGAAATAGTGAGTACTTATCCCAAAAACTGGGGTCTTTGGGTTTATCAAACACTAGATTACTATTGTCATTGAGTATTTTGTCCTGTGAACCTAACCTATTCCACTGATCCACTACTCTATTTCTTATCTAATACCAAACAGTTTTGGTGACCACTGATTTATAACATAGTTTTAGATCTGGTACAGCTAGGCCACCCTCATTTGCATTTTTTTTCATTAATTCCCTTGAAATTCTTGACCTTTTGTTTTTCCAGATGAATTTTGTTGTTATTTTTTCTAGGTCAGTTAAATAATCTCTTGGGAGTTTGATTGGTATAGCGCTAAATAGATAGATTAGTTTAGGTAGTATTGCCATCTTTATGATATTCGCTCGACCTATCCAAGAGCACTTGATGTTTTTCCAATTGTTTAGATTTGACTTTATTTGTGTGGAGAGTGTTTTGTAGTTTTGCTCATATAGATCCGGACTTTCCTTTGGCAGATATATTCCCAAATATTTTATACTATCGATAGTTATTTTGAATGGAATTTCTCTTTGTATCTCCTGCTGTTGCATTTTGTTGGTGATGTATAAAAATGCTGATGATTTATGTGGATTTATTTTGTATCCTGCAACTTTGCTAAAGTTGTGGATTAATTCTAATAGCTTTTTAGTTGATTCTCTAGGGTTCTCTAAGTAGACCATCATACCATCTGCAAAGAGTGATAATTTGGTTTCCTCATGACCTACTCTAATTCCTTTAATCTCTTTTTCTTGTCTTATTGCCAAGGCTAGCATTTCTAATACAATATTGAATAATAATGGTGATAGTGGGCAACCTTCTTTCACCCCTGATCTTATTGGGAATGGTTCCAGTTTATCACCATTACATATGATGCTAGCTGATGGTTTTAAATAGATGCTACCGACTATTTTAAGGAAAAGTCCATTAATTCCTATACTCTCTAATGTTTTTAATAGGAATGGATGTTGGATTTTATCAAATGCTTTTTCTGCATCTATTGAGATGATCATATGTTTTTTGTTAATTTGGTTATTAATATAGTCAATTATGTTAATAGTTTTCCTAATATTGAACAATCCCTGCATTCCTGGTATAAATCCTACTTGGTCATGGTGTATTATTCTAGGAATGATTTTCTGTAATCTCTTTGCTAATATTTTATTTAAGATTTTTGCATCAATATTCATTAAGGAGATTGGTCTATAATTTTCTTTCTCTGTTTTTGTTTTACCTGGTTTAGGTATCAGTACCATGTCTGTATCATAAAAGGAGTTTGATAGGAGTCCTTCATTCCCTATTTTTTCGAATAGTTTATATAATATTGGAGTTAACTGTTTTTTAAATGTTTGGTAGAATTCACATGTAAATCCATCTGGTCCTGGGGATTTTTTCTTAGGGAGTTGATTAATAGCTTGTTCTATTTCTTTTTCCGAAATGGGGCTATTTAAATAATTTATTTCCTCTTCTGTTAACCTAGGCAATCTATATTTTTGTAAATATTCCTCCATTTCGTTTACATTATCAAATTTATTGGCATAAAGTTGGGCAAAGAAACTCCTAATTATTACTCTAATTTCCTCTTCATTGGTGGAAAGTTCTCCCTTTTCATTTTTGAGACTAACAATTTGATTTTCCTCTTTTCTTTTTCTAATTAAATTAACTAGAGGTTTATCTATTTTGTTGGGTTTTTCATAAAACCAACTTTTAGTTTTATTTATTAATTCAATAGTTTTTTTTTTTTTTTACTTTCAATTTTACTAATCTCTCCTTTTATTTTTAGGATTTCAAGTTTGGTATTTGATTGGGGGTTTTTAATTTGTTCTTTCTCTAGCTTTTTTAGTTGCAAGCCCAATTCATTGATTTTCTCTTTCTCTATTTTATGCAAGTAAGCATCTAGAGATATAAAATTTTTCCTTATTACCGCTTTGGCTGTATCCCACAAATTTCGGTATGTTGTCTCATTATTGTCATTCTCTTGGATGAAATTAGTAATTGTGTCTGTAATTTGCTGTTTCACCCACTCATTCTTTAGGATAAAATTATTTAGTTTCCAATTGGTTTTTGGTCTATTTTCTCCTGGCCTTATATTGCATGTGATTTTTATTCCGTCATGATCTGAAAAAAATACATTTATTATTTCTGCCTTCCTGCATTTGATTTTGAGGTTTTTGTGTCCTAATACATGGTCAATTTTTGTATAAGTTCCATGGACTGCTGAGAAAAAAGTAAACTCCTTTCTGTCTCCATTTAATTTCCTTCAAAGATCTATCATACCTAACTTTTCTAACATTTTGTTTACCTCCTTAACTTCTTTCTTAATTATTTTGTGGTTTGATTTATCAAGTTCTGAGAGAGGGAGGTTGAGATCCCCCACTATTATAGTTTTGCTGTCTATTTCTTCTTGCATCTCTCTGAACTTTTCCTCTAGGAATTTCCATGCTATACCACTTGGTGCATATATGTTTAGTATTGATATTGCTTCATTATCTATGGTACCCTTTAGGAAGATATAATTTCCTTCTTTGTCTCTTTTAATGAAGTCTATCTTTGCTTTTCCTTGGTCTGAGATCAGGATTGCTACCCCTGCTTTTTTTTGTTCACCTGAAGCATAATAGATTCTGCTCCAGCCTTTTACCTTCACCCTGTATGTATCTCTATGTTTTAGATGTGTTTCTTGTATACAACATATTGTTGGATTCTGGTTTTTAATCCAGTCTGCTATCTGCTTCTGCTTTAAGGGAGAGTTCATTCCATTCACATTCACAGTTAAAATAACTAATTCTGTATTTCCTGCCATCTTATTTACCCTACCTTATGCTTTTCTCTTTCTTATCCCCTTTCCCTCCTTCCTACTATTTTGCTTTTGATAACCACTACCCTCAAACAATCCTTCCCCTTTAGAGCCCCACCCACCCCTTTTTTCCCCTTTTCCCTCCTGTTTCCTTATAAGTACGTCTATTATTCCCTCAGAGCCAAATCTGATGAGATGGAGATTAACCCAATTCTCACTCCCCTCCCTTTTTTCCCCTCAATCAATATAGGTTTTCTTTGCCTCTGCATATGATGTAATTTCCCTTATTTTTCCTCCTTTTCCTCTTCTTCCAGTGTTATCCCTTTTCTACCTCTAATTTCTTTTTCAGTTTATCAATATCATAATAATCATAAAAACACAATAATCATATCATAATAATCATAATGTAATAATAGATTCATAAAATCAACCCTCTTTGTATAAGTATCTACAACATATAGTTCTCAAGAGTTTTTTTTTTCTTGTTACCTTTTTATGTTTCTCTTGTGTTCTGTGTTTGTAGATCAAATTTTTTGTTCAGATCTGGTCTTTTCGGTAAAAATAGGTGAAATTCTCCTATATCATTGAATGACCATCTTCTTCCCTGGAAGATAATGCTCATTCTAGCTGGGTAACTTATTCTTGGCTGTAATCCAAGTTCCTTTGCCCTTCAGAATATTTGATTCCAGGCCCTTCGATCCTTCAAAGTAGAATCTGCTAGGTCCTGTGTGATCCTAATTGTGGCTCCCTGATATTTAAATTGTTTCTTTCTGACTTCTAGTAATATCTTTTCCTTGGTGTGATAGTTCTGGAATTTAGCCACGATATTTCTGGGGGATTTAATTTTTGGGTTTCTTTCAGGAGGTGATCGGTGGATTGTTTCAAGGAGTATTTTGCCTTCTGGGTCTAAAACATCAGGGCAGTTTTCTTTTATTATTTCCTGGAAGATAGTGTCTAGGTTCTTTTTTTCAGCATGGCTTTCAGGAAGCCCTATAATCCTTAGGTTGTCTCTCCTAGATCTATCTTCCAGGTCTGTTGTTTTTCCTAGGAGATATTTCATGTTTTTCTCTATCTTTTCATTTTTTTGTTTTTGTTTTACTGATTCTTGATGTCTTGATGAGTCATTCATTTCCAATTGTGCGATTCTAATTTTTAATGTCTTATTTTCTTCAGTTACTGTTTTTAGTTCCTTTTGCAATTGACCAATTACATTTTTTTGTTCATTGCATTCTTTTTCCATTTTTTCTATTTTATTTTGCAGTGATCTCATTTCGTTTCCCCATGTTTCTTCTAACTCTCTTTTGAGATTTTTTATGTAATCTTCAAAAAAAGCTTTGTGACATGGAAACCAGTTTATGTCTCTCTTTGGGGCTTTTTCTGGAGTTGCTTTACCTTTAGGGGCCTCAGGATTTGAGCTGTTCTTCCCTCTCTCCATAAAAGTTGTCTATGGTGAGAGCTCTTTTTGGTTTTTTATTCATTTTTTTTTTTTAAAGATGTGGGGTCTGTTTAAGGCAAAGGTGGGACAGCTGCTTTAATTTGCCCTGGGGCAGTTCTGCTGATTGAGTTATTTCAAGAACTGGGCAGTTCTGCTGATTGAATTATGTCAGGTGCTGGGCAGTTCTGCTTTAGTTCACCCTGGGGCAATTCTGCTGATTGAATTATTTCAGGTACTGGGCAGTTCTGCTGATTGAATTATTTCTGGTGCTGATCAGTCCTGTTGATTGATTGATCACCCTAGAGTGCTGTGTAATGGCAGCTAGGTCCGATGCTCATCAGGGGTTCAGTGGTTCACAATCTACCCCCCACAAAAGGCAGACCCTCCAAACCACCTGCCCACAATCAGGACAGATTGGCCCAAGAGGCCCCCAGAAGACTCCCAGGTGTGTGAAAAGCACAAAGCTCCCACTCCTGTTTCAACTCCTGTTCCGACTCCTGTTCCAGCTCCCTGCTCCAGCTCCCTGCCCCGGTCTCCCTGTGCTGCAGTCTGGGTTTACAGACCACCCCCCTGCCCAATTAAAACAGACCTGTTTTGAAGTTCTTCCAGATTATCTTCTAGACTCGTGTTGTCCTCTAGATATTGTGGATTTTTTGCTTCAAAATCAGTCTAGGGGCTTCATATTTTGTTGGTTTGAGGGGAGGTTAGAGGAGGTTACAGAGACTCCTGTCTGATCTCTGCCACCATGGCTCCACCCCCGGAAGGAAATCTCTGACCCTTTTATTTTATTTTTAATGACTGGCTTCTGATTTAGAAGATGCTATTTAGGACAGTGTTCCAGGGACCTTCCCTGCTTGTTTACTGTTGAGAATATTGTCAGATTTGTAGATTACATGCAGAAGAGATAGCTAATAAATTGAATGATATTCCAAATCTAATATCTTGATAGAATAGAGTGATGGTTTAAATAGAATGAATTGGAAATCAATAGAGACATATATAAAACAGATATATGTATGTATATATATATATATATATTCTATTGAATTCAAAATTTCAACTAGCAAATTACAAAATGGGAGATTAACGACTAGAAAAGAGTTCACTTTACTTGCTGAATGAGAGAGAGAAGAAAAAAAGGGGGGGGGGCAGAATAGCATAGTAATCACCATTACTCCTTCTGCTACTATTTGTGTGATCTTGGATATTTAATCTATCTGGTTTCTCAGATTTTCTGAGAGAAACTGGTGTCTCAGTTTTCACATCCACAAAATAAGTGTGTCTATCTAAATAATCTCTAAGGTCCTCTATTATTCTATGGTTTTATATTCTATGTTAAATATTTGCTGCTTTAAAAGTAGGTCTACTGCCAGAAGCGCAGGGAAGGGGAGTCGCTGCGGTTTCCTGCTTCAACAGTGCTTGAACTGAACCCGCTGCTCGATTCCCTGCCGGAGCCGCCCTTAGCCACCTCTCCATCTCCACCTCCACTAACCAACACTTCTTCCGTCCTACCCTTCGAGCAGCAGCCTTTCCGCCTCAGCCGCCCCCCGGCCGTCGCCGCCGCTGTCGCCCCAGCCTCAGCCGCTGCGCAGCCGCCTCTTCCCTCCTCCTCTTCCTCCTCCTTCTTCTCCTCCTCTTCTTCGCAGCTGCCTCCATCTCCGCCGCCATGACGACCTCATCTCCCTTTCAGGTCCGCCAGAACTACCACCAGGACTCGGAGGCCGCCATCAACCGGCAGATCAACCTGTAGCTCTACGCCTCCTACGTCTACCTGTCTTACTACTTCGACCGAGATGATGTGGCGTTGAAGAACTTTGCCAAGTATTTCCTCCACCAGTCCCACGAGGAGAGGGAACATGCTGAGAAGCTGATGAAACTCCAAAACCAGCGTGGCGGCCGGATCTTCCTGCAAGACATCAAGAAACCAGATCGTGATGACTGGGAGAGCGGGCTGAATGCAATGGAGTGTGCTCTGCACTTGGAAAAAAATGTCAATCAGTCGTTACTGGAATTGCACAAGCTGGCAACTGACAAAAACGACCCCCATTTATGTGATTTCATCGAAACCTACTACCTGGACGAACAGGTCAAGTCCATCAAACAACTGGGTGATCACGTAACCAACCTGCGCAAAATGGGGGCCCCGATTCTGGCATGGCGGAATATCTTTTTGACAAGCACACCCTTGGAGACAGTGACAACGAGAGCTGAGCCGCACCTGGCTTCCCCCCACACCTGGGAAGTGTGGGGCGAGACTCCCACTGTCTTTCAGTGCATGCATATTTTGGTTATCTGACCTTTTCATAATCTGTACCAAAAAACTACCACCATTTACATCCCAATAAAGTGACTTGGTACTGATGAAAAAAAAAAAAAAAAGTAAGTCTACTGATATGGCAAGTTATCTTTAAATACAGGAATAAATTTAAAATGACACAGATCAACTGAAGTTTATCATCAATATAGATATGCATTTATCTACATTTGGGATAAGCTGAAAATAAATGAATAAATAAAACCATAGGACTCCAAACCCCAATCTAACAGCCTTTTGTTCAGTGTACTTATTGTTTGCATTTTTTCTGTATTTTATATTATTGATCTTCCTGTTTCTTCATGAAAGAACTTAACTACTCCTTTGTCTTCTGTAAATTGTTCCCTATTTATTTTTCTTTTATCTGTGATTACTTCCCAGTTGAACCATTTTTCACTTATCCCCTAAATCTAGCAAGCAACCCAAAACTCTGTCTTTTTTTCTACTTCTTACCTAGAAGATTTCTTTCAGTCTAATGGCTTCAATAATCACCTCTATGAAGATAACTCAAAGATAGATATATCTATCTATTAGTTCTATCTCCTCAATTCCAGTCTCATACTTGCTAGTGAACTTTGTATGGGGATGAAGCATCAGTCCTTCAAATTGAACAAGCCTAAGCATTTACTCTATCAATACCTTCTCTTCCTTCACAGTACTCACCACCATCCCAGTCACCTAAACTTTTAACATTTCCTTAGCATTTTAATGTATTCTGCCCTGTTTCAGATTTATTTGTGGAATTATTTTGTTTTTCCCTCTTCTGTTAAGATCATAAATTCCTTAAATAGTAAAGGACCATTTTTCATCAGCATCTAGCACTGTCTTACATCTAATAGGTGCTAAATAAATGACAAATGTAATTGAATTAAAAGATATTTGTGGGACATTTGACCTTAAAAATCTCAGTTTTGATGAATTATAAAGACAACAGAATATGCCATTTGAGCAGAGACCCTTTGTTTAAAAGCAGGGCCAAGAGTTCTAAAGATTTTGAAGATCCCCAAATGTTCTCGCTACATTTGATGAGAGAAGATTGGCCCATCTGCAAAGAGAACAGCTAATCTACAAATGGAATAGTTACTTTTAATGGGCTATAATATATACATTATTATGAATTATGCAAATTTAAATTAAGAAACACTCTTTTGAAGTTTGCAAGTCATTGCCTGCTGTTTGTAAAATGACCTAAAATGAATAACCACAATTATTTTGAAACTCAACACTGTAGAGAACATAGGGGGAAAAGACCCTCTTGAATGGATGTTTAATGGTAACAATATTTCATCATAATTATATAGTCTATTAACAACTATCTCAATATGCTCACAACTATTAGCTTGTTAATTTTTAATAAGTTTCTCTAATGTAGAGGAAATATTTTTATCTCTCTCAAGGCAGAAAACAGATAGTAGATAGGAAAATTATGACTTGCCTTTGGTAACACAGAAAGCTGGTGAGCTAGGAGATGAACAAAAACTGTGTGGTGTCTTTACTACAAAAACCACTGGTACTCCTAAGTTTATTTTAAACTGAAAGAAGAACCAAGTATAAACAATTGAATCTACATTCAGAATGGTATTTATTCATCCAAAATATTTTCTACCCCCTAAAATGTCATAAATAATGTAATTTATATGCAAGATTGTCAAATCCAAAGCTGGCAATAATTGCATTTGCAACTAATAGAATCGGCTATATGAAATTACTGGAAGATTCATTTCAGAGAAATGCTTAGAAAACTATCAGTTGTGTTTAAAAATAAGCAATCCTCCTAAATCAATACAACATGCCACATTCCAGATTAACACTCCCCTTTCTTCAAGCAATCCTAATTACTACCTCATATCTAAACATTGGAAAAAGTAGCCCATTTCGGATCAATTTTTCATGATAGATACCTTTAATGATTGCTATCCATACAGCAAAGCTTTTATTTGTTAAGCTGACACAGAAAATTAGCTCTGCTTTCCCCTTACAATCCTCCCATGCACACACTGAGCCAGATGGCAATGAAAATCAGATAAAAGAATAATAAAGTTAGCAAGAAAAATTGGGATTGTTTGAAACAACATATCATCTTGAAGATACAAAAAGATTGTTAAATCTCTTTTCTTTTGCTACTTGCATGAGCAGTCTAATACATTTATTTAAACCTATTTTTACTGGGGAGGGGGAGTTGTTCTGTCCATTAATTTAGACCAAGAAAATGCAGGGCAGATGACTCTTCATTCAAGAAATTAATAAGCACAGTAAGTTATGAACACTACATCAGATGAGCTACAGTTTTTCACTTTTCTTACATACCTGGGAGTCACTAAACAATTTTTTCTCTGAAGGGAACTCCTTTCCCTATCCATAGGAAATACTTTTCTTACAGTCTCTAAATAATGAGCCACTTTAAGGTAAGTCTAAGTAGAGGGACTCATGTACCAGAAGTGCATCACTGGATGTATATAGTTTGAAGCCCAGGCTTATTACTCTGATGTACCAAATGATGCCACAACTCACAACCTCCTAAGGCTCCATCTATCCTGGAAGGAATGTGATGGGTGAATAAGTATCTGAAGAATAAGGACTTTTTGATATATTGTTGCTGTCCCTGAATCAAGGCCCTTAGGAAATAGACACCTGTATCTCATAAGATTCTTGAAAGGGTATCAACATCAGTGAGGAATCTGGTGGAGATAATAAACTTGTTCTTATTGCATGAAGAGTTCCCCTTAATAGAGCATTATATATAGTTAATGAGAAACCTATTCTTATAATAGACTTGCACAGAAAATGTGAAGTTGAACAAAATGAGAAAAAGGAGCAATGATGAAATTTTTAAAACATACTGGATATTTCTAAAGATAGAGAATAGCAATAAAATCACATATGTTCAAATATGTGCTTTTTGGATAATCTTATTGAATAGATGAATGTTAATTAAAGAGTAAAATGGAAGAATAATATTTTATTTTCACTATCTTAAATGGAATAATTCTTGAAACTGTGTTGATAATAAATTTTGTGTATGTCAATAAAACAGCTACTTAGGAGTTTCTATATCATGTTTCAAAGAAATTATAAAAATGAAAAGAGACAGGAAATAAAAGGAAACCTTCAGATAAGAAATTCTGTGCAATCAAGATTGATTTCTCCACTGAATCAAGGACCCCTGATTTCATTGGTGTAGTATCTCAATTAAACAAAGTCCATCTTTATGACATCAGTATCTGATGATACTGTACTGGTTGTAAGTCATGGAACAAAGACCTTCAAAGTACTGACTGGAGGGAGCAATGGAAAGATGTATGGTGGGTATGGAGGAACACAAGGATCTATGCAGTAGAAGCACAAAGGAAATTATCAGGAAAATTCCTGACTTCCCACTCCCTACCCCTGCCCAAAAAGGAAAATATGAGACAGCTATACACTGAGGTATAAGGAGAGGGAAGGGAGAACTGGATAGAACATAGTGAAAGTTTTCCATTTGCTATCTATATAATGTAAGAGAAGAAGAGACTTATTGAGTGGACTGCCTGTGGCAGAATTATAGAGTTAAGCAAGAAAGGTAGAATTATGCTTGCCATTATTGGAGGACATATCACATCAACTAGTCTTTTCCCTTTAACATAATCTTTCATCTACTTTGTATATATTTTATACAAACAGATTTTTATGTTTCTCCCATTAGAATGTGAGCTCCTATAGAGGAAGGAGAGTATTTTCACTTTTTGTTGTACCCTCCCAGGTCTTAACACAGTGTTTGGTAAATAGCATATGCTAAATAAATATTCTCTGATAGACTCAGATTACATAGCCATTGGAGCATTGCATTGGAGGTTTGGATACTGATACTTCAGATAACAGTGGAACCCTAGCGTTCACCAGACTATTAATTAAGGCCATCAAACACACACACACATTTAAGAACCCCTGATACCGTATCTTCTAATTGTGCTTATAAAACAACAGATCAGTATATAACATGAACAGGGAAGAAACCATCAGTACAGAGAAGGGTTCTAGAAGTAGCAAAGCCCTATAAATAGCAATGCCACAGATCCCATAGGACCAGGTGGGATGTCCAAAGCCCTGCCCAGGATATTCTTCCTACCTAAGGAGGCTGCAATACTATTATTCACCAAGTCCAAAGAAACAGGTCTCAGTGATTGTGTTTCCTCCTCCACTTTTTTCTGGCTGCCCAATCACCAACACTTGGAACATCAACTTGGAAGAGGTAGGATGATCAAAATGTAGCCTAGCAAAGACTGTACCCAGCTACAACTCCATTCACCCAGCCCTGAGGAATGTAGGAGAAATTAGGGTATTAAGACCCTCCTAAGACAGAAGAAGCTGCAACATCACTATAAGAAAAGCTCCAGCTCAGAATGCATTTTAAATTTCCCATCAATATTTGCTTTAAGTAAATATATCACATACACTGCTAAAGACAAAAATCAAACTAGAAACATCAACTATAGCTATAGTGTGAAGCTACCAGTTTCTTGTTTTTCCTGAAGTGGAAATCTTTATCTACTCCTGCTTTCTATAAAACTCCATTGTACCCATGCTGTTTAGGTAGCAAAATCCTATATGAGGTAGATTAAACTGATACACAGGGCTCATTGATTTAGTGTTAAGTCATCAGTCTAACCTGCACTCCAAGGGTCTAAACTACATTTTTCCTTTCTCTATTTCATTGATTAGGTAGTTCAAATCAACCCAGTCTGGTCAGTTTTATCACACCATCTACCCAGACTAGAGAAGCAGACATGGGTGAACCCTGGCCCTTGCACAGAACCCTTATCTTTCTGAACCTGATCCAAAACTCTTTTGTCTGCTTCACTCCTACTCTTCTAGTTTAGAGATAAAAGAATAAGAACCTGCCCTCTTCCTTCCAGAACCAGCCACAACACCATAGGCCTGCCTCCCTGCCAGCCTAGATTTCTTTTCTTCTGATAGGAGAATGATTGGCTCCTATAAAAACCTCCATTGTAAGAGGATGCCCATTGTAAGAGGAGCCATCTCTTTATTTCCCATGTCCTCTAGGTTCCTCTGTTAGGCTCCAGAAAGTTCTTCCTTCATCCTAGAAGATTATTTCATCCTGGTATTCACAACTCCTCTCTCCTTAGAGTTTCTCCTGATTTTAGGATGGAAGGCTTTTCTCAGAACTTCCATTTAAGAAGGATGCCCTGGACAGCCAACTCTTCATTATCCACTAGACTTCTCCAATAGGTCCACCCCACTTTCATATTCTCCCTCTAAGTTCTATATCTTCCCTCTTCCTTTTAAGCTTCCTTTTATGTGTTCTTCTCCAATAGAACATAAGCCCCGGGGCATCTTTTTTGTTTCTAGATGTATTCCCAGCTCTTAACTGAGTACCTAGTATAAAGTAAGCACTTAATAAATGTTTATTGGCTGACGTACCTAAATTGAGGAGAAAGAGTGGCAACTAAGACTTGGACTACAGTCTTATTACAACTAGTGTAGGTTCCAAACTGACCCATTCAGAGTGCAATAAGCAAGGTAACTAAAGCCAACTGCCCTGAGCCCACAATATCATTTTATCTGGACTGTGAGCATTATAATTCATTTGCTACCTACCAATACTATATTGGCTACTTAAAAGGTGAAATCATTTCTTTAATAGAATGCTATCATAATAGCATAATGCATAGAGAGTTAGACCTGGAATCAGGAAAACCTGAGTTCAAATTCAACCTGAGACACTTAACTAGCTATTAAAATCTGAGCAAATCACTTAAACTCTGCCTCAGCTTTCTTATCTATAAAATGAGGGTAATAATAGCACCAACCATGGCTGTTGTGAAGATTAATTAAAATAACTGCAAAAGCACTTAGCATAAAGCCTGTCTCATAGTAAACACTATATAAATGTTAACTATTATTATTATTACTTAGCATCTATATCAGTTTCCTCAATTATAAAATCAGCATAATAACAGCATCTACCTTGGCAAAGTTGCTATGAGGATCAAATGAGATGATATTTATAAATTATCCACATAGTTTGGCATATAAATGCTAGTTATTGTCATCATCATCATTTCACCAACTTTAGTGCCTGACAAATAATAGGAATTTAATAAATGTTTGTTGATCACTGGGTCTTATATGCTACTGTTTTGAACAAGTACTGAACCAAAGTGTTCCTTGAACCTTTAGTAGCTTTAAGGGAACTCATATTTGAAGAAAGCCTGGGTTGCATATTAAAATACTGAGATTAGTTGTAGTGAAAGTATGTTTATCTGTATCATTCCATTATTATGTTGGTAATTAAACTGTATCATTCCATTATTATGTTGGTAATTAAATGAAACTGGGTTGCAGAGGATGATCCCCTACAATAGGGTGAATGCTATTGATGGGAGATGGAGCAGAGAACCTAAACATTCCCTAATCCCCTTTAAGGGTACCAGAAATCCTGAAGGAGAGATGAAATGCAGAATACCTGGCTTTCAGTCAGTGGGAAGCAGGTCAGTCAGTGTAATATATGGAGATTTGTATGGGGAGAGTGGGAAATGGACTCTTTGTTTTTAAGGGGACCCTTGGAGAGATTCTTTAAGACTTTTGATTGCAGAGATTTCTAGACTGCTAGTTCCAAGGGAAATTGGGCATTTTTTTAAGGCTGTAAATATATAATCATTTTTTCTAGTGTATATTCCCTTATACTTCAGCTTTATTTGTATAATTTTGCAAATTTTTCATTTGTTGATTACTTGACTGTTTAAATAGTGACTTTTTTTACATTTTGAATTTTGATACACATAGATATACTGATACGTGATCCTGATATCTAATAGATATTATTCTATATTGCTGAATCTTATAAAAGTACAAATATTTAGTTTAGTTTAAGACATCTGAAATTACTAGATTGTTTTCAAATAGAAAAATACATACTGTTGTTTTGCATTTAAACAGACTTAGACTGCTTATCTTTTGTGAAAGCAAAATGTCCTGCAACTTCTAAGGATGAGATAGCCATATCTAAAATCCACAAGTTGCTGTCATTCTTTATCATCTTCTTGTCTTTACTACTGGGTTTGAAAATCTTTTTGCTTTACCCTGACAGTGGCAAAGATCCATGGGAGAAATTTGGGGTGTCCTTTGAAATACAAATAAAGGGGAAATTACCTGAATCTCTGTAGATTCAACCTAGAGAATTCTAGTGTGGTCTGTATAGGAAGGGATCCAGACCCAAGTTGAATGGCCTTATATACTGAGGAAGTAATTGGAAGCATTGTCACATAGGACTATTTTCTTATGTGTAAAAGATGTGACACTGAGTTTATTCCATATCCCAAATCTCTGTGGAAAAACTACTACTCCTGTAGTTTGGAAAACATGACATGGGCCAAGTTTCCATCTACAATGGAAGCCAATTGAATTCGTTTCTTTTGCTTGTGAATTGAGAAAAATCTATAAGCTAAGCAAGCAGAGACATTTAGTCAATTTTGTAAACCTTTGTATTTGGGAATAATTGCTATACACATCTGTATATATAGTATTGTATATGATCATACAACATGATTTTGGGACTTGATTGTATAAGGCTGAGGAAGCAAGTGAATGAACTTGAAAGAACTTATGCCTCCCCCAAGATCATAAAGAACTCTTCTGAATTTGTTGAATTATGTTCACAAATGTTTCTCTGCCAATTTGCCAGTGATGACAGATTTTAAACAGGGAAAATATATAAATATCTTGCCTTTGGAGCATGTCCAAATTGCCTAAAAGAAGGCCACCCTTCCCACTTAGGTGTAAGTAATCTTCTTTGATTGGCTTCTGGACCACAATGGGCTGTTTTTTAAATAGGCTAGAATGAAATAGTTATACTCTTTCCTGTGCCTCTAGAGGACAAAGATCACAGTTCATCCATATCATAGGTTCCACTAACTGAACTAGTGAATGGAGAAAGATTTTCATTCCCTAAACCTTTTCCTACTTTGACAATGATTTCTCTTAGTCTGAGGATTGTTTGCTTTGTTATTTTTCATTTGTCCCTCCCAGTTTTAAGTCCTTGGATTGATCCCCAGTGGAGCAGGGAGATTAAGCCTTGCCAATCTTGGAGCCTAGATTCCAGGTAGGATGCTGCCGCAAACCAGCTAAGCAAAGAAGCCAGGTGACTAGAACTCAAGACTAAATGGGGCTTTAGTATTGGAATTAGAAATATGTGCTCTAGAACATGGCTTCTTAAACATTTTCCACTAGCAACCCTTTTTGCCCAACAAATTTTTACATGACCCTGGGTATATAGGTATATAAGATAGTTACACAAATAAAACATTTACTGATAATAAATCATAAAGAAATTTATTTTAAAACAATTCTTTGGCATATTATAATTTTGCTTTTTATTAAAAAATGAAAGCAAATTTACATACTAATGAGATGGATTGCTTGTTTATTTTTGCATAAAGAATTAACTCTTGGCAGAATATTTGATACCTTTTATTGCTGCCATTTTTTTTTTTGCCAATCGCACATTCAGTTACAAGACCAATATAGAATCATGACCTACAGTTTAAGAACCTAGGCTCTAGAAGAACTACTAAGCTAAACTATGAACCTAATTCCTTCTTTCCTCCCAAAGACCAATGTAGTGCAAAGGAAAAAAAGGATTAAGCCATTCCCACGGAAACCTAATTCCTATTGGAAGTGAGTTTTACATATTTGTTATTTTTAAACATTTGTAATTCCTTTATAAAAACAAATTTGACTATTAAGTGCTTAAATAGAACAGGGGTATAGGGGATCACCAGAGAGAACATCATAAATGAGTCATAAATAAGGGATGAAGCCATTGATGAATGGTCTTTACATTCCAGGGTACTGAAGACCCTGAGGGACAGATGAAGTGCAGCCTAGCATGCCTCTCTGCAGTGGGAGCCAAAGTAGAGAGTGTTAGGTTGAAGACTTTCTTGTAGGAAATGCATTACCCCTCCCTCTCCCTACAGAGATCTTAATTGCAGCATGAGAAGAAGTAACTCAGCAGAATAAAGAGAAGCCAACTGTACTTTGAAGCATTCTATTTTTTTCTTTTCTTCTTCCTTCCACTGACCTTCAGTGGAACTTGCTCTAAGATGGCAAACTGCAGCATCATGAACTGAACTTTTGAGTAGGGATCCTGGCACAAATTGGGAGTCATTTTAAAATGAAAAGCAGTAGCATGTCATGGAACAGCAATACTCTGAACAAATGAAGACTGAAGCTATTCAAATCCCATTTGACTACTGAGCATAAGGAACTTTCCCTTTATAGTCCAGGATCCTGAGATAGAAAGTACACACTCCTTCTACAAATCACTTTTCTACAGGCTTTGGATGTATTTAATCAAGATTCACATCTTCACCTCCATCTGCATCTAAAAATGCATCTTCTGTCTCTGTATTTCTTTCTCTCTGTCTATAGGTCTCTATCTCCCTCTCTCTCTCTCTCTTTATTTCTCTCTCCCTCTCTCTGTGAGTGTGTGTGTGTCTTTCTGTCTGTCTGTCTCTCTTTCTCTGTGTCTGTCTGTCTCTCTCTGTCTATCTCTGTCTGTCTGTCTCTCTCTCTCTCAGAAATTTGGGTAAGACAAGTAACAAGAAAAACTCATATTTACACAGTTCCTTAAGATTTTCAAAGTACTTTCCTTACAATCTCCTCCTGAAGTTAATGCAACATTTGTGAGCTGCCAAGTGTGATTTTTTAACTTTCTAATCTCTGACAGATGGCCTCAGTGCTGAATTCTGTGATCCACAACAGGTTCAACAATTTGCTTCATTCTCATGCATCTTTGCATGCCTCAATCACTCTAGAAATTAGATTAAACTAGCTTTTTAGATTATACTACTTTCTTCCCAACACAGATCTCATATGTTGTTGTTTACTCATGTTTCAGTGGCGTCCAAATCTTCCTGACTCCATATATACTGTTTTCCTGGCAGAGATACTGGAGTGTTTCTCAATTTTCTTCTCCAGTTCATTATACAGAAGAGAAAACTGAGGCAAAGAGTTAAGTAATCTGTCTAGGGTCACACAGTTAGTACCTAAGGCCAAATTTGAACTCAGAAAGGTGAATCTTTCTGACTCTAGGACCAGCACTATATCCTCTGCTCTATGTCACCTACCTGATCTGTCTTAAATCTCATCTCATTCCCCCACTAAGGTCTCATATCTCGCCCCAAATCATGCCTCATATTTCTTTTCAAGGAGAGAATTATACTTTTCTTGACTACTAATTTTTCTAATTCCTGTCACATATCTGCTCTATTCAATGTGGTACTTACACTTGTAGTTCAAATATACTCCACAGTAGTCAAGCCAGATCGGGAGTATTGTGTTCAGTTCTGGGTTCCACATTTTAGGGGAAAATTTCATTATAGAAATTTAAATGATGATGATAAGACTGAAGACTATGCCATATGAGAATCAAGAGAAGTGACTATAAATATTTAGTCTAGGTAAATCTGAAATGACATAATAATATATTTTCAAAAACCTAAAGAGTTACCATGTTGAAGAATAATTATAGCAGGTTTTAATGTTCCCCACAAGGCAGAACCAGAACCAATGGGAAAAAAAAGATCATTCATTTTCATTTATATTTATTTATGTATAGCATGTTTATTTATTATGTCTTCTATGTATTTATGTATATTACATACATGTATGCATACATGTATATATGCATGTGTCAGACACTTGCTAAGTAATTTTTACAAATATTATCTTATTTGATCTTCACATTTCACAGTTGAGAAAACTGAGGTAAACACAAATTAAGTGACTTTTCCAAAGTCCCATAGCTAATGGGTATGGTAGGTGGATGGTAGGTTTGAAGTTGGGCCTTCCTGCCTTCTAATCTAGCACTCTATCAACTCTGCCATCTAACCAAGTGGAAATAATAAGGAAGAAAATGTTGGTTCAATAGAAAGAACTAAGCAATCAGAGGTGTTCAACAATGAAATATATTTCAAATGCTACATATTTCATATTTCTACATCATTCAAGGTCTTCAAGAAGTTAGTATGGGGGAGTTAAAATGGGAATTCTTATTCTGGCTTTATTGGCTAGATTTCTTTTTTAAGGACTATTCTTGGAACCAAAACCAATCTGATTCTCATTGATTGGCCACCAGTAGGTACCAGGCCAAGCCCCATTTTGTCATTATTTTGGTCCTGATTTATTCATATTGAATGTAAATAGCAATCATTTCTTCTTTGGCTAGAAATCCTGACAGTCTTCCTTTCCCACATTTATTTATTTGTTTAGGGATTTTTTTTTTAGATTAGGTAAAAGAAGAGATTTTTTTGTCTTAATTACTACCTAGCCTTAATTACTAACATTATGATGCAGAAAAAAATTTTTTAACATATATTTATTTATTTCATTAAATATTTCCCAATTGTATTTTTCTTAAATGTTAAAATTTATTTTTTTTAATTTTTAAGGTCCAAATTATCTCCCTCTTACCACTTGAGAAGGCAAACAATATGATATTGATTACATGTGTGAAGTCATACAAAATATTTTCATATTAGCCATTTTGCAAAATAAAACACACACACACACACACACACACACCAAGAAAAATTAAGTGAATAAAGCATTCTTGCAAAGTTCATCAGTTATCTCTCTTTGGAGGTGGATAACATTTTTTCATTAAAGAACTGAAATTGTCAATGCCAAAAAAACTTTAAAGATATATTTGGTAGCTTTTGAAAACAAATACTTCCTTGAATAATAAACTTTTGGTGGTAATTTTACTGTAAAATGCAAAGGAAATTGGACTCAGCAGAATCTCTTGGTGCTGTTTACAGTTTCCTCCCTGTTCTTGTTACTGCCTTTTAGTAGAGACATCTTATTTTGTAGTCTCCCTCAGTACACTCACAATAAAAGTTTTCCACCAGTCATTTTTTTTTCCTGCCAAGGGAATTAAGACAGAAATCTATGGCTACTTTAAGCACCCCCTCATTAAAACATAAAAGATAGAAATTGATAGAAATCTATAGTCAGTTCACTGCAAAGCTTTGACCTTTGTAGGATGCTTAGAAAAACAGAGGTGCTTTGAAAATGTGAGCAACTGGCCTCTTGTATCAGGTTATACCCCCTTCTTGGACTGAACAAAAACTTGCAATCCTCCCAAGAGGGAAAGATGTTTTATACTTCTTAGCATGAACATGAATTTACTCTGAACATATTTATGTGAATCTGTCCTCTCTATGAGAGAAGAAAATCAGACTGGAAACATTTAGGAACATTTTGGAAAGCAATTTGAATTCTTGAAATATAATTGCTCCATACCACACACATTGACTAATAGTTTTATGGTGTCTTGGTAACCATCATGGGAAAAAATATTAAGCAAAACATATCAATTTTCTTCTTGATAAATTTTAGATTTGTTTAATAGTCACAAAAAGCACTTTAAGAACAAATTTCAGAATCTCTCAGTATGAACCACTATTGGAATATCAATAGGTCAACAGCTTTACTTTCTGCCTAAAATGATTCTGGCAACAAGGAATTCTTGAGATTTGCATTCTCTTTATCTTCTTTAAATTGTCAGATGTAAGAACACAACCAAGTTTATTCTGAAATTGATATCTTATTTAGTTCTATGAATGACAGAATATGAGTAAATGAATAATAAAAGTCATCTCACTGATAATGGGTGAGTGAAAATATGAGTTGTTCTACTGATATCTTATTATGGAACTTAGAATAGCCAGCACAGATCTTTTAAACAATACAGGAAGAAAAAGATAGAAAGTCAAGAAGGAATAGAAAAAAAATCAACAAAACCAATCAAGACATCAAAAAACCTGAATTTATATGCAGTAATTCATATCATAGGCCTTCAGTTTGGTAAGAGGCTATCTTCTCATATTAATTCCTTAGGCAAAAACTTGCTTTTATACTTTTGAACCACTCAGTTTCAATTGTTTTATGGTTGTTGCTTTTTACATTTGGATTATTCTAGATAATGTATGTATTAATTTTCTGGTTTTGATTATTTCACTTTTTATTAATTCATATAAAACTTTGCACATGTAGCTAGAGAGCCAGTCCTGCAATCAGGAGAAACCTGAATTCAAATCTAGCCTCGGCAATCTACTTGGTCTATAATCCTATCTGTACAATTTTTAAGTAAAATGTATTAACAGTTTAGTATCTTGATTTACATAAACTCAAATTGTTTTATAGAATAATTGTGGTAATCCATAGCTTTAACAATGATGGATTAGTTTGCCTGTCATTCCACAACTTTTCCCACATTGGCTATTCATTAATGAAATCTTATGGTTATTTTTCTCTTATTATTATGATTTTGAGCATTCTGTTATAAAGCTGCTAATAATTTACAATTCTTTAGTGAATTATTTGTTCATATCTCTTGGCTACTTATCTGCATTGTGGTCTTACATGTTTCTATTACACACACTTGTAATATGTATATTATATATATGTATGTATACATATATACATGCATATATAAGTATATATAGTGAACTCTTATCAAAGATATCTGATGCATTTTCCCCTAGTCAATTAACTCTTCCAAAAGCATTAATTTTGTTAGTGCAGAAATTTTTTAATTTGATGGAAACAAAATTAATTATTAATTTTCTTTATATATTATTGAATTGAGATATCATTCCTTGCCCGTGATGGTGAAAAATATATGGTCTATTTCTCTTTTAATTTTTAATAATATGATATTTAATATTAATAATAGTTTAAATTTATTGTAGAATATGGTATGAGATGTTTGTTGCATTGCAAATTATGCAATATTAATTTCCTGTTTTCTCAGAAGTTCTTATTAAACAGGGAATTCTTTTTTAGGTAATTTATAATTTCGGGTTTATCAAATACTGTGTTACTGAGTATTAATTATTTCTAGTTCTTCCCTCTCTAGTCAGTAGTCTGATCTACTTTTCTATTTTTTTAGCCAATACCAAATGTTTTGATGAATACTGATTTATAAATTTGAGACCCAGAAGTGATATTATCTCTTCAATTCTACCTTTCTTCATTATTTTTCTTGGTGTTATGATCTTTCCTCTAAATAAATTTTGTTATTTTATCTAGCCCTCTGAAGTATCCCTTCGTTGTTTGATTTACACAGTATCAAAACTATAAATTACTATTGATCAGAGAAATGCAAATTAAGACAATTATGAGATACCACTACACACCTGTCAGATTGGCTAAGATGACAGGAAAAGATAATGACGAATGTTGGAGGGGATGTGGAAAAATTGGGACAATGATACATTGCTGGTAAAACAGATGCAACCATTCTGGAAGAAATTTGGAACTATGATCAAAAAGTTACCAAACTGTGCCTACCCTTTGACTCAGCAGGGTTTCTATTGGGCCTATATCTCAAAGAGATCTTAAAAGAGGGAAAGGGACCCACATACGCAAGAATGTTTGTGGCAGCCCTTTTTGTAGTGGCTAGAAACTGGAAACTGAATGGATGCCCATCATTTGGAGAATGGCTGAATAAATAATGGTATATGAATGTCATATAATATTATTGTCCTATAAAAAATGACTCACAATATGATTTCAGAGAGGCCTGGAGAGACTTGCATGAACTGATGCCACGTAAAATGAGCAGAACCAGGAGATCATTATAAACGGCAACAAGAAGATTATATGATGATGAATTCTGATGGACATAGCTCTCTTCAACAATGAGATGTTTCAAACCAGAGGCCTGTGGGAACTGAGTATGAACCACAACATAGCATTTTAATGCTTTCTGTTGATGTTTGCTTGCATTTTGTTTTCCTTCTTAGGTTGTTTTTTTTTTTTTTGCCCCTCTTTCTAGATCTGATTTTTCTTATGCTTCAAGATAACTGTATAGATATGTATACATATATTGGATTTATCTATCTATTTATTTATTTATTTTAACATATTTAACATGCATTAGAATACCTGCCATCTAGGGGAGGGGGTGGGGAAAAGGAGGGAAAAATTTGGAACAGAAAGTTTTGCAAAGGTCAATGTAGAAAAATTACTCATATGTTCTGTAAATAAAAAGCTTTAATAAAAAATGGGAAAAAACTATAAATTAATTTTGTTATATTGAATTTCAATTTTGTTATAATGAAGAAATACTGTTGATTTGGGAGATATATTTTGTAGCCTCCAATATTGCTAAAGCTATTAATGGTCTCAAATAGTTTTTTTTGGTTAATGGGACTCTCTAAGTAAACTATAATGTTAGCTGCAAATAGGAAGAATTTTATCTTTTCTTTGTCTATAACCATAACTTTTTGTTTTTCTTGTCTTTTTTGCTATTGCTTATATTTCTAGAAAGTATTAAGTAACAGTAAGAAAAGGTAGCATCCTTGGCTTATTTCTCTATCGGAAAAGCTTCTAAGGTTTTTCAATTAAAAATAATGCTAGCTTATTGGTTTTAGAACTTTTTTTTTTCCCATCCCCAGTCTCCCTCCCTCCTTCCCTTCCCCCTCTTCCTTTCTCTCTCTCTCTCTCTCTCTCTCTCTCTCTCTCTCTCTCTCTCTCTCTCTCTCTCTGTGTGTGTGTCTCTCTCTCTTTCTCTCTCTCTCTCTCTCTCCTTGTCACACACACACATAATTTATATATTTAATCTATATGTATAGACATATATGTATAAAAATTTTTCCATATCTACTAATATAATTATATAAACTGATGTATTCCTGATTTTAATGTTTTTTGTAGATGTTGAATCATTCTTGTATCCTTGGTATAAATTCACTGATTTTTAAATAAAATAGGTAGATAGATATGTACATATGTTTATATTTACTTCTTTATATTTATATTTATTTTTATGCTTATATGTTGGTATTTGTCCCTCATTTTCAAAAAGAACATCACAGGGTGAGGTGTTGACTCATGTATGACTGGATTTAGTATGAATGGATGTGCAGAGTTGCACAGTCTCACTGTTTCTTCCAGAATCACAAAATTCAGTGGCAGGACAAGTCAAGATGATTGGTAATGGTCCTGGAGTTAGTGAATGAGCCTAGGGTTTTTGTTGTCTGACCAAGCTCTAAGTGCTCCACAATACCTGGTTTAGCTGCCTTTGTGGCTATTGAGACTATATGAGAACAAATTGTTCTCATGTTCCCATTCTACCAGGGAAAGTCTTCACACACCTTAACCTACTGAGGGCTTTGAGATCTGTCATTGACTTCCAACTTGTTGTAGCCCATCTATGGAGACTGTTTACCAAGGTGTGACCATTGCACATGCTATGATTTCTTGGAGTCACAGATGGGAGATGAGTGAAAGGTGGGCACCAGAAGTGAATGATAAGCTCTAAAATGGGCTCAGCTGGCTCTCACATCAGAGGTGCTAATCCTCCTGGAACACTCCATATGCCCCTTATATTTATATATGCATTGGGTGAGTGAGGCCCAAGGGGAAACTACTTACTACCTTGGTTTTCACTTTAACTTTTTTGCTAGTCCCCCTCATTAATGCTAGTTCGAAAATACACACTGCTATGTTTTCCTTTAACAATCAACTAGTAATCTTAATTTTTTTTTTGTGAAGACATTTTCTCAAATATCAGAACAAGAAGAATATAAAAACCTTCTTCCAACAACTGGACATACCTTCTCACAAGTATGTTGTCTTTTTTCGAGAATTTTATTTAGAAATTTTGAAGCTATATTCATTAAAGGTATGCTGAATAATTTTCTTACTTTCATTTTTCTTGCTGAGAAGATGAAGATCAATTCTGTATCATTTTCTTATTGATCCTATTTACAAGTCTTTGGTTTTTCTCCTGTAACTGCTTTTGCCCTAAATCTTATGTTGTTGGGTTTTGGGGGTTTTTTGTTTTGTTTTTTTTTTTTTTATTTACGAACTTTGTTCAGAGTTCAACATGCCTGTATTGGGTTAAGTTTAAAAATCCAAATCTTCTTGCCTCAAGGAATTTTGCTAACCATGGCAAATTTGTGTGAAAAAAAGGGAGCTGGACCTAACATCTTTATTCGACCAAGCTATCCTTCAGGGATATCTGGTTTGCTGACCCTCAGTCTGGGCTAACTAACATGTTATCTTTTTGTTGTCCACTAACATGTTATCTTGTGCAGAAATTGCCTCAATTTACTTTTTTATCAAATTTCACTCAAGACACTTCCTTTAGGCATTTATGGCATTATGTTATTCTTTGTTTAAGAAAATGCTCATATTTACTTATCCTTGTAAAGTTCATGCTAATGCAAACGGGTTCTTTTGTTTGTTTTTAAATGAAAGCTCCTTGAAGACAGGGACTGTAGTTCTTTTGTATTTATATTCCCATTATTTTGAACAATATCTTGCATATTACAAGCATTTAATAAAAGGCTTTTTTTGCATTTGTTCATGTATTCAGCAACAAAGAAGTTTCTTTTATAAAAATACTTTTAAATTATCCAAATAGACAATCTCCATAATTTTGTCCTACCACTAAAAGGACACATAATTTAAGACACACTCATTTTATTCTCTTTTAACTAAATATTTTGATTTGCTGTGAATTATTAGATTTAAGAGCTGCATGCTTACACAATTGTTCCATGGTTCAGCAATACTCCTGGGTTTAAATGTCACAGGGAGGTAGTTTTTCATATTAAATACTGTAGATGCATCAATCTCATAGTAGATTATGAAGTTATCTTTCTTCCCAGATTTCTTTTGTCAAGTGAATTACTATTAATTATTTAGTATTGTTGGTTAAATGTAGTCTACAACTATTAAGAAAATAAGTATGATTTAAAATTTATTTTTCACTTTTGGCTTTACTCTGAGCAGAAAATTCTGAATGCTGAATGAAGATTTATTTTGTGAGAACAAGAGGACTTAGAAATGGCCATAGATAGAATAGAAAGATTAGTTAAAACATTTCTTGAACATTGTATTAAAAGTTGAGATTTTTAAGCAGCATATACAAAATGAAATTAAGATGTAATTGTGGTGCCTGAAAGAATGTTTGGTACATGACATGAATAGAGTGTCTCAGCTTCCCCAGTTCACCTGAGATTCACTTTACCTTCTGCTTCTCTAGTTTTATAAATTCCTCTAGAGTTATTCTGCTGATGATTCAATGGAAAAGATGATTAAAACTATCAGCAATGGTTATTAATACAGTAATAATTTCCTTGATGGTTAGAGGCTTTCAAAAATATATAATTCAGAGGAATGGCCAAAAATCTTTTTTTTTTCAATCTTTCTTATAACTGGATTTTAGTAATCACAGTGATCAATCAATCATAAGTATCACAATGACAACTTTTAGACTCTCTGAATCTAACTCTGAATGAAGGACCAAACGCTCCTAGTAGGTTATATAAGTCAGATACTGGACTTCAAAAGTATCTGTGATTTTAACTCTTTAAAGGGAACTTTGTCTAGTTCCCTACACAAGCCCTGATCAGCCTTTTGATAATCTCTGGTTTTGCTTCCACTGAAGAAGAATTGATGCCTCAAGAAAAGTAGCTTATAATGGGGACTAAAATAAATGGGAGAGGCTGGATATAAGGCTCTATGGATTTATAAAGAATTTTTACTAGTTCTCCAATGTGGTGTTATATACTTAACTCAGAGTGGCCTAATGGATCAAAATGAGACAGATAATTCTGTAGTTAACAATAAAAAGTTAATAAATGATACTATGGAAAAATATACTAAGCCAGGACACAGAACTTGTACAAGTATATGTAGTCCCCATCAGTCTCCATATAGAAATGCAACTAGTCAGCAGACTGTTTTGAAATATTTAAGGTTGGTGTATCCAAGGTATCCAAGTCTGAGGGACACCATTTCTTTGTAGCAAGGTTTTTTTTTTGTTTGTTTGTTTGTTTTTTTTATTTTCTATGTGACCAGAAAGTCACATTGATAGCATAAGCCTTAGTGAATTAGAACAATCAAATCTTGGAGACCACTTATTTTCTTTTAAGGAAAAACTAGCTCAGCCTACATGGAAGTGTGCTAGGCAACTAGGAAATCCTATCAAAGGTACCAATTTTAGCCTCCTGAACTTCATAAGTTTCATACTTCTTTTTCTGGGATGCTACACACTATATGTATAGGTACCCAATAAAACATCTTATTCCTGAACATACACAGACCCTGCATACACGGTAGAGATCAATTATAAGGAGATGGCCTTGTAATGATGAGGCTATAACCCTGGGATGGAAACTCTAATGATTAAACTCAGCTTGATCTGTCTGCCTGCTTCAAGAACACTTCCTTGAAGAAGATAAAAGATGGCCTAACAATCTTGGAGAGCTACACCATAGAAGAAAATCTACTGGAAGAACACTGGCAGGCTTGATGGAACCAGAAAAAGCAATAGCAAATGGCTAATCTTGCCCAAACGAGCTAATCTAGACCAAATTCTACTACCAAGCAATCCCAGTTTTCTCTGGTCCCAATCCAAAAAGCCCTGATCACCTCCATCCTTCCTTTCTGGTCCATGGGCTCTCCCTGAACCAAGGCCCCTTGGCATCATGGTCAACAAGACAATAAAATTTCCCTGGTAGTGTTTCCTGCCTGTTACAGAAAAAAAAATTTAATTTACATAATATACATGGCAGACACCCAAATAAGATATTGCTACCATACTTGGCATCCAGGTATTGTTCCTAACATGCCTGAAAACATGCCTATATAACTCTGTCATATGCAGCAGAATATTCTTTTACTTCAGGTTTGTAATTATAGGAAAGTATTAATAACATAGTAAAGTATTTGACCTGAATAACAAAATGGCTAAAACCAATGAAGAAGAAAAAGTGGAAAGCTAAGCTAATGCTTTATTACTATTGATAACAAAAATAGCAATAATGGTAATTGATATGCCACTTTAAGGTTTGCAAAACACTATATTATCCCAAAAGAAATAACCCAGAAAGAGAAAAAAAAAAACAAAACAGATCGTAGCTAATAGCAGGCACTCCTCTCCACTATTTGCTTGTTTGTTTTCAATCCTCTCCAGGATCATTACCTCATATTACAGTCAATCTTTTTTTTTTTCCCTGAGGCAATTGGTGTTAAGTGACTTTCCCAGGGACACACAGCTAGGAAGTGTTAAGTATCTGAGACCACATTTGAACTCAGGTCCTCATGAAATCAGGGCTGGTGTTCTATCCACTGCACCATCTACCTGCCCCTCACTCAATCTTTTCTCAGGAACAATCCTCTACTTGTTCTTTATTCACTCCCAATTATTACTGGGAAATTTTCTATCCCAATTTCTCATCCTAAGAAGAAACAATCAAGAGCATGTATATCAAAGCAATTTCTCTCTATCTAAATATTTTCTCTCCCTTCTGCAGAGCGCACAAAGCAACAAAACCAAATTGTACCACAAAGTTTCTTCCATTACCAAAAAATCTCAAAGAGCTCAGCCTGCCAATAATAATTCAGACACTAGCTGTGGGATCTTGAACAAGTAATTATGTCTCTTTAATTTCCTTATCCATAAAATGAATATAATAGTACTGCCTATCTCCCAAGGCTGTTGGAAGGATCAAATGAAATAATATAAACAAACTGTTTTGTAAACCTTATAGCGTTTTATATATGCTAGCTAGGATTGTGACTACAATTTCTGAAGTATTTAATCAATCACTCTCTTGTATATATTTTACATATTAATGGTAAGCTAGAACTAAGTAACATAAAAGTTTTGCTGTTAAAGTTACTATATGGTAGAGGGATAGAACAGCCAGTAAAATTTTCTCACCTTAAATTTCAGTGTATTGAAATTAGACTTCCCCTTGCCATACCAAACTCTCAAGAAATTATTTTACAAATCTAGAAAAAAATAATAACAAAATTCATCTGGAAGAACAAAAGATCAAGACTTTCAAGGGAATTAATGAAAAAAAAATACAAATATAGGTGGCCTAGCTATGCCAGACCTAAAACTATATTATAAAGCAGCAGTCATCAAAACCATTTGGTACTGACTAATAAATAGAGTAGTCGATCAATGGAATAGGATAGGATCATAGGACAAAATAGTGACTATAGTAATCTACTGTTTGACAAACCCAAAGATCCCCGCGTTTGGGATCAGAACTCACTATTTGACAAAAACTGCTGGGAAAATTGTAAACTACTGTGGCAGAAACTAGGCATTGACCCAAACCTAACACTGTATATCAAGATAAGGTTAAAATGGTTTCATGATTTAGACACAGAGTGATATTATAAGTAAATTTGAAGAACGTAGGATAGTTTACCTCTCAGATCTATGGAGAAGGAAGGAATTTGTAACCAAAGAAGAACTGGAGTTCATTATTGAACACAAAATAGATGTTTGATTATATTAAGTTAAAAAGTTTTTGTACAAACAAAACTAATGCAGACAAGATCAGAAGGGAAGCAATAAACTGGGAAAACATTTTTACATTCAAAGGTTCTGATAAATGCCTCATTTCTAAAATATATGGAGAATTGACTCAAATTTATAAGAATTCAAGCCATTCTCCAACTTATAAATAGCCAAAGGATATAAACAATTTTCAGATGAAGAATTGAAACCATTTCTAATCATATGAAAAGGTGCTCTAAATCACTATTGGTCAGAGAAATGTAAATTAAGACAATTCTGAGGTACCATTACACACTTGTCAGATTGGCTAAGATGACAGGAAAAGATAATGATGAATGTTGGAGTGGATATGGGAAAACTGGAACACTGATACATTGTTGGTGGAGCTGTGAACTGATTTTACCATTCTGAAGAGCAATTTGAAACTAAGAACCAAGGGCTATCAAACTGTGCATACCCTTTGATCCAGCAGTGTTTCTATTGGGCCTGTATACCAAAGAGATTTTAAAGGAAGGAATGGAACCCACATGTGCAAAAATGTTTGTGGCAGCCCTTTTTGTAGTGGCAAGAAACTGGAAACTGAATGGATGCCCATCAATTGGAGAGTGGCTGAATAAGTTATGGTATATGAATATTATGGAATATTATTGTTCTATAAGAAGTAATCAGCAGAATGATGTTAGATAGGCCTGAAGAGACTTACAGGAAATGATGCTAAGTGAAATGTGCAGAACCAGGAAATCATTGTACATAGCAACAACATTATAAGATAATCAATTCTGATGGATGCGATTCTTTTCAACAATGAGATGATCCAGGCCAGTTCCAATGATTTTGTGAAGAAGAGAGCAATCTACACCCAGAGAGAGGATTATAGAAATTGAGTATGGGTCACAACATAACATTTTCACTCTTTTTATTATTGTTTGCTTCCATTTTATCATCTTTCTCATTTTTTCCTTTTTGATCTTATTTTCCTTGTGCAGCAACATAATTAGATAAATATGTATGCATCTATTGGATTTAAAATATTTTTTATCATGTTTAACATGTATTGGATTTCTTGCTGTCTGGTGGGGAGGGGGAAGGTGGAAAAAAATTGGAACACAAGGTTTTTCAAGGGTCAATGTTGAAAAATTGTCCATGCATATGTTTTGAAAATTAAAAGCTTTAATAAAAAAAGAAATTAGACTTCCTCAACATTATAATGCTTGTATTTATACGTTTATGTTTATAAAGTTTTTTAAAATGTTCATAAAGGGGGGCAGAGCCAAGATGGCGAACTACAGACAGCGTTCTCTGTGAGCTCCTGAGACCTTCCCTCAGACCCAGACAAAGTGAGCCTTCGAACTGGTTTTGGAGTGAGGGCTCTGCCAAACATTTGGACTACAATGCACTTCTATCAAATATCTACTTTGAAAAAACATCGGAGGTTAGCCTCAGGGGAAATCGGACACTGGTCCAGATCAGACGCCAGCTGGGGCGGAAGTCAGGGCTGGGATAGAGGGGCGGATTTTAGGCACCCAAGAAGCCCCTGGGAGATGCCTGGGCCACTTTGCTCTGCTTGCGGGCAGGTGCTTTGTCAGATCTGCCTTTGGTAAAGGGTGGATTGAGAGGAGCTGAAAACGTGGTCCTAGTGCAGATCTAGCCCGACCAGCCTCAGACCGGAAGTCAACTCGGGAAACTGCCCCAGGGCAAATTGAAACTGCAGCAATATTCCCTGCTGGTGACTGATACCTCAACTCAAAAGCATGAGTAAGAAACAGAAGAGAGCTCTCACCATAGACAGCTTTTACAGAGAAAAAATAGAGCAGTCCCCAAATCCTGAGATTCTGAAAACAATCCCAGATGAAGCCACAAAGGTGGACTTAAGCTGGTCTCCCTTCCAGAAGGCTTACCTGGAAGATTGCATAAAGAATCTCAAAAGAGAGCTAGAAG
Source organism: Myrmecobius fasciatus (assembly GCA_023553655.1). NCBI lineage: Eukaryota > Metazoa > Chordata > Mammalia > Dasyuromorphia > Myrmecobiidae > Myrmecobius > Myrmecobius fasciatus. Next base: position 56,418 of record JAJPUD010002164.1, on the reverse strand, counting down.
AAGAATGGGGAAATAAATTGAGATCAGGGGAACAGAGATATCAAAAACTGGAAAGCAGGACTGGTGAATTGGAAAAAGAAAACAATTCACTGAAAAATAAAATTGGTGAATTGGAAAAAATCACCAATTCACTGGAAAATAAAAATGGTGAATTGTAAAAAAAAACAACAATTCACTGAAAAACAAAATTGGTGAATTGGAAAAAATCACCAATTCACTGGAAAATAAAAATGGTGAATTGGAAAAAAAATCACCAATTCACTGGAAAATAAAAATGGCAAATTGGAAAAAGACAACAATTCACTGAAAAACAAAATTGGTGAATTGGAAAAAGACAACAATTCATTGAAAAATAAAATTGGCAAAATGGAAAAAGAATGCATTGAATCAAGAAATTCAATTGGCCAGCTAGAAAAGGAGCTAAAAAAGATAACTGAAGGAAATAATACTTTAATAATTAAAATTGAACAAATAGAAGTAAATGACTCAATAAGACTTCGAGAATCAGTCAAACAAAAACAAAAAAATGAAAAAATAGAAGAAAATATGAAATATCTCCTAGGAAAAACAACTGACCAGGAAAACAGATCCACGAGAGACAATCTAAGGATTATCGGACTCCCTGAAAGCCATGATAAAAAAAAGAACCTTGATGCTATCTTCCAGGAAATCATGAAAGAGAATTGCCCTGATGTTTTAGAATCAGAAGGCAAAATTGGCATTGAAAGAATTCACCGATCACCTCCAGAAAGAGACCCCAAAATTAAAACCCCAAGGAATATCGTGGCCAAATTTCAGGACTATCGCACCAAGGAAAAGATATTGCAAGCAGCTAGAAAGAAACAGTTCAAATACCGAGGAACTGTCATTAGAATTACACAGGATCTGTCAGCTTCCACATTGAAGGATCTAAGGGCCTGGAATCAGATATTCTGAAAGGCAAAAGAACTTGGATTACAGCCAAGAATAAGTTATCCAGCTAGAATGAGCATCATCTTCCAGGGAAGAAGATGGTCATTCAATGATACAGGAGAATTTCAACTACTTCTAATGAAAAGACCAGATCTGAACAAAAAATTTGACCTCCAAATACAGAATTCAAGAGAAGCATAAAAAGGTAAAAAGGAAAGAACTCTTGAGAACTATATTTCTACTATAGGTATCCATAAAGAATGGGGATATAATTCGATTTTTCTTTGATAATAATGGAAAGGGAATTAGAGGTGGAAGGGATACCATACTGAAAAAAGGGGGGGGGGAAGGAGGCAAAATAAAGTAAAAATAAAGGAGGTAAAATAAGGCAAAATCTCATAAAGAGAAATAGAAGATCTAATATAATTAAGGGAAAGAAGGGAGGACGATGAGTATTGTGTAAACCTTACTCTCATTAGATTGGACTCTAAGAGAGTATATCAGACACATTTGGCTTCAAAGAAAGGCCTGACCCTCCTTGTGGGAAGGTGGGAGGGAAAGGAGGAAAGGAAAGGGATAAACTAATAGAAGGATCAGGGGAAAGTTATAAAGGGGAGGGAGGGATTCTAAAGGGGGGAGGACTATTGGTGGGAGGTGGTCATCAAAAATAAAGTACTGGGGAGGGGGGAAGGGAGAGAGGGGAAAGGGAAGAGAAAATCATAACTCTGGGTAAATAAGATGGCAGAGAATACAGATATAGTTATTTTAACTGTGAATGTGAATGGGATGAACTCTCCCATGAAACGGAAGTGGGTAGCAGACTGGATTAAAAGCCAGAATCCTACAATATGTTGTTTACAAGAAACACATCTAAAACATAGAGATACATACAGAGTGAAGGTAAAGGGCTGGAGCAGAATCTTCTATGCTTCAGGTGAACAAAGAAAGGCAGGGGTAGCAATCCTTATCTCAGACCAAGTAAAAGCAAAAATAGATCTAATTAGAAGAGATAAGGAAGGAAACTATATTTTACTAAAGGGTACCATAGACAATGAAGCAGTATCAATACTAAACATATATGCACCTAGTGGTATAGCATCCAAATTCCTAGAGGAGAAACTAACAGAGATGCAAGGAGAAATAGACAGTAATACTATACTAGTGGGGGATCTCAACCTTGCTCTCTCAGAATTAGATAAATCAAATCACAAAATAAATCAGAAAGAAGGTAGGGAGATAAACAAAAGGCTAGAAAAGTTAGGTATGATAGATCTCTGGAGGAAACTGAATGGTGATAGAAGGGAGTATACTTTTTTCTCAGGGGTTCATGGAACTTATATGAAAACTGATCATGTGTTAGGGCATAAAAACCTCAAAATCAAATGCAGAAAAGCAGAAATAGTAAATGCATCCTTCTCAGATCATGATGCAATAAAACTCATAGGTAATATAAGGCCAGGAGAAAATAGACCACAAGTTAATTGGAAATTAAATAATCTAATCCTGAAGAATGAATGGGTGAAAGAGCAAATCATAGACACAATCGATAATTTCATCCAGGAGAATGACAATAATGAGACAACATACCAAAATTTGTGGGACACGGCTAAAGTGGTTATAAGGGGTAATTTTATATCTCTAGATGCTTACTTGCATAAAACAGAGAAAGAGAAGATCAATGAACTGGGCTTACAATTAAAAAAGCTAGAAAAAGACCAAATTAAAAACTCTCAATTAAATACCAAATTGGAAATTCTGAAAATTAAAGGAGAGATCAATAAAATTGAAAATAAGAAAACTATTGAATTAATAAATAAAAGTAAGAGTTGGTTTTATGAAAAAAAACAGCAAAATAGACAAGCCTTTAGTTAATTTGATTAGAAAAAGGAAAGAGGAGAATAAAATTGTTAGTCTCAAATGATAAGGGAGAACTTTCCTCCAATGAAGAGGAAATTAGAGTAATAATTAGGAGTTTCTTTGCCCAACTTTATGCCAATAAATTTGATAATGTAAACGAAATGGAGGAATATTTACAAAAATATAGATTGCCTAGGTTAACAGAAGAGGAAATAAATTATTTAAATAGCCCCATTTTGGAAAAAGAAATAGAACAAGCTATTAATCAACTCCCTAAGAAAAAATCTCCAGGGCCAGATGGATTTACATGTGAATTTTACCAAACATTCAAAGAACAATTAATCCCAATACTATATAAACTATTTGAAAAAATAGGGAAAGAAGGTGTACTACCAAATTCCTTCTATGACACAGATATGGTGCTGATAGCTAAACCAGGTAGGGAGAAAACTGAGAAAGAAAACT
>JAJPUD010002164.1:0-38184 GCA_023553655.1 Myrmecobius fasciatus | reverse complement strand
GAGTCCGACTAACCTGATATGAAGTTCTCCAGAGAGCCGTGCCCAAATATTTCTGAGTTCGTTGACTTGAAGATCAGTTCAGAGGCTTATTTTATTGTTGATTTGAGAGAAGATCAGAGGAGAGGCAGAAAGTCACCTTTTCACTCCGCCATCTTGGCTCCGCCCCCAATAGCTTTGATTTTAAAAAATGATTTTTTAAATGCATAGAAGGAAAAAATGTTTTGAAGAAGATATGAACAAAGTAGGAAAATTGTTATCTTCTTATTAAATTTAGTATGTACTTTTAAAAACTATATTTAAGAGAAGTTCATAGCTTCATACACAATCTACTTTTCTATCCTTTGTATTTTTCAATGTACTTGCTAGTGATTAGGTTCATTACAAAAAGAAAAAAGAAAACCTTGTCATGATTAAAAAGCAGCACATTAAGGTCATATATTGAGCCAAGGCGACAATCCATTCTTTATTTTGTCTCTCAATATAATCCTTCCCATGCACATCTTCCCTGTTTTATCTTAGCCCCCTGGAATTTACTTACCTAAAGAGGCCCATATTCATGTTCAGTTTGGCCTCTGATCTATATCTATATCTATACATATATATATATATATATATATATATATATATATATATATATATGTATGTATATACAAATTAGGAAAACATTCCTCTTTCCACTTAAAAGTATTGATTGACCCCAAGTCCCATGATTTAGTATGGTTCTTGGCCAACCTACAAGTTCCCAGAGTCTACAGGACCCACAGTAATATCCAGTCAGGCTTTTGATGTCCTGACAACACTGCCCAATTGCAAGAGGCAATCTCTAAACTGAGAAATGTTGAACACGAGGCCAGCAGGATTTTAGGGCAGACACAATTAAAATGTAATTAGCAGGGGGCTTTCAAGTCAGGAGGACCTAAGTTCAAACTTGACCTCAGATATTTAATACTTATTAGCTTGTACGATCCTATTCAAGTAACAACCTTAGTTAGGTTATTTTTTTTTTAATTTTTAAATAAAATTGGCAAATATTCAACAAAAAAAGAAATAAATAAATACAATATGACATAGATGATACTACATTTTAAACATGTTAATATGCTGCCTACAGGGATCCTTACTTTCAGTTTAATGGTTTCTATTTCTATTTGAGATTTGATTATACTGTTTTAATCTAGATCAATGAGAAGTGGGAATAGTCTGCTTTGCCTGTCTATAGTATATTGAGTTCACAAGAACTTCTTACTTGGTGAGTGGAGAACATTCTGGGTATTCTTCTCCCAACTTTCCTCCTCCCCTAACCTTCAGGTGGCCTGGGCCAAGGTGGTCTTCCTTTATGAATGGGTATTCCTTTATATTTATTTATTTATAATGCAAATAGCTTTATGAATTATATTAGGAGAGAAAAAAACAGAGCAAAAGGGAAAAACCATAGGAGAGATAAAAAAAAACAAAAAAACAAAAACAAAAACGGAAAAAAGAAGTGAATATAGCATGTGTTGATTTGCATTTGGTCTCCTTAGTTCTTTTTCTGGATGCAAATGACATTTTCTATCCAATGTCTATTGGGATTGTTTTGGATCACTGATCCACTGAGAAGAACCAAATCTTTCATAGTTAATCATTGTGCGTTCTTGCTGTTATTGTGAACAATGTATTCCTGGTTCACTTGTTATGCTCAACATCAGTTCATGTAAATATTTCCAGGCCTTTCTAAAATCAGCTTATCATTTTTAAAGAAAAATAATATTTCATTGCCTTCATATACCACAACTTATTCAGACATTTCCCAATTTATGGGCATCCACTCCTTTTCCAATTCTTTGCTACCACAAAAAGAGCTGCTACTAAGGGTACTCTCTTAATTGATACAGATCACTCCTCCATTTCTCCTTATACATTCTTCCCCTCATAAATCCTCCAAATAAGTCCATTAAACATCGTAGTGACCTACCTCTAAATCTATTAACATGAAAATGAGTACACTATTGCACATATCTTTAAAGCGGGTCATTGACAAAATGAAAGGATACTGGTCAATCGATACGTATTTATTAGGCACTTACTATATGACTGGTACTATGCTAAGCACTGGGGATATAAAAAAAGAAGACAAAGACTATCCAAATCTTTAAGGAGCTTATAATGTAATGGGGAAGGCAACATGCAAATGAATTTTAACAAAACAAAACATAACAAAACAAAAGCTATATACAGGAAAAAGAAAACACTAGAATTAAGATGAGTTAGGAAAAGCTTCCAGTAAAAGATAGGATTTTAGCAGAGAGAGATATACTCAGACATGATATCATCTCCAGGAGGTGAGCTAAGTGTGGGAATATTCCAAAAGGAAGCAGAAAGGAGAAAGACTAAAACAATAAATTAGATCAATTACAAACATTAACTATTGAAGTTTTTAATGTGAGATTTTTCATTCAATAGTCAATAGTTGATAATAGTACTGTAGGAAATGAACCATAAATACCAATAAGTATAATGTCAATTTATTTCATTTATTAAGCTATTTACACTAGCTTAAAAAATGCTAGTTAAATGGCTTTGTATTGACATCTTCCCAATTTATGAAACCAGAACATATGAAGAATTAATTGAATATTGATATCAATTGAAATGAAAAACCAGAAAGCACATTCACCATAAGTATTTGCTGGGATCACAGTGATCCAAAAAAAAAAAAAAAAATGTATTCTCTATTGATGGTGAGATTTTCTAAATCCTCTCCTTTACAGATGTTATTGAGCGGCCATTGTCCTTTTCTCCCCCATCCTGCCTGATTTGGTGATTGCCCGCCACTCCCTTGGATTTAACTACCACTTCTCTACTGATGATTCTCAAATCTACATATTCTTACCTAAATTCTCTGCTGACCTCTAATCAAGCATTTCTAACCTATCTTTCAGAAATGAACAATTCTGGTCCTGAAGAATTGATAAAGATAAGGTTTAGACCAATCTCCTTAGAGAATATTGATGCAAAGATTTTAAATAAAATGTTAACAAAAAGATTTGAACAACTTATTATCAATAGGATAATATGACCTACATAAACTATGACCAAGTGAGATTTAAACAAAGAATAGATTGGTTCAATATCAGAAAAACTATCAGCATAATTGACCATATCAATAACAAAATTAACAAAAATCATATGATTATCTCAATGGATGCAGAAAAAACTTTTGACAAAACTCAGCACCCATTCCTATTGAAAACACTAGAGAACACAGGAATAAATGGAGTTTTCCTTAAAATGATAAACAGCATCTATCTAAACAGCTTTAGTAAAGTTGTAGGGTATAAAATAAATCTACATAAATCATCAGCATTTTTACATGTTACCAATAAAGCCTAGCAGCAAAAGTTAAAAAGACAAGTTCCATTTAAAATAACTGCAGACAGGGCAGCTAGGTGGTGCAGTGGATAGAGCACCAGCCCTGAAGTCAGGAGGACCTGAGTTTAAATCTGCTCTCAGACACTTAACATTCCCTAGCTGTGTGACCCAATTGCCTCAGCTAAAAATAAAATAAAATAACTGCAGATATTATAAAATATTTGGCAGTCTACTTGCAAGATGAATATATTTGGCAGTCTACTTGCAAGATGAAGCTAGGAACTTTACAAACACAATTAAACTTTACACAAATAAAGTCAGATCAAAACTAGAAAAATATCAATTGGCAGGTTATTATGACAATTTTACTTTAATCTACTTATTCAATGCCATACCAAACTGCCAGAAAATTATTAGAAAAAATAATAACAAAATTCAGCTGGGAAAAAAAGGCCAAGAATACAAAGGAATTAATACGAAAAAAAAAATACATGCAGAGGAAGGTGGCCTAGCAATAGCAGACTTAAAACTATTATAAAGCAGCAGTCATCAAAACCATTTGATACTGGTTAAAAAAATAGAGTAGTGGATTAGTGGAACAAATTAGGTATACAATGACTATAGTAATCTAGTGTTTGATAAACCTAAAGATTCCAACTTCTGAAAATAAGAACTCACTATTTGACAAAAATTGCTGGGAACAACTAGAAAATAGCATGGCAGAAATTAGACAAACATCAAATATCTCTATCTTATACCAAGATAAGGTTGAAATGGGCACATGATTTAGGCTTAAAAGTTGATATCATAAGCAAATTAGGAGAGCAAAGGATAGTTTACCTGTTAGTTCTTTGGAGAATGGAGGAATTTATAGATAAAAAAGAAATAGAAAATATTATGAAATACAAAAAATGGATCATTTTGATAATGTTAATTTTAAAAATTTTTACAAAAGAAAACCAATGCAGCCAGGATTGGAAGGGAAGCAAAAAGCTGGGAAACAATTTTTTACAAATACTGTTTCTGTTAAAGCTATCATTTTTAAAATATATAAAAACAGAGTCAAATTATAATATAAGTCATTGCCTAATTGATAAATGATCAGAAGATATGAACAATTTTCAGATGAAGAAATTAAAGTCATCTACAATCATATGAAAAACTGCCATAAATCACTATTGATTATAGAAATACAAATTAAGACAATTCTGAGATATCACCTCACACTTATCAGATTGGCTAAGATGACTGTAAAAAATAGTGATAATGTTGGAGATGTAGGAAAACTGGGACACTAATGTATTGTTGGTGAAGCTGTGAATTGATTCAATCATTTTAGAAAATAGTTTGGAACTTGATCCAGCTATGACAATACTGGGTCTGTATCCCAAAAAGATCACAAAGTGAAGTTCAATGACCCACATGCAAAAAAATGTTTGTAGCAGCTCTTCTTGTTGTAGGAAAGAATTGGAAAAGAAGTGGATAAAATTGGGGAATCAACTGAAGAATGTCTGAACAAGTTGTGGTATATGAAGATAATGGAATATTATTGTTCTATAAAAAATGATGAACAAGCTGATTATAGAAAGGCCTGGAAAGATTTCCATGAACTGATGCTGAGTGAAGCAAGCAGTATCAGGAATGCATTGTACACAATAACAGCAGGAATGTGTTGTAATCAACTATAAAAGGCTTGGTTCTTTTCAGTAGTTCAGTAATTCAAAGGAATCCCAATACATTTTGAACAGAAAATGCCATCTGCAACTAGAGAAAGAACTAAAGAGACTGAATGTAAATCAACACATGCTATATTCACTTCTTTTTTTGTTTTTTTATTTCTCCCATGGTTTTTCCCTTTTGCTCTGATTTTTCTCTCCCACCATAATTCATAAAACAATGTGTATTAAAAATAAATTTTAAAAATGAGTAAATGCTCAGCAATTGGGGAATGGCTGAATAAATTATGGTATATGAAATTAATGGAATAAGAAATGATGAACAGGCTGATTTCAGGAAAGCATGGAAAGGCTTACATGAACCAGTGCTAAGTGAAGTGAGCAGAACCAGGAAAACATTATACACAGCAACAGCAAGATTATGGGATGATCAACTGTGATGGATTGAATTAGCTCTTATTAGCAATTCAGTGATCCAAGGCAATTCCAATGCAGATGGAAAATGCCATCCACATACATAAAGAGAGCTATGGACACAATGTAAATTGAAACACACTGTTTTCAACTTTTTTTTTCTTTTGTTTTAGTTTTTCTTTCTTCTGGTTTTTCAATTTTGTTCAGATTTTTTTCTCCCAACATGACTCGTGGAAATATGTAAAAAAAAATAATAATGAATGTACATATATAAATAATTTATATTTAATTTTTTTAATTAAATTGATAAAAAATTTAATAAAAAGAGCTGATAAGGAAACTCTTATTTCTCATCCCAGTACAGGATTAAAGACCCCAGAGGTGAACTATGTTATAAATGCCACGGCATGTTGTTTTGTTTAAATATTTTTTTCGGTTACAAGGAAAGGGTTGGAGAGGAAATGATGATGATGTAAAGCAACAATGCACCAAAATTAAATTTAAATGAGTACAGCTCATCATTCATCTAATATTTCTTGCTGTTGCTTGACCAACCCACTAACTTCATCAATCATGTTTGATCATTTATTTTTTGCCAGATATTTATAGACAATTTCTCATTGTTAGCATGTTTCAAATTATTTATGCCTGTCATAATCATTTGGACTGCCACCCATTTTGAATTTTCTGAGATTATGGTGTTTCGTGATTCCTAGCCAGATTGCATGACTGAAATATTTGTGTGTGTGTGTGTGTGTGTGTGATAGAAACATAAAGAGATAATAGGGATAGACACATAGACAGATAGATGTTTTTGTTTTGTGAAGAGGCTTAAGATTATTGAAAGTGTTATACAGTTACAACTAAAGACAACTCAGCTCATTCTTTTCCCAGCATTTCATTCTGGACCCAGGTCATTTTCCATGTGCAATGTGTAATGATGGCCCAGCTCTATGGGCTGTCTATTCAACTACATATGAATTCCTGGATGATATTGTCATAGATTTGGTCTTTCCACATAGATGTGGATCAACATAGACCGACTCTTAGGGTTGTTTTTTAAAAACAAATGAGAGAATGATAACTTTCTTAACAAAGTGCCTGCCTGGGCCATAATAAATTCTATATAAATATTAGTGATCATTATTTGTGTTCTAAGATCAGTACAATTAATGTCTACTGTATATCCAGCTCAACATATCTCAATGGTAGTTAAAGATGCCTGATTGGAGATCAGCAGAGAAGTTAGGGAAGGATAGATAGATCTGAGAATCATCAACATAAAAATGGTAATTAAATCCAGGGGAGCTGAGAACACCACCAAATGAGGCACTATAGAGAAAGAAAAGGACAATGGTATCTCAATAACATCTGTGAAGGAAAGGACTTGGAGAATCTCACCATCCATCAACAGGGAATACCTTTTTTTTTTTTTCTTTTTTTTTGGTATTGTGCACAGAACTGCTATGACTCTAGCAAATACCCATAGTGAATGTGTTTCCTGGTTTTTCATTTCACTTGATATCAATATTCAATTAATTCTTGATGTGTTCTGCTTTCATAAATTGTAGAAATATCAATAAGAATAGTAGTTAGCTAACTAGCATTTGTTAAGCTATTTGTAAATAGGTTAATTAAATAAACTGATATTATTCTCATTGTTATTCATGGTTCATTTCTCACAGTATTATTATCAGCTGTTGAGTACTGAATGAAAAATTTCACATTAAGAGTTTCAATAGTTGTGCTCTAAAAAATGATAAGCAGGATGCTCTCTGAAAAACCTGGAAAGACTTAACATGAGTTCATGCAAAGTGAAATGTACTGTGTATAAAGTAACAGCAATATTGTAAGATGATCAACTGTGAATGATTTCGCTATTCTCAGCAATACTCTGATCCAGGGCAACTCTGAAGGATTTGCGATGGGGCGTGTTGTCCATTCCCAGACAGAGAAACGGATGGTGTCTGCATATAGATTAAAACATACTTTATGAAGCAGCTAGGTGGCACACTGAATAGAACACCAGCCCCGAAGTCAGAAGGAACTGAGTTCAAATGTGGTCTCAGACACTTTGACTCTTTCTAGCTGTGTGACCCTGGGCAAGTCACTTAACTGCAATTGCCTCAGCCAAAAGTAAAAAAAAAAAAAAAAAAAAAAAGCATACTTTATTTACTTTTTTTCTTGTTTTTTTGTCCCTTTTCTTTCACAACATGACTGATGTGGATATGTTTCACATGACTATATATGTATAACCTATATCAAATTGCTTGCTTTCTGTTGGGGGGCAGAGGGAGAAAAATGAGAATTTGGAACTTAAAAGTTTTTTAAATGAATATTAAAAATTGTTTTTATATGTAATTTGGAAAAATAAAATGCCAAGAATACAACAAGATTTTTAAAAAGCCAAAAAAAAAAAAAGTTTCAATAGTTAATGTTTATAACTGATCTAATCATTACTTTAGTCTTCTCCCCTTTTTGCTTCCTTTTGGACTCCAACACCATTTCTGTTGTAGTAACAGGAGAGAACTGACTACATAGGATAGAAAGTTATTTGTTATTCTTTTCCCTTTTCTTGGGTTGTCATGGCTAAAAACCAAACTGATTAAAAAAAAAATCACCAAAATAACTTTTCTGGTAATGAGCTTCTCTTTATATAGCTAAATTAGTCCCTTAAATAATGCCCTTATGTGGACACTAAATAAACTGTCTGTCACAGGGTCTATACTAGAAGCCTTTATAGTTTGATAGAACCTGTGGTTTTCTGACATAGCCAGTGAGGATCTGAGGTCATTTCCATACCACAATGAGGTTTTATACATTACAGAAATTATTATCATTTGTTTAAATATTATGACTTTTTCAGCATCTTTTCCATAATTTAATTGGGAAGCTATTATATTTTCTATTTGTCTGCAATATTTAAGCTCAAAAGGAGAAGAGAAAGAGAGAGAGGGAGGGACGGGAAGAGAGAGAGAGAATGAGCCAAACGTGTCAAATACAAATTCTTAACAGAGGCTTAATTATAGGGGTAATGTCCTAAGAATCAGAGACCCAAAACATCAGTAAATCAGGAATCAATTTATGATATCTATGATTGACAGAGGCAACAAGATAAAAAAAAAAAGAGCAAAGGAGAGAAAGCCATAAATATTTATTAACCATATAAAAATAATTTATATTACAGTGGTTTACCTGCAAAATTAAAACCATAATCTTAACTACTAAAATAAGTAAGAATAAAATATTTAGCATTTATTTTGCTGACATTAATTTCATATTTGGATAAATGATTGATGGATCAAATCATAATGCACTAAGAGTGCCTATTGTGAGTATGACATGATGAAAAGTGATGAGAGGAATGGTGGAGAAAGAGGGATATGAGGAAGTGCCAGTTATACCCCCTGACCTTAAGTTTCTCATCACCTAGTTTGAGAGATAAAGCATAAATAAATGAAATGTTAAATAATCCTGCTAGAACCTCAGACAAAAAGGGACTTTGAAGGTCACCTGATCAAATCTTATTCAGTGTAAGATCTCACCACCCTTTCTTCCATCCACAATTCTCCAGTACTTGCTTAGGACTGTCAATGATTAGAAATGTTTAATTTCCAAATGAGTAGTATTCATAGTTCGGGGGAGAGAGAATAGCACTAAAAGACTTTTGGTTGTTTCAAAAAAAAAAAAAAAGATTTCTAAATAAATATATAGTATCACAAGACAATTAATTTAGAGAAGAAATGCTCATTTGGGTATAAATGTTCTTTTAAGTTGTTTGTTTTTTTCATCAAAATCAATCACACAATTTCAGAGAGGCCTGGAGAGACTTACATGAACTGATGCTGAGTGAAATGAGCAGAACCAGGAGATCATTATACATGGCAACAACAGTACTATATGACGATTAATTCTGATGGACATGGTTCTCTTCAACAATGATATGTTTCAAACCACCTCCAATTGTTCACTGAAGAAAGCCATATACACCCAGAGAGAGAGATGCGAAATGTGGACCACAACATAACATTCTCATACTCCTTGATTGATGTTTGTTTACATTGTGTTTCCTTTATCTGATATATCGTTTGTGTAGATAAGATTTTTCTTGCACAACAATGATAAGTTTGGAAATATGTATACATATATTCGATTTGCCAATATTTTAACATAATTAACATGTAGTGGATATCCTGCCATCTAGGGGAGGGGTGGGGAAGTTGGGGGGAAAAATTTGTAACGGGAAGCTGTGTAAGGGTTATTGTTCAAGAATTACCCACACATATGTTATGCAAATAAAATAAAATTAAAAAAAAATCAATCACACAACCTTATAAATATATTTAATATTAACATGTATTTTTAATTTTGTTTATAATTTAATATATCTTATTTCAACATAATTTTCATCATAAATACCTAAAGAACAATAAACTAGTTGGAAAACAACTCAAGAAAACTTGAGTGACATTTTGATAAAATATGAAGATTCATTCAAGAAAAAAAAAAAAAAGGTTTACTGAATGACTCAAAAATCTGATATATTCCAAAGGGCCCTCTATTCATTATAATAGTTAGGAATCTTTTTGAAGGAATATTTTGAAAGTGAAATGAAGCAATATTTTATTGGATGATGAACTTAAGAGAGAATGTAAGCTTCCAAAGGACAGAAACTAGATCTTAGTTAATAAATGTATTAGTAACAAATGAAAATATAAATAACTTATAAGTAAAATTACAATTTAAATTCCAAGGGGAATTTGTTATGCAAGGAATCTAAAAAATATTTTTTCACACAAAGTAAACAGCTTACTCTTTAATGCATGTTTTTAAACAAACCCAGTTTTTTTTCAGATATGAAGTTTTTAAAATCAAGGCCATGACACACACATGAATATATATTCCCTTTACATTGAAATGCACTGAATTGAGAATCAATAGAGCAAAATTTGATGGTGTGTGGCCTCATCTAGGATAGTATCTTACAAGTAAATAACACTCAGTCAACATTTATTGAATAACTAGATGAATATGAGATATTTTTACATTTATATATAGTGGGGTAAAATCAAGCACAGATATGGGGCAGGAAAAGAATGCAAAAGGAAGAGGGTAGAAAGGAATGCTTTTGGGAATTGAGCGAAAGAGCAGCAGAAGAGGAAAGTGAAGGATATGGGAAAGAATAAATAAATTCATGATAGTCTTGAAGTTTATGTGAACAGCTAAGCAGGTCTAATTATAGTGAAAAATAATTGGATCTTCAAATTTAAATTTTAAGTCAGTCAACAAAGTCTCTTGTGGGTCTTTGATTTGTTTATACAACCTTTCAATCAAGAAAATAAGGCAGTAATGACTTCCTGAACTATAGGCTTTTGTTTTGTAAACAGTGATGCTATTTGGAGATAAGCTTAATTCTGCACTTTAGACTACTCTGTACCTATTTGGTTTAAAATAAGCTATCAGAAAATTCTGATGACTTATTTCTTTCTCTAAGTTTGCAGAAGGTTCTAATATATTAAAATCAGAACTAAGGAACTAAATCTCCACAACAACTTAATGCTAACTTCTGTTTTCCGAAGAAGAATTTGAGCGAATCACAAACCCTCTTTTTAAAAGAAGTGCCCACCATTTGAATGCTGTTGTTCCAAGAGCACATTTGGGATTTTCTTGGCAAAAATACTGGAATGTCTATTTCCTTCTCCCGTTTATTTACAGATGAGAAAATTGAGACAAACAGTTAAGTGACTTTCCCAGGGTCACATGGCTAGAAAGTGTAGGTGGCCAGATTTGAAATCATGAAGATGAATCTTCCTGATTCCGAGTTCAATGCTCTATTCACTGTACCACCTACCTGTTGAGACCTTTTGTGTCTCAACAGAAGAATAATAATAGCAATAAGTTAGGGAAATGAAACTATTCTTTAATAAGAACAGTGAATTACAAATGCAGCCTATCCCACAATACTCACTAATTCTGAGAACATACATTTTTAATTATGAGATAGTTCATGGTATACTGGTAATATATTAGTAGAACTGGTAAATGTCAGGTTTTTCTCCAGATCCTATTAATATCATTAAACTTCTAATTAGAGCTTAGGTTGAGCAGGCTTCTCAAAGATAAAAACTGTCTGAAAGACATCAATAACTAAACAATTGGAGAAGCTCCAAACTTAGTTTACCATTGTAAACACCAGCTTCAATAGTTGCTTCTACAGAGACTTTACTGTTACTGTATCTTTAAGAGGCAATAGAATCTTAGATAGTTACAGTTGATTCATCATTCTATAAGAAGTCTGTTGGGAGACCCTGAGCTTATGTGTGTTGGAGAAACACCAAATTATGAGAGCTGTGGTGGGAAAGAGGAAGAAGTAGTACAAAGATACCATTTCCTGAGAGAAGTTAATTTAACCCTTATCTTCTGAAGAGACATGAGAATTCATGAAAGGAGATTTTTGATATCCTGGTAGAATTAAATGATAGGACTGTCTCTAGCCCTATGTTGGGATATGTTGAATTTGAATCCCCAGCACTTAGCATATTATCAGGCACATAGTAGGTGCTTAATAAATGTTTATTGATTGATTGCTCTCAACTGTTACTGCTGCTCTAGCAGCATGATCACTCCATGGCCATGATTTTTTATGGTGGCATCTCTTAGCAAGTTTGCTTTCTTGGCTGTCCATAGCACCTATACCTTTCTTCCTTTCTCCTTCAGACTCTAATCCCTAAAATAAAAAAAAAAAATTAAAACATTTACAAATAAATGACTATATAAAAATTTAATTGGGGTGGGTGGTCAGTAATAACTAGTTTAATGGGAGAGATATTGTAATTTTAGTAATGTGAAAATACCAAAATAGACCTCTAAAGTACCTTAGGGGCTAGAATGAAAATATTAAGGAAAATGACCTAACAAGAAAGTAGAGGGAAAGCTGATAGTCTCAGGCTATATATATGAGGGTTGACACTACACTGCTAACCACAAAGCATTTTAAAGATTAAAATTTTAACATAATTCTATCTAGAATGACACTAATCTACCAAGTAAAATAAATCAGGCCTACCTTCATTTATTGTGTTCTAGATTGGGACTGATTCAAGACAGAGGCTTTGGTTAACAAAAGATTTATCACTATCAGGAGAAGGGGTAGTCAATATCAAAAAACACTGTGACATGCTTTAGTGAGTGAAGCTTCTTTGTTTCTGAGTTGTTCATAGTGATCTACAGACCAAATTTCAGAGAACATCCATATGGTCTTATAGTTTTTTCTTTATCAGGTAATCAGAAAATAACTCAACTCCAATAGCCTATTTTTTTGTCCTCTGAGGCAATTAAATCATTGGTATAGTTTCAAGACCTTTTAAGAAAAAAATGAGCCTAACTTGTATAGGAGAGGATGGCTAGGATATTGCTCAGAAAACACCTTGACACTGAGGCAAATGAAAAGTAGCTTTTTAGGAAAACACGAGTGGTCTTGTAAATTTCTCTCCATATATTCTCTCCTGTCATTTGACTGTCCCTCTAATACTTTAACATAATAAGTTAAAAGAATTGACTGACTCTCAACTTTATTTTTCTTCCTAAAGCCCTGAGATAAAAATAATTTCATGTGTGTCACACTTCTCACCGTCCAAAAATAAGGAAACCTCTCCGCAGTTCTCTAGACTTATCAATTCCCAAATTGAAAGCATGTGACCAGAATGTTTCAGAATAAAGTTTTATTCAACATAAAGAAAAGCAATAAACATCATATTCTCTGCCACAAGTGAATCACTATATAACTTCTAAGTCCCAAAGAGTCTTGTAATGAGTATTTTCCAGAATCCCAAGATGAATTATCTTTACCTCTCTGAATTTTGTGAGCCTTTCCATGAAGTTTGACTGATTCAGAATCTGCTACACAGAGCACTCTGCTGGAATGACAGGCTCACTGCTCTTAACTGTCATGATCACTAAAGCAGTATGGCCACCCCAAGGCTTAGGTTGCCTCTAGTGATTTCCCCTACCCAGCAAGTGTTTTCTCTTTGCTGCCCACAGAATCTATCGCTTTCTCCTTAAGGATATATCCCTGGCTTCCATTCATTAAGTATAAGGACCTACTATATCATGTACCAGGCATGGAAGTACAAAGACAAAAACAAAACAATAGAGATGAAACGTGAAGGTGATTAGAGAGAGGAGAAATTGATTTGACTCAATCTAGAATTAAAAAGAACCCTAAATCACACCAAAACCAAGGAGTGCACAAAAATATTCAATATAGCTTAAGCAGAGTTGTGAAATAGATTCTCAAAGCTGAATGATGAGGAATTATGAAAAAAAGGCCTCAGCAGAATAAAATCTGGAAAGCCGAACAGAAGGGAAAAGCAAAAACTGTTAGCAATTTGTCTCCCACAAATATTCTCCCCAACTCAACATCATCTATATATTCTTAGGGGAAACCTAATAATCTCATTATCTAATCTGAAATTACAGTTCTAAGCAGAGCTAGCTAATCCAGTAATTAGGTATTTGTCAGGGATTTCCTATTATAGACATTCATAACCTTATTTTACAATTCAATTCCCATGGGAAGAGAATCATTGTATTTTCTCATTGGGGCAACAGAATTTAGCTTCTACCCCAAATTGAAAATGGAAGATAAAAGAGTCATTATTCCCAAGATGGGAAATGGCATAATGAAAGAAAAGTTTTAAGGAAATTGTCACCTTGAGCAAGTGAACTTCTCAGTCCCCCAAGCGACTCTCTAAGATTGTGAGTTGCAGAACAGTTGCTGATCTGCATTGGTAGAGGGAGTTTCCTCACTGTGAATTCCATAGATCAATAAAATCATAGGTCCAGGCCAAAACAAAACACACATAAAACAAAAAACGAACAAAAATGTATGTTTAGTATAGAAGACCCACCATGTGACTATTTGCTTCCTCAAAAGGACCTATTTGCTTCCCTAAAGAAGGGCATAAAACAATAATTCAAAAGTAAAATACAGGGTAAACTAGCAGATTGGAACACAAATCCAATAAAATATAGAAGTTCATTTACCAGATAAAAAGTGAGTAAATCACATCTTTTAGAAATAAGTGCACTAAAAGTCAGAAGCCTTGTTCCACCTTAATTGCTGATGGGAAAGAAAATTAACTACTGTGGGTCTCTGTTTGCTCAGTTAGGAAATTAGGGGGTGAATTTAGAACAGCTTAAAATTTCTTCTAAATGTTATATTCCTGTTATAATAAGGATATTCTGGTCCAGTAAAGCAGAATCAGACTGGCTACATCTGTTCCTAAGGGTATCCTGAGAGTTAGAAAGTAATTCTTCCCATTTTCTACTACTATCTTGCACAAAGGACCCAACCATCTGTGTTCCTCCTCAGTTGTTAGGCACCAGTGAGTAACTAAATCTGTTAGGGTTCCATTTAGCCACTTAACATCAATTAGCTTTTACAAAGGGATGTTTTACTTCAAAGATATAGCAAGAACAAATGTAGGAACATTCCTCAATAAGGGCACCCCCCACCTAGGATACACTTTCCTCTATACTGACCTCAGTCTTTAGGGGGAATAACTCAGTTCCTACATAGCATTGGTTTCACCAAGTTCACATTCAAATGTGGTATGACTGTCCTCTCTCAGCTTCTAGTTGGCTTGGGTCCAGAAAATCTATTTTATTAATGCCAGGGTGGCTGCAGAACCTGGTCTGGACTCTTAACTTCTAGATTCCTGCAGCTCACTCTCTTGACCTTTTGAAACTCACAAGTTCAGAGACCCCATTATCTTCACTTAAAACAGAAAAGAACAAACACAGAGGCTCAGGACTAAGTCCATTTCTTGGGGCCACATGGTCTCAGCAATGAATGATAAGGCCCTAAAGTCCTTATGGCATGGTCTCTTACCAGACTGACTGAGAGACTGAACTCGAAGTCCAATTAAAAACACTTTCCAAAAGGATTTAGGCAAGACAGACATGAAGGAAGCTTGGTGGAGACTTTTGAATGCTTCTGCAACCAATCAAAGAGTCTCTCATTCACCACTTACCTGGCAGACTCAGAACTAGAGAATGTCTACACCATGTTCCTCAGAAGCTCCAAGGCATTTTCCTTAGTCAACAATTTGACTCTCCCAGAAACAGGCTCCCTAGTCTCCATCATATTAGTCTGAAACACTGCACTTGTCGGACTCTTTATTTTTCCTCACTATTTTTAAACTGCTACTGCACTATTTTAAAAAATTATCCTATGATTTCCAAACTTGGTAGAATACTGGTGCCATAGAGGATAATTTTGAGAATATTATTACTTACTGTATATAGCATACAGATAGATAAAATATAGATTATATATAAATATTACTATCTATTAAGGTAATATTTTATTCACACACACACCCATTTCAAATAGCACATGGCCTATGATCCATAAATAATTGGGCTTTTTTCCTCTCAAATTTGTTTTAGCCTTACAAGGGCATACATAGCTTTTTAACTGAAAGCTTTATTTACATTATTTTTAGAGAAAACACACCCAAATCTCAGGGAAGAAAGCTGTTTTTAATAGTCTGTCATAAATCTGCAACTTCAAATAAATATGTGGTTTTCAAGAACCAATAGAAAACTTAAAATAAAAGGAATGACAGCATTTTTAAGGCAGCAGTGGCATGGGTAGGAGGGAGAGATCTTACTACTGAATTTATATATAGTATGAAAAAGAGCATTAGATACTTCTAGAGCTATGTTATTGGCTCAGTTAGTACTCAAGCCATAACCATGAAAAAACTTCAAAAATTACCAAACTTCAAAAGTTACTATCATGCTCCTCTTTCTTATATAAAAGCCATTAGTTCTTGAATCTAAGGACTTTCATTGTAGTAATTACCCTTGAAAACAAAGATTGCTATAGTCATGCAACTCATAGAATACTGATTTTTTCTTTAAATCTGTGTTTTCCAAGTTGTAGTCTAAAGATGTGTGTATGGATGTGTGTATGTGTATGTGTGTGTGTGTATGTGTGTGAATTCGTGCTTTTATTGAAGGAATTGGTTTTGCATGGCTACAAATATATAGGTACGGGTTTGTAATGCATTCTATTTTTCTTTGGGAGGAGGAAGGGATTTTGAAACTGAAAACAAAACAAATTGAATTAAAAAAATAACTTAACATGCATACCAATAATTGCATGTTAAGCAAAATATACAGCATGATACCATTAAAAAATAGCAAGTAAAATATATCATTTGGAATATATATTAATAATTAATAACATATATATTACCCAAATATCTATTTTTGCTTGTATATATATGCTATACACAAACATATACACATGTGTATATATACATGTATGTATGTGTATACACACACATGGTTTAGTGAACAAATGCATAAAAACATTACTCAAACAACTTTTTTGTCATACTATAGATTCTCATTCATTGGATATTGATAGCATAACAATTTAGTGAAATTTTTCCATCCAACAAACATTAAGTTTTTATTGAATGTAAGACAATAGCTACGTGCAAGGAAAAGTGATACACACACACACACACACACACACACACACACACACAGAACTGTCTCCTCAGGAAGTTTATAGCTTAATGAAGAGAAATAATATGTGCATAGATAAGTAACTTTAAAAATCCAAAAAAGAGAGAAAGGTATAATAATGAGAAAGGAGGGGAAAGGATGAGGGAACAAACTGAATCTTGAAGGAAAGTAGGGATTTCAAGTGTTTGAGGAGAAGTGTGTCAGACATCATAGCCAGTTTAAGAGTGTATAAAGGTACATAGAAGAGGAATAGAATATTGACTTCAGAGAACAATTGGTAGGCCTCTTTGACTTCAACAGAATTTACGCAAGGGAGTAATGTAAAATAGGCTAGTCTGGAAGCTTAACTACCAGGCTTAAAAACCTTTGCATTTTACTCTCTGTGGATAGTTGGAAATCACTAGACTACCAACTATTAGTTGATAAATGAATTCTTAGTAAAGATGAACAACAACAAAACACATTTTGATAAGACAAAGTAAAAATTTCTAAAATTACAAATTGACCTAGAGGTTACCCTTTTCCTAAAATACAGTATTTGCTTTGATCTGGTTATTGTGAACTACAAAACTAGTTCTCCTTATATTACCTTTTTAAATCTATCCACATCAATACTAAAACAAAAGAGATGTAACAGTTCAAAGTACATGAAAGTAACAATAAGAATATATTTAGTTCTATTGGTAGTGTCGACTGCACAGATTATTAGTCTGTATAACTCAGTTTCTTCATTAGTCAAATAGTACCCAGATACCCTTCAACAATGACTTCATAAACCCATTAGGAAGGAAGGGGGGAGTCACACAATTTTTCAAAAGCAGTATTTTTTTTTTACTTTCTAGCCAAGAGGACTTACAGTATGCATCCAGAATACTGCATGGAATTTGTTTGGTGATATCTATTAAGTCTAACAAAGGAATATAATTCATTTCTTGATGCTATAACTGTTGTTTCAACTGTTTTCACCTGAAAAAAATGAAGCAAGATTGCACTGATTTTCAGTCTTTCTATAGCAAGTTTCTTTTTAGAATAGTCATTCCAGTAAAGCCTTGTGTCTATAAGGTGGTAAGAAGAGGGATAGAGCTATTTTCAATATTTTCAGTACTTTTAATAAAATGAACTTTTTATGCTATTAGTTTTCATCATTGGGCACTCACTTAAAATGAAGAGCTATTTAACATTGTGGAAAAAACATTGGCAAATTATCTCTCAAAAAATAAGTACAGAAATGTTTTATTTGACTGTATTACAATAACAGGAGCAATTGACTCAAATCACTTTACTGTATGGGGGAGGACAAAATAATGAGCTCTTGACTCTTGAGAAATAAGTACCTATTTGGCAAGATATGGGTCCTTTTTCTTAGTTATATAATGGCACGTAAAGCAAGTCAACAGTGAAATGAACAAACAAATCATATTTGGGGAGATGTAACAGCTGACTCCATATGGGCAGCTATTCCAACATCTGGAATTTATTCAGTGTATTCCTCTAAGGATTTTTGGCCCTCAGCCACCCTACATCCTTGAGGCAGGCATGGTAGCTGATGGCTGCCCTCTATGCCATGCCTTACTGCTTCAGTAACTGTGTTCCAAGTACTAACAACAGTTTACTAGTCCCAATGAAATGATTTACTGAAGATGCATTTGCTTCCATTTCAGAGGCTTGTGTGACCTTGGTTAAATGTTGCCCTTGTAAAATTGCAAGGCAAAAAAATAAACTGTTTTCCCCTTAACCAAATAGATATAGCACTGTGATGTGAAATTACTCAAAAGATGTGATTTGGGGAAATTACAGTTCCTTGTTTAGTATGTATTGTGTATGCCCTACAGACTTCCCTAACCAGTAGCTCCCAATTTCATTTAAATTGTAATGATTTCCTTTAAGGACAATTACGTTTCCAGAGAGCAATGCATGCATACTAATGCAGTACAGACATAGCTCAGTGTAGGAGAGAGTAATAACTGTTTATTAATATGATAATTAAGTGTTAATGCTTAGCAACATAATTGTATCTGTTAAATAACTTACATTTTGGAGCCAAATCTTGGCAAGTGGAATTCTATTAAAAATAACAAAATGCGATGAATATAAAAATAAATTGTTCTAATTCGCCCTTACATCACATATATTTTTGATTTGTCTGTTATGCAAAAAGTCCACTCTAGAGCCCCTTTGCTACCAATTTTGTGAAGCCAGAGTAATTATCCCATTTCATAGATTATTGTGCCTCAATGAATTGTTTCCAAAAAGCAGGAAAAGGATGAGAAAACAAGAGCTGAATATATATTTTTAAGTCTACTATTTTTAAAATGTACATTTTGTATTATCAAAAAATCTTAGTCTTGAAATGATAGTTGGATCATTTAAAATAGCATTTTAAGTGTTAATACTTTCCCTACATTTCAACTCTCCAAATACTGGTTCATCATTCCTGAACTTCTTTCTTTAAAGATAAACAAACCTACTCATATTCACCAACTGTGCATTTAAAATTTTTAAAGCAGGTTCCCTAAGCCCTTCAGGATTGTGATTGATTTAGTATATGATTGGTTTTTGCATGTATTATGGATTGTATCCAATTCTAATTATTGAAAAATCTAGCTGTCCAATCTTAACACTAACCAGAGAGTTCTAATTGATATTAAATGTCAGCATAAGGAAGAGAAATCTAAAATATTTTTCTCACAAAATTGTCATTACTAAAACCCACCAATTATTAGTATTTTAAATGAACAATAAATAATACTTTTAGAATTAATGAATAAATCTTCTATATGTTTCTTGGGGGAGGGGGATTGAGAAGTGGGATATTTTTGATTCAATTTTCTATAATGAAATAAGTTACAAACACCATCTTATCTTCTGGATAATCTCAGATCCCTCCCTTGTTACTAAAAAAAGGTATGAGTTTTTCTCATCAAATATTATGTTGCTAGCTTCTAATCTGACCCCCACCCAACTTTGATTTGTGTGAGAATATCATTTCCTTAGTAATACTGTAATAAATGATTTAAGAATTGTGTCCCCAACTATTCCCAAACTTGGTGATGTTGGGGATGGCACTTGAAGGTACAAAACTATTCCGACCTCTTTTAAGATTTAATACAAAGACTTTTTCTCAGTCCTCAATCTCCTCAGCCTCTCATAAATCTTTGATATGGTTGATCCCTCTCTCTCTCCTTGATACTTTGCTATTTGAGGAGATCAAATTAAGTATAAGAGAGGAAGAAGAGATGATAGCAATAGTCACCTACCCCTACCTAACTAACCAATGGGTCATTAAAACTATCCATTGTCAAATTGAGCAGTAACTTAAAATTTCATATCAGCTAGATTGCAGGTCAGACTTTCATTTTAGTCATCTAATGGGGACAGGATTTTCATTGTTCTAAGTTGACTACCCCACTACCCCACTACCAACTAGAATCAATCTGAATACTTGCCTGTGACCTAGTTTGATTAAAGATAATATGTAGGTCTTTATATTAGTTTTGATGTTAAATATTATTATTCCTCTTAGCCTTTAACTGCTAAGGGCATAGGACTTCAAGGACTCCACAATGAGTTTACTTCTTTTCCCTGCTGATTGGGGCAGAAGAGTATTTCAGATCAATGTTCGCTAGCAGAGATAGTCTCCAGTGGCTGTCTGCAAATACCGGAGAATTGAGGGAAATTGTATCTAAAAAGAACTAGACTTTTCCCCCATTGTGGAGGAGTTGTACCTAAGCATTATGAGAAATTAACAAGGATCAGAGATGCTGGATCTTAAGAGCAAAAAAGAGAGATTGCAGCTGCAATAACATGTGAAGAATAGGGGGTGGGGGAAGGACTGACTTCCCTTACCTCCACCTCTATACCTAAGCAGTTTGAACCAGAAGGTGACTAGAAGATGAATAATTGTCTTTAGCTTCTTCATGGAATAACTAATAGAGAAATGGGAAGAATTTCTGGGGCTCCAAGCACCATCTTCATAATTGCTACCATTGACTTTAACAATGCTCCTATAATCAAAGGTGAGATATGGGACCATTTCAAACCAAAACAGTAAAGTATTTGCCAGGAACTACATATGATGAAATTTCCCCATTTCTTTTGCTTCCCACAAAGTGTTTATATGTTTTAAAGTACACCACTATTTGGTTTGGTTTGGTTTACATTACTATTTTAATAATGATTTTCATCCAGCCTCAAAAAACTGATATATTCATATAAAATTATATTTCAATTCAATGCATACCTGGCCAGTATATAATTCAAGTTGAGAGATTATATGGTTGGCAACAAGAAAGAGAATGAAATTTTTTAAAATTTTGTTGCTTTATCACTGTTATTCCTGCTCTTTTTTTTTTTAATCTCTCCCTATCTCCTGACTGCTGCCCTATTGCCAACAAATATGGTTTTGTCTGCCATATCCTCCAGAAAACCTCACTTTGATCCTTCTCAGTTTACAATCATCATTTATCTCTTCCTTTGTGGCTAGAAATCTTTAAGTCTGTCAATGATAGGTACATCCACTTTTTCTCTTAATTTTTTTAATCCTATACAATCCACTTCTGACCATCATTTTAATCAAAAGTAATTTTTCAAATATACCAATGATCTCTTTGCTGACAAATCAAAAGGTCTTTTCTCAATCTTCCCTCTCCTCAACTTCTGTGTAAGTTTTTAACACTTGATCACCCTTTCTTCCTTGATACTCTCTCGATCAATTTTGGGGACAACACTCCTTCCTGGTTTTCCTGCTACTTATCTGAGTTTTCCTTCTCAGTCTCTTTTGCTGAATTCCCATCCAGATCACATCCTCTAATTATAGCTCTCCCAGAGAGTTCTAGACTGGGTCCTCTTCTCCCTCAAATACTTCACTTGATCTCATTAGCTCCAATAGAATTAATGGCCATGTCTATGCCATCAATTCTGAAATCTGTTCATCCTGCCCTAACCTCACTACTGACCTCCAATTTGGCTTCCCTAAGTTTCTTTCAAATATCTGGAAGTGAATACCCAATAGACAACTTAAATTCAACATATCCAAGATGAACTTCATTCTTTCCCCCTAAAAACTCTCCCATTCCTTAACTTCCTTATAACTACTACCTTCCCAGTTTTTTAGGCTTGGCTACCTAGCCTAATTGTTAAATCAGCCATATTTTCTCCTCTCTCACTCCCACCTCACCCATTTCCAATGTCTTGCCAAGGCCTGTGTATTTTTCTCTTCCCACTGTCATCACTGTGCCCCTAACCTTACATCTGGACTATTTGCAATAACTACTGATGGCTCTACCTGTCTAAAAGATGCCATCCCCCCTCTAATTCATCCCCCATTCAGTCCCCAAAGTAATTTTCCCAAAGTGTAAGTCTGATCATGTAACCCTACCCCACCGTTACTCAATAAACTTCAATGGTTTCCAATTGTCTCTAGGATCAAATATAAAATCCTGTTTGGCATTCCAAGTTTTTTGTTTTGTTTTTTGGGTTTTTTTTCAATAACCTAGTCTCCTTTAAATTTACCAGTCTTCTTGTCCTTTACTTCTTGACACATATTCTCATCCAGCAGCACTGGCTTCCTTAACTGTTTCATGAATAAGACCACTCATCTTTTGGCTCTGGACATTTATTTCCTCTGGCTAATGCCTAGAATGTTCTCCTTTCTCTGCATTGATTACTGATCTTATTGGCTTCCTTTTAAATCCCAATTAAAATCCCATCATTTACTGGAAGCCCTCCCCCAACCCCTTTTCATTCAAAAAGCCTACTCTCTCCTAATTATTTCCTATTTATCCTGTAAATAGTTTGTTTTGTATATATTTGCTTACATGTTCTCTCCCATTTGACTGTAAGCAACTTAAAGACAGGGACTATACTCTTCTGCTACTTTTTTTTTTTTTTTTTGGCATCCCCAGTGCTTATTACCACATCTGGCATTAGAAGGCACTTAATAAATGTTTATTGACTTGACTATCTGATTTCTGGATGGGAAATTCAAACAAAAGAAAGGTGGCAGTCACACACTGACTTCTTTCCCTGGTTCTTCCCATTATTTAGTTCTTAATCTGGGCTGATTAAGTGCTTGCTATTTTTTATGGATTTCTGGGAGGGCGTTATGGGTGTATTCAGGGAAGAATTTTTGCTGCCTTTGGTGTTAATGAGCAATGACTTGTCCCAATACACTTGTGGTCTTTCCCTCATTGGAACATGGTCCTATCCTACTATATTTTTACTCTCCTCCTCATGTGGCTAAACATGAGATGCTATATCATTGGTGAAATGTAATTCCAGGGTAAGGGAAAAGAGGTGGCATGTGTGTATGAAGAGACTATATACATAGTAGTAGTTTGACAATTCTCAAGGAGGATGCAGAACAAAATTAGCTGGATTGTTTATGCTCACTTACTAGAACCATGGAAGTTGGTAAGAGTGGTACACCAGCAAGCAGATTAGACAATATAATGTTATCAGTTATAAAATCAAAAGTTCGTTTCTATTTTTTTAGCTTCTTGATTTCTTGTTCTCTGGAAACAGCTGCAATTGTTCTACATTTGGTACATAACTCTTCTCTGGGAGTTTTTTGGGTTTTTTTTTTTTTTTTTTTTGAGTGTTAAAGGGACTGAAGAAATTATATAATCCTCCATCTTGTTAATCACAAGAAACCAAACACTTCTTACTTTTTTGGAAAGGATCACCAACATGAATTCCCTTTTTAAAATTTTTTTGTAATTATTTCTGCTGGACAGAACATGAGTTCTTATTTGCTTTTTTAATTCATTCCTTTATGCTTTTTAAAATTTTCTCCTTTGAATACTAAAAATCTTCATTTCATGCTCCTTAAATATTACATAGGCTTCTGTTTTCATCAGGAATTGGTTCACTTTCTTTGTCTTGTAATCTTTATTTAAAAGAAGGTAATCTTTTAGATGTTTCGCACTTACCCTAATTTCAGTATTCTCTCTTTTGATTTTTCTACTAGTTCTCTACATTTTTAATTACATAGTCTTCCTCTTGAAATCTTTTTTAGCCATTTTTCTCTTTACCATCTGGCACTCACTTTGATTCCTTTCCCTTTAATGGTAGACATACTGTCAACCTGGACTTGATTACTACCTCATCTTCCTTCCACACTAGATAATTTGCTTCTTACTTTCCTTGGTCTCCATCCTCCCCCTAGATTCTGAGAGAACTATGACCATTTGGATTAATCCCTTTCCCTTCAAGCCCAGAGAAACTACACATACACACACACACAATCACACACACACGTCATATTCCCTAGGCCCATCTGCTCTGACTGGGTTGAAAGAGTTCCACTGCTTTTTGAAGAGGGGGGAGGGTGGATTGGGTATTTATTCTAGGCAGATCCCCTACAAGCTTTAGATTTCCCCTAACCTCACTTGGGTCCTGCTCTATTCAAAAAATAAATCTTGCTTCCTTCCCACAGGTACATTTTCTTTTTTAGATGGCAATAAAGGGAATCTGAGAGGAGAGAAGTGTTCATAAATTGGGGAATGAATGAATGAATGTTTTTCTTATACACCATAAGCATATAAACACCATATCTATGATATATAAATGTAATGGATTCTAGAGATCTAATGATAAAACATATTATATATTTCTTGATAGAAAAATGAAAGACAATGCAGAATGAGAGTTTTTTAAGGCATAGTTAACATGGACATTTGTTTTGAATG
Organism: Myrmecobius fasciatus; assembly: GCA_023553655.1. NCBI lineage: Eukaryota > Metazoa > Chordata > Mammalia > Dasyuromorphia > Myrmecobiidae > Myrmecobius > Myrmecobius fasciatus. The sequence continues at coordinate 13,511 of JAJPUD010002164.1, read as the reverse complement.
AATATACATGTTTGGTAATAGGTTTTGTTTTTCTTATATTCTCAATGGGGGTAAAGTAAAAGGGTACAAAGTAAAAGTATAAAAGGATGTCTGAATTTGACTTATGAAAACAAAATATAAATATATAATGTATGTGTATATATGTGTATACACACACACACATATAAGAAACACACATATACAAGCTTGAAAATCTTAACAACAAAATGACCAATCCTAAATCCTGGGGACTCACAGTGAAACCTGTTGCTAATCCTGATAGAGAGGTAATAGACATATTTTTGCAGACTGAGACATGTCCCGTGTGTGTGTGTGTGTATATATATATATATATATATACACACACACACACACACATATGTGTATGTATAGAACATGGATAATGCAGAAAATTTGTTTGACTATACTTCTAAATTTACAGGGGCTCTGCTTTTCTTATTGGATGACAGGGCAGGTGAAAGAAATGAGAAAGAAAGATTGATATTTGTTTGAAAATAAAAATTAGTTCAATTTTTCAAAAAAAAGAAAACTGAAGGAAATGTTTAGTCCACAACCTTTTTGATCACATAAAAAGTTATTCATAAATATTAAACCTCCAAAAATCAATAAAAGGAATAAACCATTCTAATCTGGGCAAGTAGGAAAACCCCTGGTCACAAATGAGTTAAATCAGGCCCTACAGAAGTTTGCTAAGGAAAAACTTTTTTCCCAAGGATTTGTCTAAGGTCATCTTCACTTTAACATTTAATGAAAATTGTTCTGTCTCTAAAACAAGAACTAAGAAATCTCTTCACTCATAAAGTGGAGGAATGAAACCAGGACTAGAATGTCAAACTAGAAGGCAGAGAAGTTGGGAGAGTAGATCCACTTCTCTTAGGAGTCTGATATGAAGGAAAAGAATCTAATCCAGTAGTTTTTGTAGTCAGTTAATATCAATAATCCCTCCCTTTCTCCCTTCCTCCCATCCACATTGTGATAGCAGTAAAAAAAAGACACTGGGCTGAGTTCAAGGATTTTTTTCCTTTCCTGGAACCAAGATAGAATCACCATGCTTGGTTTTACTTTCCTATTGTCTTCCCCATTAACTGCTGAGGAAGTAGGGACCTAGAAGTCCTGCTTTTTCTACTTTTCATTCTTTTTCTTTCTGCAAACCTTTGGTTGGGCTCTGTTTCAATCTGCCAGGCTTTTTTTGGTTTCCTGAATCTGCTCTTACAGTGGAGCTGAGCCAATACAGAAGCCTAATGTATGTAGTATTCTCTCCCCATAAATTTATGATCTGATAGTTTCTTTCTTTTTTTTTTTTAATTCTTTCTTCTGGTATTCCATTCTATGACCTAGAAAGTCTAATGCATGCTTGGCCAAAAATGCCCAAATGGACCTAGGAGAGGCAAATCTGTACAATGCTCTTTTAAGAGATAATTGTACCTTATTCTAGATTTTTAGAAACATAGACTTAAGAGCTGGAATCAACTTTTCTAACCATTTAGTCTTAACTCCCTGATTTACAAATAAATAAACTGAGGTCAAGAAACATCAAATGACTTGCTCAAGGTAACAACTGAAAAATTTTAACCCTGGTCAAGACTCCAAATCCAGTGCTCTCTATACTATCTCCATCTTCTTCTTAATATTTAGTATACAGACATCATTATTGAAGCGTGAATGTTTAATTATTGAGATGACATCCTTCCATTTGTATTTATTTACCCTACCAAACACCTCTCTAGAAAAAGGATTCTTTACTACTTTTGTATGTCATATGAGAGGCTATGAGAGGCTGATGAACCTATTGACTAGCTTCTGGAATATTTTAAATGCATAAAATATGTAGGACTACAAAGGAAATAAAATACTTTAAAAAGAGCTAATTTTCTTCCTATTCAAGTTAACAGATGTCAGAAATCTTATTTACAGACACCAGATTAAGAACCAATGCTCTACATCAAAACTAAGGACAATTCTTGCTTTACATAAATTGAAATTATGCAAATTTGACTTAACACAAACAATTCTGAAAGAAATCCACATTACAAAAAAAATTTACAAAAATTCTTTACACAGATGATATGATGTACAATAAGACACTGTAAAATGAAGGCAGCAAAAATAGTGTTTGGAAGCTTGAAAAATAATCTCTTTAAATCACTTCCCTCCTTTCTTCAAACTCTTCAGTGATACTGTATCTCTCTTCTTGTTTTCAGTAGTGATTGCAAACTTGCTTTTGGAAGAAATGAACCATCTAAGAGTAATTCAATAGACTTGGAAATAAAAATGAAAATAATTAAAAAAGAAGATAAAAATATTTCATAACATGTGAACTCAATCTCATGGTGTCCATTGTGTTCACCATAGTAAAGGATGCTACCCAGATAGTATATGTAAAAAGCAATGCTTGCATGAAATCAATAGGAAACACAGAAATGTGCAGAGATGGAAAAACCATTATATAGTTAGGAGATTCAGAAGAATATTCCTTTAAGCTTGATGACATTTAAGCCAAGTTGCAAAGCTTCTTTGAAGACTTAAAGTACCTTGAAACAACATAGGTATTTACAACAAGCCATGGTTGGTTTGCATTATTTAAAAATTATGCAGAATTTCATAATGTGCTAATGTCAGGAGAGAGAGGCTGATAGTGCAGATATTAAGCAGCAAAGAAGTTCCCAGAGTTCCTGCAAAAAAATAATAGATGAAGGCTCCTATTTGCTGGAGCAAATCTTTAATGTAGCTGAAACCAAACCTATTTCATCAAAGAATGCTATCTCAAATCTACATCTCAGAGGAGGAAAAAATTATGCTGGGGCATAAAGCTTCAAAAAATAGTTACTCTTTTTGCTTGGAGGAAATGCATCTGGGACTTGCAAATTAAAACCTGTTCTTGTACACCACTCAGAAAATCCCAGAGCACAGAAAGAAATCAGCCAGGCAACACTACCTGTGCATTATTTTGCTAACCCTAAGGCATGGATAACCCTTATCATCTTTGAAAAATGGTTTATGTTTTGCTTCATTCAGAGCTTTATAATGATAATGGAATTCCTTTCAAGATTCTACTTATTTCTGATATTGCCCCAGGTTATCCTCCCCTATGGGATTATTTTAATGAAAATGTAAAAGTAGTCTACTTTCCCCCAAACAATCTAAGATCAGGGAGTGATTGTGAATTTCAAAGTATATTATTTACACTACATTTGCCCAGACAATTGCAGCTTTGGATGAAAATAAGGACTTGACATTGAGAGATTTTTGGAAGTCCTACAATATTTAACCATGCGATCTAGAATGTTGCTAAAGCATTGGAAGATGTAACAAATATAAAGGGTGATGGTGTTGAATTTAATTTTGGGGGGTAGGGTGAGGTGGGGGAGGAAGAGTCTTCAATTCATTCTCAATTTTTATAGATTTTTAACAAAGACGAAACTTTGAAGAAAGGATTAACAAGAGTGTCAAAGTAGCATAATTGGAGTTAGAAGTGAGTAAGAATAATATGGAAAAGTTTGACTCTTGAGGAAGAATTGTTGAATGAGGATCTGATGAAGCTATTAGGCTGCGGAAATTGCAGAAGGAGAAAGGGAAGTTTCAGAACCCACCATCAAACCAAAGGGTTCACAACAAAATTGGCAGAAGCATTTATCATTTGAATGGATTTTTTTTCATGCATTGAAAAGATACATGCAAATACTTTTAAGATTGTTAAAAGTTTAAAGAATAGTTAAGAATATTGTTTGCTATGATTAGCTATATGCGGGGAGAGGGGGGGAAGCCACTATGTAATTTTATGTCTATGGATTTGTAGGTAATGCAAACACCAAGCCCCAAGGAGCCCAAGATTCTTACATTTCCTAAAAGATTTAAAGGTGGAACAAAATTAAAAATTAGCAATTTCCCCTATAGAACAAGGCTGCTCAGTTTTTAGCCTTGTAAGACCACCACCTTTCCCCTCCCCCTCCCCCGGCTATGGTTACCGTAGCACTGCACACACCACGAATTTTGGCGGATATTACCATGATATGATGTGAACTCTTACCCAAATTCATTCTTCATTTGATTCCCATTATCAGGAATAAAACAAGCCTTGACTGTTCTGTTAAGCATAAAATCATGTGAAGCTGAAGTTGATGTGGCTTCCTGCTTACGGAAATTCTCATCCATTCATCCAGTCTCTAGCCTCATATTGTCTTGATTAGCATCTTACTTTTAAAGTGGAACTGGGCTTCTGGGGAAAAGGGGGCGCTGTCCCAAACTTCCTGTATAGCTCTGAGCCTTGGCTTTGAGCACAGTGCCCCCCCTAGTGTGTGGAGGAGTAGTATGGAGGAGCCTGCTCTGTTCAGGAAACAGCCTGGTTTCCAGAGTTTGCCTTCTGGGCCGGGAGTGGAGGCTGACCCAAGCATGTGCTTCTCTACTGAGCCAGGACTGAGCGTCTATTTGCTGATTTAGTGTGATTAAGACCTTCTCACTGGTTTTCCCAAAGTCCATCTGACCCTTTTCACGTCAGTGAGACTGACCTTTCTTGAAGTTTTTCCAGTCTATCTTGAGCTGGAAAATGGTTTCATTCTGTCAGACTCTGTTCAGAGGCTTGATTTCAGGTGATTTTTGAGGGAAACTGGGAGAGCTTGAGCAGCTTCCTGACTTTTTTATTTTACTCTGTCATCTTGCCTCCCTTGATTAGCATATTGCTATTAGCAATATTAGCAGATTAGACAATTCTGAGACCTGAACTCCTCCCTTGAACCCTCCCAGTGCTCAAAACTACTCTTTAAATTCTGCCCTCTCCATCTCACCCTACTCCATTCCCCTGAGTATTTAAGTCATTCCCCTCAAAAGCAAGTTGCTCAATCAGTATGACTGACTCTCCCTTGCCCTAGTCCTATTGATTTGAGCCCCATGAACTATTTCACAAAGTAGATAAACTTTTGTAATCTGTGATGTCTGTCATGATTTCTTTCATTTGAACAATACTGTTTTATATTCTTTTACAATTATTCTTTCCAAATCTATTTAATATTATCACTTCTGAATGCCTTTATTTTTACTTCACATATGATTTCAAAATAGATTTTGAATCCACAGTCCAACTTCCTCTACCTCTTGTTTTGGGCCAAATGACTTTATCTTTAATATCACATCTGATCTATACAAGGAGAAGGGTCTTTGGGTCCCAATTGCAGTCATTTGAATAATGATTGCACATGCAATGTAGATTAAACTATTTTCATCAGTATGTCCTACCCTCTTCATTTAAACATATAAAATACTGGGGTTTTTTTTGTTGTTTGTTTGTTTGTTTCCAAATAGTCTTAAACATGAGAGAAAACTGAAAGAATGGAATTAGTGTTTGCCTATGGTACTACTCACAAGGAAGTTGGTAACCAAGCTCTATATTTGGGAAGTAAAAGGTACAAACACTGGGTTCAGCATAAGTTTTTACATGCCCTTGATATTATTGATTTTCAACGATTCAACGAAAAGCATACCTCTAATGTGGCATCTGTCATATATACTTTTAAGATTTTAACATATGTTTGGAAGACACATTTTAAAAGTATGACTTTCTAGAATGTATTTTTTCTTACCATGTGAAATGCTTTACAATAATTAACAAATATTGGAATTCTCTGCTCAATTCAGTTATATGACTGAATATAATCTGGTTTAGAAAAATTGAGAAAAACTGACTGCTCATGTTCTCAAGAATATTAACCCTTGAGGAATAAATCATTTGAATAAAGATTTTATATACATATAAAAAGGTCAGAATATAGTTGTTCAAATCTTCAAAGACATCTTTTTAACTTTCCAATCTTTGAGAATCTTCTATTTGAAAAATCTTTAAAAGAAGTCCAAGTGGTTTTAAAATTATACCATCACTAATATGTCTCCTTTATTCTATTTGGTCATTTCCAAATCACTTTACTTAACCACATGTTAAATGCTATTGCCATAGTGTATCATAGCACAAAATATTGTTTAATAGTCTTAATGTAATAGATTCACTTATTGTCATTGATAAGAATAAGGCACTTTAGAAATGCCACATGAACAAATAGAAGCTTTTGATGAGTGCTAAGTACAATAAAAGGGGTTTTATAACTCTTAGAGGCCCAGAGTCTAGCCTGGCATGAACGAGACAATGATAAAAGATGATAAAGAAAAGACAGAATTTCTAAGTTCCTACTCTTCTACTAAGGAAAGACACTGAAACTGGAAAATACATTATTTAAAAAAAAAAAGTCATTAGAAAAATCAACCTCAAGATAAAAGAATTAGCCAGAGTTCATAACTTCTCAATGAATTATCAAACATAGATATAACTATGTCTAAGAAATCTAGAAAAAATTGTAGAGATAAGCTTTTGATTTTGGAACCAAATCAATGATCTTTAAAAAGTTATAAAAAGATGTACTAATGTACTAGAAATGGAAAAATATTTATTTCCTAATAATTGGCTTTTTCCCCTCTGCCAAAAATCTAGCCAATAGTCCCTAATCTTTAGAAAAAAAATACACTATATTCTAACATTCCTTCTATTCCCTAAGTCTTAATTTCTCAGCTGAATTTCTTGAAAATATATATATGGAATCCCCTTTGGTAATCTGTTGAAAACAGTGACCTCTTCTTAGAATGTTTTCAAATGCCTAAAATTAAAAAAACTCATTACAATGGAGACAAATTACAATGAACTAGTTATCAAAATGTTTATTTAAAAAGTTCATTGATTCCAGGGTTATCAAACCCTTGTCAGGGAATTCTCATAATCAAGAGGAATGAGACTTCTTAAAACATTAGCAGGGCTCCGTATGTCAAAGAAACTGAAAGCAAAGAAATCTGTTAGGATGTTAGGAAAATGTTGAGCAACTTCCAACTTCCTAAGGTACAAATTAATTTTTTATTTTTAGGTTCTCTTGAGTGAGCAGGCAATCAGCAGCATTGCGTGGCAACTTGGATTGTTTAATAATATCTGTCACGAAAAAGAAGAGGTAGACATCAAAGGGGAGTGGGTAGAATTGTGGTGCATAGGGTGAAGTAGTTGGATAATTCTAGAGAAATATTTGCCATTCAGATAGGCAGGACTTAATGACTACTAAAATGTTCTAGGGCTGTTCAAGGGTTGGAGACCAGGAAAGGTGACCAACTACTTTTGCATTTGTGAAAGAAATCCTTTTAGATAAAAATGTAGGGTTATTAATTATTTAGACAAGACTGCTGGTATCTTAGCCAAATACAAATGAGCAAATTGTTAGAACAGTGATTGAGCTTCCATCTGCTTAACAAAGTTTGAAATATTTTATTTCTATCTACATTACACTATTGAGCCACCAGGTATATGAGGGATTTCTATATTAGTCCACTAAGTCATGATATGGTTTTCGATCACAGCATTCAACTCTGCAATGTTATCCATGTTTTGTTTTGTTTTTTTCTTTCAATCTCAACATTTAACTGATATCTCTCTCCAATGATACCAATGGTTTTTTCTCAATCTGAATGCATCCTTGTCCGCATTTGAAACTGTTGACTTTCCTCTTCCTGAATATATCTCTTCTGTCAATTTTTTTTAACAGCACTGCTCTCTCTCGCTCACTTGTTCTTGCTTTCTCTCCTTTTTTCTCTTCCTGTTTTTCTCTTTAGCCACTACCACTCCATTATCCTGACTCCGATATGTTATGGATCTTCATTTATGTCATATCCTTTAATTAGGAGTATTCCTCTACAAAGCTTTTTTTGGGGTCCCTTCTTTTTCTTTTCCATAAGCTCTCATATAGTGACTTCATTAATTTCTATGGAATCAGTTATTATTGCAGTGAATATAACTTCAATTTCTAGATCTAGCCTTAATCTCTATCCTCCTAGTCATTTATCATAAAATGTCTTCTGGACATTCTGCACTTGGATATCCCTTGGGAATCTCAAATTCAACATATCCAAAATATAACTTTTTTTCCCTCCCTAAACCTTTTTTGAACATTCTTATTACTATCATCCCTCCAGTCACTCAGATCTAACACCTTCACATCATTTTTGACTATGCTCCCTTATTTCATATATGAAATCAGTTGCCACAGTATTGAGGTTTATCCATTTAAATTATCTCTTGTATATGCTTTTCTCTATATGCACATAACCACCATGCTAGCTCAGCTCTATCAGGCCTTCATCACTTCTCATTTTGACTACTGCCATAGCTTCCTAACTTTATCTCCATGCCTCAAATCTCTTGACACTCTTTAATTCCTCCTCCATATATCTTTAAGCACAATTCCAACTATGTTAACTTCCCACTCAGTAAATTTCAGGGGCTCCCTGCTGCCCTAGGATCAAATACAAACTCTTCAGTTTGGCATTTAAAGGTCTTCACAATCTGGCTACTTCCTATCTTTCCAGTCTCCTTACACATTACTCCCTTTCATGTATTCTTGTCCAGACAAACTTGGCCTTTTTGCCACACTAGCTATTTCCCAATGCCTGGAATTCTCTTCCTCCTCACCTACACTTCTAAGAGTCCCTGACTTCCTTCAAGAATCAGCAAAAACACCTAATGCAGGAGGTTTCCTAGTTATCCAAGTACTAAAGTCTTTTCTTATAAGACTTGTCTTTCTTCTAGTTTGTATTTATATGTATATAATTATTTACATGTTCTCTCTCCTTACTAGAATGTAAGCCCCTTGAAGGTGGGGACAATTTCTATTTTTCTTTGTTTCCTCAGTTCTTTACATGTACCTGGAACATAGTAAGCCCTTACTTTATAGCCCATTTTTGGTATGTGCAGAGGGCCTGGGGTAGTCTTCTTATGTGGAAAAGCCGAAGATTCTGTTTCTGGGAGAGTTGTGACGATATTGATTTAAAGTACCTTGGAGAAGCCATACAGCACACACATATTGTGCCACTCATTCTGGTCAGTTAACCATATGGTGAATGAGAGGCTCTTTGATTGGCCACACAGATATTGAAAAAGCTCTGTCAGCCTGAGCAACTCTCTTTTTTGCTGTGCTCTTGGTGGATCTATTGGACTCCTTTACCAAGGCTTCTGGTGAGACACAATGTAGTAAGGGAAAGAAAATTTGAGATCTTTTTCCTTGAAACACCATGGGACCATGTGAAAGGGCCCCCTTTCATTGGCCTTTGCATTTGCACTTTGCTATTTTAGGTAAAGGATATTGGAGTGTTCAACTTTGTGAATTTCAAAAGGGCAGAAGGGACCTTCTGACACTAAAGATCTCTAGGGTCCATGTTTGACAGCCATTTTAGCATCCTCATGGTGAGGAACAAAAAAGTGAACTTTGGGAGTAACGTCAGGGTTTCATCCCAGAGGTGGATTGAACAAGGACTCCTTCTGGCAGCAATGCTTCCTATGGACATGAACTGGGAAGACTCAGTGCTATGTAGGAACTGAGCTGAGAGCCCCTCAATATTAAGGTGGTTTAAGAAAGTGCTGGGGAAAGTGCCAATTTGTCCTCTATAAGTTCTAATCAAATATTCCTTTGTAAAAGGCTATTTGAGGTGAAGTGATTAAATAAAATGGTTGTACTAGTCACAAAGGGGAAGGAACATGGGTGGCTGGTTGGGGACAAAATCCAATGGCAATAGAGAAAATGCCAAACCTTTAAATTCCTCAAAGTATCCAGGAAACCTGAGAAGTGGTATAAAACCTGCCTGATTAAGGGGGAGGGAGTCAAGATGCTTTGCTGCTTGATTAATTAAGTCAACCTATAGGTCAGTATCCTTATCTTGATTTCTGGCAAGATTCTAGATGTCTTTTCTGTACTTAGAAAAAGTACTTAGAAAAGAAACTAATGCTCACTCTGAGCCAGTATGGGTTCATCAAGGACAAGTTATACCAGAGCTAACCACATTTCTTTTTTACAGTTACTATACTATTAGGTCAGGGAAATATCACAGACATCTCTGGATTTCACCAAATTATCTGACAAACTCTTTTAAGTGATATCCTTGTGATACAGATATGGGTCAGATGATAGGTAATTTTAAAACTGAAATGACCAAGTCATAATATTATCAGCTGACATTTATAGAATACTTACATTTTTCAAAATATTCTCCATATATTTTAACACATTGATTCCCTCACAAAAATGTGAAGAGGCTTTAAAGTTATTATAAACATTTTACAACTGTAGGAAACTGAGGCTTAGAAAGGCAAACTTATTGGCTTGATAGCCTTATGGTTTTTTAGTATAAAGAATAATGATTTGAACACAAGTCCATTTCACAATGTTTAGTATCAGTCTGGGGAGAGATCTCCAGTACAATGGAGCAAAGCGCTTAGAAATCCTTTCCAATTGTAGGATTTCATGATACATTTACTTTAAAATCTAGTCCTAGGATTTCATCCCAGTAGACAACTCTCAGTTTAGGAAAAATCCTCCATCACTGCAGATTGGCAAATTATCTGTAATTTATATTCTTAGAGAATTGCCTGGGATTATACAACTAGGAGCTTGTCAGAAAAAGGATTTTAATCTAGGTTTTCCTGACTCCCAATACCTTTTCTCTGCTATATGCCATGTTGTCTATTACCTTTAATGATTATGTTATGTTCTTAATAAATGGTTTGCTCAATTTTGAATTGCTGAACCTCCAGAGAAATATCAGGAAAGAGCAGAAGTCCTGGAACATAATCAATAATGCTAACATATAATAGAATAATTTGTACATCTTATTGTGATCAAAAAGGATTGATTCACTATGTAATGTCTTTACTATGTAAAATATGTCCTCAAAGAAAAACATCTACACATGAATCATTTGTTAATTCTCATAAGGTTATTTGATTCAAATTAGAGGTTTGTAATCTAGATCAGATGAGGTAGAAAAATCAAAACATCTGTTTCAAAAGCAAAAAAAAAAATACTATTAAGGAAAAAAAATACTAACAGAAGAAAATACAACATAGTTAAATACTGTGCTTTGGAGTAAACTCAAATAACAAGTACAAGTAATGACAGTAGGAGGAAAAAATGGTTTATCCGCAAAGACTCAAGAATGATTTGAGGAAATGAAACAAATGAGATGGAAGATAAAATTAGAAGTGAAATAAAGATCTATGGCAGAAAAAACAATTGTTAAAAGGATAGTTCAGAACAGATAGTAGAAAAGCCTTATCCAAGTGGTAGCCTTTCTGAAAAAAAAAATAAGATTTAGAAATAAGAACTCAATGTCAATTAAACAAGAAATATTAAGAACAAAATCTGAAATTTGGGGAAAAATGTATATGTTTTGTCTTTTCTTTTATATAAATAAATGATTAGAAGTGGTATAAAGAAAATTTTAAGAATCATCAAACTCCCTGAAAACTAGGACCAAACAGAGAATCTGGATGCTATATTTCAAGAAAATCATTGAAAAAAAAAAAAAAAAAAACCTTTCCCAAATTTATTGCAATGAGAATAGAATAGAATCCCTTAATCATCTCCTAAGTGTAATTCTCAATTGAAAATAATCTAAGAATATCATAGCCAAAATCCACAGCTTCCAAGTCAAACTAAAAAAACCTAAAAACTGAAAAGGAAGGCTTTATTATCTAGGCTACTACCATCAAAATTAAATAGGCCCATTCTGCAACTATTATAAAGGTAACCAGATCTTGTGATATTCCAAAAAGCAAAACAAAACCAAAAAAGCTTAAAACAAAAATAACTTAGCCAGTAGATGCATATAATATCATAGGAACTGGATAAATCTTTGGAATTTCAGATGAAAAGTACAGAGCTGAGCAGAAAATATGAAACTGACTGAGGGAGGAGTAAAATCTAAAAACAGCAAATGTGTATGAATAACTGGAAGGGGGCTAACTGGTGATAAAAGGAGTAAATTCTAAAGAGAGAAGTGTCCCTTCAAAATCTCATCTTTACTCACAGGCATAAATAGAGGAATTAGTGTATTGTGTATTACAGAAATCAGTCAAACTGATTTAAAACTGGGAAATGAGGTCCTGACTTTATAAGTTACTTTAGGACTTTTAATGTCAAAAGAGCTCAAAAGATAGTGAAAGATACACCACTTGTATCTTATGTAGGGATTTTTTATTTATTTATTTATTTTGAGAATCATTTTTGCAGCTACAAAGATACTATATGGGCTCAAAAATTCTAGCTATATATTTCATGAATTTGCTTTAATTGATAATTTGATTTGTTTCACATGTGCCTTCTTGATAGGATGAAAATGCTGGAGATGGGGAGGTAGAGAGAGAATTGGAAACTCAAAAGCTTTAAAACAAATGTTAAAAATCATTTTACGTGTAGCTGGAAAAGTAGATTTTATTGCTTAAAATTAGTGAGTTTTCTTTTAAGAAATTCAGATTTTTGTAATTCAATATTTAGATGACTATTTTTTCAGTATTCCATTAAGAGATCTCTTCTTCCAGCCCCATTAAAATCTGATTTCATTTCTAAAATGTTTTGGGTTTTTTCTAGAAGCTTTTTAATCAATTAAGTAGTAAGCTCCTAATTACTGTGTTCCAGGCCCTATGCAAAGCTTGGCACAAAGACACAAGCAATCACTTCCTGCTTTCAAGAAGCTCACATTCTAACAAATGAAAATTCTTATCAGTGTCACCCAAATTGAAATATACTTGTAGTAATCTAAATATTGTCAGTCTTCTATCAACTTTTATACATTTTTTTTGGTTTTTTTATTTTTTATTTTTTAAAAGATTAATACTTTTTGCTCTTTAAATAGTGCAATGAAGAGTATTGTATTTGGAGTCAGAGAACCTGGGTTCCTAGCTCTGCCATTTACTATCTGTGTGATTCTGAACAAGTCACTTGGTAAAGTGAGCCTCAGTTTTTTCATCTGTAAAATGGTTTTGAGAGAGAACTTGAAGACCTCATTTAGATCTTTAACATCTAATTTAATGGTATTTTCCCTAACTGCCAGACAAAACTTTTAACATATAAGGCTTTTTATAAAGCAGAATCTGCTGATTCTTAATGATTAAATGGAGAAAATATCTTCTAGAGGAAAGTATTGACTACATTACAACAGGCTAGACCATTGTGGGAATTGCTCGAAGGAAAATACTAAAATGCTGCATTTGGAAATAATTTATAGTAATTTCTAGTTTCTATTTTTCAACTTTCCACCAATTAGTGTTTAAGGAATGTAATTGAAAGCATTACTAAAAAATATAAATTGCTTTTGAATATAAGGAAATGCATTTCTCTCTATTTGGAATTTCTGTAGGTATAACTCACTAAATAGTACATGAAATAATTTTAATGAGTGCATTGAATGTATTTTGTTAGTTATTTCTTAGTAAAAAATATAAGGATCTTGTTTTCATAACTTTTAATAGAAAATACATTTATACATAACAATATAAATAATATGTATATATATGCCTCTATGTATGTATGTATACATATGCATATATGTATACACTGTAAAATCAAAAGAATAAAACTTGTCATTTAAACAATATAAAAATAGAAAAATAGAATTTTAAAATTGGAACATCTCAAATTTGCTCAAACTCAAATCATTTTTTCATA
>JAJPUD010002163.1:314220-347935 GCA_023553655.1 Myrmecobius fasciatus | reverse complement strand
TATAGAGAATTGTCTCATATATATAAGAATTCAAGCCACTCTTCAATAGATAAGTGGTCAAGGGATATGAACAGACAATTTTCAGATGATGAAATTAAAACCATCTCTAGTCATATGAAAAGTTGCTCCAAATCACTATTGATCAGAGAAATGCAAATTAAGACAACTCTGAGATACCACTACACACCTGTCAGATTGGCTAAAATGACAGGAAAAGATAACGACGAATGTTGGAGGGGATGTGGGAAAACTGGGACACTGATACATTGTTGGTGGAACTGTGAACGGATCCAACCATTCTGGAGAGCAACTTGGAACTATGCCCAAAAAGTTGTCAAACTGTGCATACCCTTTGACCCAGCAGTGTTTCTACTGGGCCTATATCCCAAAGAGATCTTAGAGGAGGGAAAGGGCCCCACATGTGCAAGAATGTTTGTGGCGGCCCTTTTTGTGGTGGCTAGACACTGGAAACTGAAGGGATGCCCATCAATTGGAGAGTGGCTGAATAAATTATGGTATATGAATGTTATGGAATATTATTGCTCTGTAAGAAACGACCAGCAGGACGATTTCAGAGAGGCCTGGAGAGTCTTGCATCAACTGATGCTGAGTGAAACGAGCAGAACCAGGAGATCATCATACACAGCAACAACAGTATTACATGATGATCAATTCTGATAGACATGGCTCTCTGCAACAAAGAATTGTCTCAAACCAGTTCCAATTGTTCACTGAAGAAAACCATATACACCCAGAGAGAGGGAAATGAAATATGGACCACAACGTAACATTTTCATGATCTCTACTGACATTTGTTTGCATTGTGTTGCCTTTCTCTGATTTTTTTTTTCTTGTAGATAGGATTTTTCTTGCATAACTTCTCAAGCATTTCAACATTATTAGCATGTAGTGGACTTCCTGCCATCTAGGGGAGGGGAGGGGACTGGGGGTAAAATTTGTAATGGAAAGCTTTGTAAAGATCAATGTTGGGGAACTACCCATACATATGTTATACAAATAAAAAGCTTTAATAAAAAAAAATAATAAAAAAAAAGATCAATGTAGAAAAAATACTCATATTTTCTGTAAATAAAAAGCTTTAATAAAAGTAAAAATAAATAAATAAATACATGGTAAATACAGAGCTATATTATTTTGGGATTTATGTATTTATTTCTCTATGAGACAGAAAATTTTAAGATGAAAGATACCATGTGTCATAATAATCTTTCTGCTTCCTCAGTGTCTACAACACCGTGTGCTTTGTATGCATCAGGTAGCAACTGATCACTGAATTACAGGGCCAAGGTTTAGGAAATAATTTTAGGTTTATAATATCAGTCCTCGTTGGATGGAGATACCATTATCTCAAGAATCTATATTTTGAGTATTTTTAAAAATTCAATTCAAAAAACATGTGCCTTAAAGTTTCCCAATCAGTGACTTTAAAAAAAATTTTTTTAGCTTGTATTTTTTTAATTAAAGCTTTTTATTTTCAAAACATATTCATGAATAATATTTCAACACTGACCCCTACAAAACCTTTTGTTCCAAATTTTCCCCTCCTTCACCTCACCCTCTCCTAGATGGCAAGTAATCCAATATATGTTAAATATGTCAAAATATATGTTAAATTCAAAATATGTATACATATTTATACAATTATTTTATTGCACAGGAAAAATCAAATCAAAAAGGGAAAAAAAAAGAAAGAAAACAAAATGCAACAAGAAGATGAGTGAAAATGCTATGTTGTGATCCACACTCAGTTCCCACAGTCCTTTCTCTGGGCATGGATGGCTCTCTTCATCACAAGATCATTGGAACTGGCCTCAATCATCTCACTGTTGGAAAGAGAGTAACTAATAATTAAAAGTGAATTTTAGATTATCAAATTCAAACATATATATACTCCAGATGTTTTAAAGATTCATAAAAATCAGTATCACTTTGCTCAAAAAAAAAATCCAAATGCTCACTTTAAAAGTCAAAAAATCTGTCTAACAGGGATATTAACTATAGCAAATGTTACTGTTATATGCTTTAAAATGTCAATTTTATACTGGGCCTCATGTATGCAATATCATTTTAATTATCACTATACCTATATTCTGACCTTAATTGTTCCTGGCAATAACTATGTAAGCATATAGCAAATTAGAAGAAAAAATTCGGAAATAAACAGGGTTTTTTTGCCCAGAATGTTTTGTCTGTGGATAAATTTTTCATACCATGAGCCATTTGAAACTCCAGAGATTTCACTTCCATCCTAACAAGGAATAAAATAAAAAATATCACTCTACCAAAAAAAAAATCCTTAATCCAGAAGTCTATTCTTGAATTTTGCATACTACTATCATCAGCATGCCAAAATTATGTTGTAATTTTCTTTCAAGAGATGCAAAAATACTATATAGATTCATCTCTTTCATTTGAAGGAATCCCATGAGATAGAAGAATCTCCTATCTTTGGATGAAAAATGAGGAAAAGACAAGCAATATAACAAGCCCTTGGTGAAACAATAAGTCAGTAATAGCATACAACAACAAATCAGGCTCTTCTTAAAAGGACTGTAAATTGACCATAGAGCTACAAGGCTTTCTATGATTTTCTTCCTCCTCAAAAGGAGGCATTTGTCCCAAATACTTTGAATCATCAAATCTGAAGACATTAAGAACTATCATTTGATTTTAGTTTTATGAGAAGTGAAAATAAAGACAGCTGCCAGGACAAGGAATCCAAAAGATAAATAATATGTGTATATGTTAAAATTGGCCCTCATAAATAATCCCGATCTCTTTTTTCAATCATTATTGCTTTAGTTCTTCCTAAAAATGGTCTCAACTCCACTGAGCCCTAACATTTTCAAAGATGGTGAAAACTCAATTCTAGAATTCTCACAATTTTTGCTGTCTTTCTTGCATGACTGCACTTTGTGTGAAGAGCAATACAATTTTAAAATACAAGAAATAGAATCACTTCAATAGGAATGCAGCACTCGATGCAGCAAACTGTTAGTAGTGTTTGCATCTATCATCCCTTTCCCCAAGCACTACTCAATCAGGCAGGTTTTCTTTCGTTTCCTGTATTTGCAATTTCTTGTTGTAGAATAGCTGCTATCACCTCTGTACATTTCAGAGAGCAATAAATAAGAAACAAATAGAGGAGAAAAGGTAGTCCAGATTGTTACTTCCAGCTTCATAAAACTGTTTTGTCTTGAACATCTGGGCTCACTGAATCAACTATTTAAAAAAAAAATACAGCTTTTATGAGAATCTTCCATAAAAAGCTATGAAAAGGCTCTACTTGATAATATGAATTATTTAGTCCTGCTGCTTAGGTATTGGTTTCCCTTAACCACTTTACATTGAAAATAGAGCATGGGGTGAAATGTAACACCATGACTGTATAATCAAAAGGCTCAATTAAAATTAAGAAATAGTAAATTTGGCTTATTCCAATGTAAATAGTTACATTTTCAGGAATCTAGGCAAACAAACAGGCAGAGAGTGAATTTGAAAAGAGAGACGTAGGATATCTGGATAATAATTTATTCTGCCTACAAGTTAAAAGAAAAAAATGAGCTGAGATAATGCCAAACACTCAATCTCAATGAAATAAAATTTATTGCTAGTTATTATAATCAATCTTATTATGCAAAACATCTATTCCAACTCAAAGTTTTTGGACCATCCTTCAAAAATAGCAAACTAAAAACTTACCATTAATCATCCCAGGTAAAAGGAAAACATCAATACAGAATTTCAGACTCATTGATTAAACTCTCCTTCAAAATTCACTGATATTTAATTCTTTAACAAAAATAAATCTAAAAGCAATAGTTGTCATTTGCATGAGAATTTGAAGCTTTGTAAAACACTCTACAAAGCAAGTCATATAATATTCATAATAGTTCTGGGGGTACAGATATCATTATTATCCCCCATTGTCACCAAGACAAAAACCTTGTTTACTCTGCTCTTTGCCCAAAACTTAAAAGACACACTAAAATCACTTAATCCTCCTTCCTCCTTCAACAGCAGCACCAACTTCTTTCCCCCTCCTTTGAAGGACAAAGTAATTCATCAAGACAAAGGATTACTGAGGTCTTTTCTGAGCCATTCACTTTTCCCTTATTTCAGATCAACAACCAAAAAACTTTAAATACTGCATAGGGAAACAAACATTTTCAGCCAAATGAAGCCTTTCCTGACAGATTATACTTAACAAATGTCTTATAAATGACAAAAAATATATAATTCTGTTATCTTAAGTGACATCTGGGCTAAGGGAAAAACTGACAAAAGGTAAAACAAACAGAGGCTTAATGAAAACATATATATATACTATCTCCCTTAAGTCAGTTTGAAAAACCCCCACCTGTCTTTAGATGCTTCACTACTTCAAACCCCCCACTCCTACCCCTTTTCTGACTGCATTTTTCTATCTCAATAAACTATATTCTGCCTAAATAGAAAACATACACACAGCATCTGAATCTCTTCCATATCTCTTAATTACCAAAGTAAATGAAACCATTTTAATTGTAATGTCAGCCTCCCATTACACACACATACTACAGCAACAACAAAAAACACTGAAATACTTAACACTTGGTTGTAATTAACATTCTTCAGAAGCCAGAGAAGCAAACAGCCTACCTTTCCCAGTCGTCATGATCTTCAGCAATCTTGGTAGCAAATAAACATGGTTCTGAAAAAGCCACTGTGGTGCCTACCTCCTGGTAACTTAAGCAGGAGTAAACTCTACTCATCCCACACAAGACGAACCTCCTCTAGAGTGACTTATCAGCAAAGACATCTGCCACACTCTTCCAAAATAAAAGCCCGCTATCCATTCATCCATTCATCCATCCATCCATCCATCTGTGATTTAAGAAGAATCTATTTTACTCTAATATTAGAAGTCATTAAAACTGAAACTAGAACTGATTTTTTACCTCTCCTTTCCATTTTTTTTTCCTCATCAAAACAGATGTGTGTATACCATATATCTTAAGGGACAGCCAAACCAAATGATTTAAAAAAAAAAAAAAAGACCAAATAAAATGTTAGTTACAGTTTCATCTGCTTAAGAACTAGGACAAAAATAGTATTCTTCAACTCTATTTTAAATTATTTTCTCACATAGCAAGAAGCTGTGACTATGGAAACACTTTCCTCAAGACACTATTTGAAGACCTTGCAATTCACACCTTTCAGACAAACCTGGAGAAACTCGTCAGTTTTCTGCAATTAATGCATTGTTTCAAAATTGTTTTAAAATTAGGAAAAAATAACGAATTGTGTTCTTCATAAACAAAGGTGAGCTCCCAATACATTGTTTAATAAACATTTCTCCTATAAACCATATTTTTAAAAGGGTATTGAGATAGATCATTTTGCTTTAAAATCACGATGAATATGTTTTGAAAATTGCCTTAAAAATGTCTTTTTTTTTTAAGTACAAAAAAAATTTACCAGTTTCAGAAATGTGGGAAGGTAATATTTAGCACATTTTCCAAGGTATTCATTTTTCCTGAACAATAATGGTCAAAAGTCATTTGAGAGAAAAATAAGACCCTACACTTGTATGGAATAAATAAAGCATCTGCTTCTAGTGCTGTCAAAAAAAAAATTTGTTTTTCCATATTCAAATTTTTCCATTGGCTCAAATTTACTGTGATTTTCAGCAGTAGTAAATATCCATTCTACAGACATAAATATGCCCATCTACTTGAAGAAATGCATAAGTATGTGTATTTTCTTGGCCAAATTAAATCTTTATATACAAAGGCTTCATCCCAATTGCATTCGATTAAAAATTAAGATAAAGGAAAATGGGCACTCTATAACTATTTCTCTTATAATGAAAATATATTTCACCCATAAGCAAAGGCGATCTCTATAATTAGAAAACTAAGTTAGACACACACACAATTTCTTTTTGAAATTCAAAGTAGCAAAACTATAATTTTTGCTCAAGAGATTTGTTAATTAGAGGGTGTGTGTGAAAAAAATTTCATCTGGCAAATCATGTACATTCCAATTTTCTAGCCATTCAACACTGAATGTCCTTTCAAGTAACCTAGCAACAAGCAGGCTACATACAAGGATGAAATTTCCTATTATAGACATGAAATCCATTTCAAATAGCTATTCAGCTCTCTTTCTTCTCTATTATTGCATTCATAATTCTATTATCTCAAAGAAAGCTTTTAAAACAGAATTAAAATTAAAAAACAAGATCCATATTCCTAAAGAAGCTAAGTTTGTTAGTCTGTTAGCTTATCAGATCTGATCTACACCTTGCCACTAGAACTAGATGACAGGAGGAAAAAGGGGTTGGTGACTTTGCACAGTCCTGCCTCACTTAAATCCAGTTCACTTGCAAGTCATGAGAGCACCTTCTGAAAGTCATTATCCTTTTTGAGAATGAAGAACAATCAACAATCTAAGTATATTAGTAGCTGTCCCTCTGGGGATCTAACTAACAATTCCACTTGGGCAATCCAACTTGCTACTTGACCCTTCCTCCTTTTCTTCCTCTTCTTCCCTTCTTCCTTTCCCTCTATCTTGGGATTTATGGACTAGATTTCTTTTTTTTTAAGGACTATGCTTTAAACCCAAAGCACTCTGGCTCTTATTCTTAGACCAACAATAAATGCTAGCCCAAATTTCATTTGATCATTGTTTGGGCTCTAATGAGTCAGAATGAGTGTAAATAGCAACTGTTTTTGTTTTGGCCAGAAACCTTGTAGCTCTTCTCCTAGACTATTTTTTTTTGGGGGGGGGGGGAGGAAGACTATGTAAATGACATCATTCTTTGCTTCATTTCTTACCTAGCCTTAATCACTAAATGGGCTTTACCTCAAACAAAGTAAGACTTGAGAAAGGCCTTATCTTTAAAAAGTCACGGTCAGAAGGGACATAGAGCCAACATGGAAGAGTAAAGGCAGGGACTTACCCAAGCTCTCCCCCAAATACTTTTAAATAATGACTCTATATGAATTCTAGAGTGTCAGACGCCACAAAATGGTGTGAAGAAATTTTCCAGCCTAACACAACTTAGAAGACATGCAGGAAAAGTCTATCACACCAGGATGAAAGGGGAGCAGAGGCTGGCACAGACCACAACAGCACAGACCCAGACCTAGACCCAGGAACCCAGGAGCAGGCATTGAGAACCACTGAATCAATAGCATCAGCTGCTGCCTTCAGAGCTCTCAGCCCACAGACAGTAAGAAGGTAGAACAACTGGTCAGAAGGAGATTACAAGGGTCTCTTTGCTACCTCTGAGGCAGGACTCTTGCTTTGCCCATACTCAAGATCTGGAATGCAGTCCTGGCTCATTGTCTCAGCGTGAGGAGGAATACTAGCACAATAGAACTTATAGCCAGTGGAGTGGGCAGAAAAGAAGTGCTTGTGGTCACTCATAGACCAGAGCACAGGCCAGGAGAGTGGTAAATACATCTCTCCTTAGCATACCACTGTGGAAAAAATGGGTCCTGAGAAGGATCTCTGAAAACAACTGCACAAAACCCCTGAAGCTTGGAACACTCTACCTTCCATTCTGCAAAAAGAGCTTTATTTTAACAAAGAGTTAAAAAGTCAAGGTCTCCCCTGCATCCAAGGTCATCTCCAGTCATCCTGATCTCTATATTATGCCACTGGACCGAGATGGCTCTAGAAGGGAAAGTGAGTCTGGTGATTCCGCAGTCCTACCTCACTTAAATTTCAATACACCTGTGTGTCATGACATCACCTTCCCAGTGCCATAGTTCTCTTTAAAAATGAAGGACAAACAACAACTTGGTACCTTGTTTGTATCAGGACATACCCAACAATCTTCCAGTTTGATATTTTTTCCTTTTCTCAAAATGTAAAATAATGCCTTTGTGACTTGGCATCCTCTGCAGCCCATTGCTGGAGTCCCTCTGTTTAGGGAGGGTAGAACTGAACATCTGGAAACTCTTTCCAGAGGATCCAGCATTGATGAAGAAGACCCGAGGAATTTTCTTGATCATTTCCCCCTCTGGTGGTTCCTGGAGTTCCGAAACTTAGTTTATATTACGAGGTGAAACCAACTTGGAAACTCATAACTCCTCAGATCATTTTCTATCATGGCTGTAAACTTCATGTGCCTAGGTAACTTACCCACTTACCCTTCCCTACCCTTTAATCTTTTTTGTGTTGTCTGCCCATTAGATTTTGAGCTCCTCAAGGGCAGGAGTCTTATATCTTTTTTTGTGTCTTTAAGGTTTATTACAGTGCCCAAAATATAGTAGGCACTTAGTGTTTACTGACTGACTTAATATCATTTTCTTATTTGTCTTATATTTGACACTTGAAAAATAAAGAGAAATGCACAGTTCAGAGATTATTCAACATTCTTGTTCTTCCCCCCTCCCATCCTTCCTATAACCCCCTCTCCTGCATACCAAAAATTAGGACATCTCTTTGCTAATGCAAGATGAAAAAACTAGGATCCTTTTGGTATTAAAGTTCTAACATGCTGTATTCTATGCCGTTTAATTTTTGAAAGTGTGTAAAAAACACATTCAAAGCAAATAATTAGAAAGCAGATAGGCTTGGCCAAGTTCTCATCTAAATTTTGAAATTCAAAGAGAACCACATTGACTTATTCAAGAGTGTCTCCTAAACTTCAAGGTAAAAACTGTCACATGCTTTCGATGAAACACTGTGAAGGAGAAATATTATGTCATGGCCCAAGCAAACAGTATGAACCTCAAATTTATCTTTTAAACAAAAAAGAAATATTCTACACGTATATCCACATATGCACACACACATACATGTAAATGTGTGTATTTGCACATATATATACAAGTGTGTGTGCACATGCATGTGTAGGCATATACAGTACAGCACTCAAGAGCTGTATGAACCTAAGCAAGAGATTTATGCTATGAAGTTTAATATATTAAGAGATTAACATATCTTAAGCACATATTTGTTATTTTGATAACTGATTTCCAACAAGGGTTCATCTACTAAGATTAAAAAAAATTATATGCAGAATCAAAAACAAAAATGTGGGGCCATTTCTATCAGAACATGCATAACAAATCTACTCAGACCTAAAGTGACGGATGGTGTCCTTTGCACTTTTCATGTAATACAAATGACAACCAAGATTGGGTAGAAACAAAGAAAAGACTCAAAAGGAGTTTGAAAAGAAACATTAAAATTACATTAACATGTTATGGTCACAGTAACTATGAAAGAAATAACACACTTGACAAACACCTGGGGAGATTGGAAGAAAGACAGCAAGAAAGGCTATTCATGTTCTCTAATTTTTTTCAACAGAAGACTAAATACATGTAAAAGTTTAATTACATAGTAGTTACTCATAACTATTTTAAATAATCTAGTTAGCACATGGTCCCTTGTTATTCTGATTTATAGAAATTGGTTTTTTCCTTAACTTAATAATTAATAACTTAAATTGTTATTCTTTCCTAGGAATGTATTCTTGACAATAGGTCTAGTCTTTTCTACTATGGAGTGTCTGCAGATATATGAATGCTGTTTTCAAAACATAAAGCTATCATTACTATTGTATTCAAAACTGGTTGCTGAATTTTCACAAATAAAATTCCCAGAGTCTTGTATTATTTTATGGGTTTGAATAACACTTATATTAACCTCACCATATCAACCCAGCCAAGGAAATTCCTCCAAAATTATACTGTGAAAGAAAAACTGCTAATAAATTAATTAAATCATTCAAACTAAAATTTCAATGAAGTAGAACAAAACCCTTACTAAAATGTATTTGTTAAAGCACGTAGGTGGTATAGTCAACAGAAAGCTGAATGTGAACTTAGAAAGATCTAGTTTCAAATTCTGCTTCATCTAATTATGTGACCCTGGGCAAATGACTGAAGTAAGACTCAGTTTTCTTACCTGTAAAATAATAAGAACAATAAAAGCTCATACCCTCACAAGGTTTTTGGTGGGATCAAGTGGGAAAAAAAATTGTTTTCTAAAACTTAGGACATTTTATAAATTCTAGCTATACTTGTGATTTCCAGCTCACATGCAAGATTTTATGAAACAGTACTTTCAAAAAATCAGGTTACACTCTAAAAAGGCATCATAACCTTCTTCCTACCCAAAATCTGAAATAATCTCTTATATGCCTTTATATTAAAAAAAAAAAAAATCAGTTCTAGAAAAATGGCAATAGGGCCATATAGTCTATGGTTCAGTCTCTCTAACCTTTCAGGAGAACTTAAACCTTAAACTTTCCCTGACTCCCAGTTCTAAAAGCTATCTAATGGGTATGCAGGGGGGAAAAGTAAAAAAAAAAAAAACACCATCACTAATATCATTGATGCTATTTATTATTTAACTTAAGAATCTTCTTCAGTCTTCAGCAAATATGAACTTTTCTGGCTCTTTTAGCTGGTTCTCTCTCCTGGGTATAAGCATTCCCCTGGCACTATTTTCTTCTTTTCTTATCATTCTTATCTTTATCAAATTCAAGCACTTCTATCACTTCCCCACTTTCTTTCTTTCTTTCTTTTTTTTTTTTTTGCTGAGGCAATTGGGGTTAAGTGACTTGCCCAGGGTCACACAGCTAGGAAGTGTTAAGTGTCTGAGGCTACATTTGAACTCAAGTCCTCCTGACTTCAGGGCTGGTGCTCTATCTACTGTGCCACCTAGCTGCCCACTTCCCCACTTTTTTTTTTTTTTTTTTTGCTTTTTGCTGAGGCAATAGGGGTTAAGTGACTTGCCCAGGGTCACACAGCTAGGGAATGTTAAGTGTCTGAGACCAGATTTGAACTCAGGTCCTCATGACTTCAGGGCTGGTGCTCTATCCACTTCGCCACCTAGCTGCCCATCACTTCCCCACTTTCAACTAGGAAAATGACTATTTTTTTTCTTTAGTTCCCCAGTTTTCTCCTGGGTTTTGAATTCCTGAATCCAAATGCCTATTAGACATTTCCTCCTCTATGTCAGGCAAGTATTTCAAATTCAACCCTTCTAAGCTAAAAACTTAACTCCCAAATCTTCATTTGTTCCTGAATTCTCTATCCTGTGGATTCTTCCTTTCAATCTTAAGGTGGCTAGGTGTTGCAGTGGACAGAACATTGAGCCTGAAATCTGGAAGACCCAAATTCAAATCTGACCTCAAGATACTTAACTAGCTGGGACCCTGGGTAAGTCACTTAACAATGGGATCACAATAGCCCCAGGGTTAATATTAGAATCATGTGAGATAATTATAAAAGATTTAACACAGTGCCTGGCATATATATAGTAAGTTCTACACAAATGTTAGCTATTACCATCATCACGATTACTATCATCATCATTCAATCTACCTCAAAACCTCCAAGTCCATTTTAGATGATGAACACAGTAATGACAACAAACAGGAACAATATTAGAAGGTAAGAACTCTGGGCCGGTAGAGAGGCTGAAGTGCCACCCTACAGGAGGAGTAAAGCATGGCAAGAACTTTATATATCAAATGTGATTATGCTATTAAGCAGTTCTGACTAATTATTTTCAAGAAATTTATTTCATGAAGAAGGGGGTTATCTGGGTATTGGTTGAAATAACTTTTGCATCCAAACAGAGAATCCCCCAGAATAATTTTAAGATCAATCACTACAAGAGGTTCTAAGAAATACAGTGACCACCTTGTGAGGAGAAAGTGGCAGATGCACTATAATAAGTTCATAGATTTTGAGACTAAATCTCAGAGTTCAACTAATCTAAGTCCTTTTAATTTTTTTTTTTTTTTTCGCGGGGGGGGGGTGGGGGGGGGGGTGGGGTAGCTAAGGCAATTGGGGTTAAGTGACTTGCCCAGGGACACACAGCTAGGAAGTGTTAAGTGTCTGAGACCAAATTTGAACTCAGGTCTTCCTGACTTCAAGGCTGATGCTCTATCTACTTCACCACCTAGCTGCCCCCAAGTCCTTCTATTTTAAAGATAAGGAAACAAGCATCTTGCCCGAAGTCATACAGATCATATATGTATCAGAGCAGAATCCATCCAGATTCTCTGGCTTCATATCCTGGGCACTTTCCATGCTGCCAAGGTAACTTCTTCAACAAGTCTTGGCAACTTGTCAGTATCAAGGATAGGAGAAAAAGACAAAAAGACAAAAATGATTGGGAGGTTTTGAATGTAAACTAAAAATAAATAATTGCTGAATTTGGAGAAGGGAGAGAAGAACAGAACAATAATCTAAAAATGTTTCCCATGTTACCCATTCAAGTTGGCATCCCCTCTTTAATCCTGTCCCACACATTAACATAGGATATCTGCATGAACTAATAGTACAGAAGGGGATTCAAAGAATATTTAAGTTCCACAGATGATGTATGTGCAGGCAAGTGTACAATCACTCAAAAGGCCATTCATCAAGTTTTGATAAACTCTTTATGTACAAACTAACTTCTGGGGTCATTGTATTTAGGGGAGGGGTGAAATAATGAATGTTAAGTAGTCTCAGAAAGTTTCTAAGCACACTGCTAGAGCTAGATATCTAAAAATTACTAACAGCTTAGCATTTAGAATGTTTAAATCTTGATCTCCTGGACTTGCCTATTTATAAAATTTTCTTTTTTTTTTATTAAAAGCTTTTTATTTACAAAACATATGAGTGATTTTTCTACATTGACCTTTGCAAAACTTTTTTTTGTTCCAAGCTTTTCCCCTCCTTCCCCCCACCCCCCACCCCTAGATGACAGATAATCTAATACATGCTAAATATGTTAAATTATATGACAAATCCAATATATGTATACATGTCTATACAGTTATCTTACTGCACAAGAAACATCAGATTTTCAATTAGGGAGACTGCACAGAGCTCATCCTCCTAAAAGAATAGTAAAGTTAGGATAAGAAGAAAAAAAGTTTAGAGGTGTAAGGTAGCTTCCAGAATACAACTTTTTCACTTAACATAAAAGATAAGGAAACTGACAACCCTAAAGATGGAATGACCACAAAGCAGAATTCATGTCTGTGGACTCTGGGGTTGAACTATCCTTTTTCCACAGTCATTGATCTATTACCTCCTTAGTCTATTATGGATTCAGAGGGAAAAAAAAAATTCCTTTTCTTGTTGGATTAATCAAAGAAATCAAAAACAATACTCAATAATCATTCAGCACTACCTCCTCTCTTGTCTAAGGCCCCAAGAACTAAACAATTTTCTTAAAATCACACAGATAATAAAATATCAGAGCTAGCATTCTACTGAAATTCTCTGATCAAATTCAGGTTGTCATTTTCCATGTTCTCAAGCACAAAACAAAAAACACCCTTCCTTAGTCTCTACTCACTTTTCTCATCTTTCTATTACTTTAAGGAAAGAAAAAAAGAAACCAAATCAACCTTCTATTCTACAGTTGTTTCCCTTCTCTTTCCCTGCCAACTTCTCAGTTCTATTCCCTGTATTTCAATTTCCACAATCCAGTTACTTAAATGAGAAGGAAACAAACACAATTATAAATACAGATGTACTACAAACTTTGGTATCAAGCTGTACTTTTAACTCCAAAGGGCACTACTACTGTAAAGGGTAATCCTGAGTAACAGACAAATGAGTGAGAATGAAGAATCTTACCAACATGTCACATTCACCATGGAGTGATGGACATCACATGGAAAAAGCACTGAAAAGACCTAGGCTTAAGTCCTAACTGGCTCCACCACT
This sequence comes from Myrmecobius fasciatus, assembly GCA_023553655.1. Lineage (NCBI taxonomy): Eukaryota > Metazoa > Chordata > Mammalia > Dasyuromorphia > Myrmecobiidae > Myrmecobius > Myrmecobius fasciatus. The sequence goes on along the minus strand of JAJPUD010002163.1, from coordinate 334,229 downwards.
TCATAATGAATCATCATCTGTCTCCTCTAAAATAATGTAACTATTTGAGAGTTTTGTGTTTACCGCCCCAGTCTAGCAGAGTTCTGGACAAAGTACTAAAAAAATGCTTGTTGGATTGATGTGATCATAAATCCTATTACTTAAACTTCCCTCAGCTCATTTCCTCATCTATAAAATAATTATTAAACTATAAATAATAATAAAAAGAAATAAAAGTAAAAGTAAAATTATAAAAATCACTCTACATACAACAGAGGTGGGTTGTATATGAAGCACTTCATAAACTTTGAGGAAGCATATAAATTTGAGCTCTCCTGTTTAACTTCAAAGGTCATTTAAACCAAGTGACTGATGAGGTAAGATAATCATGTTGACAAGTTGGCAAAATCATTCTGATCCTTTTAATCCCAAAACAATCTTATTTCACTGCTATAAGTACTTGCCTAGCTTCATCTTTCCCACACCAAAATATCTTTTTCTTTCAGTCTCTCAATTTTCTTTATTTCACCCTATCAATTAATCCTTTGTATTCCTCCCCTCTCCCAAATTCCCATCATCTATTGTCTTAAATGTTGAGCATTGAAAGTAGATGTGTAAACCTTCTAACAAATTCTCAAGGACAAGATTACCAAATGAATATTATGATTTATATTTGCAATATACTCATGCTGCCTCCTCCAGTTCTTTTTGTTTCATTCTAAACTAGGTGGTTCTTTCATGATTGGTACAAATTCGTTCTCCCTCCCTGCTCCATCTTATACTCAAGGTCAATTATTTTATCAGAAAAGGATATTGGGTATATCTGTCGCTTTACTTTTTGTCAAAGAAGTATTGACAAATACTAAAAAAACACATCCATAAGTGGCAATCACGTCCCTAAGTGGTTTCAAACTGATTTTAAAGTTAATACTTCTGAAATCTTTATAAGTATACATTTTGGATGAAAGAAAACTAATCTACAGTTTTTCTTCACTTCACTTATTTTAACATAAGCTCAATGTTTAAAGACCAAATGAGAAGGCAATAATACATGGACATACATTTGAAGCACTGCCATGAGATCAAATTTTAGGTCTTCAAGGAAATATCAGGAACTCCCTCACTTTCCCCTTATTCCCCAATATCCTTTAATATTTATAAAAATAAATAATACTAGTAAGAGACACTGCTCTTTTCATGATCTCTCCCCCTAGCTACTTCCCCAACCACTTCTAACTCTAATGCAGGGCTCTTTGGCCATGTGAAAGGCAACATAGTATATTGGGCAGAATACTAGATGAAGGTAGGAAGCTGTGGATTTAAATCCTGCTTGACTGATAAAAAAATATAAAACATACTTTGCAACCTTTTAAGTATTAGATAAATGTTCCTCCTCGTCCTCCTCTGTTTCTTCCTCTTCTCCTTTTGCTTTCTTCTTAGTTCACTCATAAGCTGGGAATGCAGACTAAAGTGCTTTTTATAAGGCAATTGCTATACCAAAGATTTGGCTATGGTGCAGTGTGAATTACTTTCTCCATAAATAACATGCTGAAGGGGTTGGGAATGGGGAATGTAGATCAAGTCAAAGAAATATAAAGCCAATATCATGTGCCTTGTCCTTCTGTCCTAATGCTAGCATTAAAGTAACTTTCTATTATAATAGCAATTCCAATTTAAAAAGTCAGAACAGATTTTATTTTATGAAAACTTTTACTGTCCTGCTTTGTACTTCCTTCCCCAGCAATGACAAGTTCCAAGAAGCACCAAGCAAAGGAAATTCTACACAGAAGTGTGAAAGAACATAAGCATGTTGTAGTAGCTGCCTCTGATACACCAAAATGTATATGCACAGAGACATGATAACACATCAATTTTATAGCAAAGAGACCATAAGAGTAAGAAGCAGGCAGTCTTAATTCCAGGTCAAACTTTTAACAATCACCCACTTTATGACAGGCTATGAGTGCCTGAATTTCTTCAGCTTGTAAAACATATATAATAACAATCTCTACAAGGTAGAGGGTAAATAAAATAATATATGACAACATAATGTTATGAATCAAAAGAAAAAAAAAAGAAAAACAAAAAAAAACAACAACCCAAAAGCAAAAAAAAGGAGTATTCAATTTGGGTATTATGGTAAATGTTGGGGGAATGGAAAAGGTCTTCGTCTGCTGGACCCAGGTCAGAGAGTGCACAGTGACTGTGTGATTTAAATTTGACTTCTATTCTTGCAATATCATGAGTTTCCTTAATAATTTCCAAATATCATTGCCAATGGCTATTAGTAACACAAAATGGGCATCAATAAATGCTTTTTGAATGGAACTGATTTCCTTGGGTTCTAAAATGAATTTTAACACACCTGACTTCAATCCTCCATGTTAAATTAGCCACATACATCCTAAGTCAATCTAATTTATTAAATACCGTATATCTTCATTTCTGTAGCTTATTTTTTGTTACAATTTTAAGCTTCTCATTATCTTCATGAAAAAAAGGAATAATTTTACATTCAGCCTATGTGAAAGCAATCTGCACCATGAAGTCAAAAGACATATTCAAACATCAGATTATTTGGTGTCACCAGTTTGTTTCCCACTATATCAATCTGATAGCTCAGTGTTGCAGTGTATAGAGTGCTTGGCTTGAAGTCAGAAAGACCTGAGTTTGAATATGATCTCAGAAGCTTACTTACTGGCCCTGGATAAGTCAGTTAAACCTTGTTTGTTTCAGTTTTTAGAGATTCTCAATGGTCCATCATCATATCTACAACTAGCACTTCAATGTAATAGTGAAAGAACTGGGCGCAGTGCTAGCAAATCAGTGTTTAAAAATCAATTGCACTACTTCCTAGCAGTGTTCGATCTCAAACAAGTCATTTTATCTCATAAATTTCAGTTTCTCCATCTGTAAAGTGAGGTTGAGAGACTTCTGTTAATATTTGTTCTCAAATAAATGAGGTATTATCATTCAACTCTGATAAGAACATGCTATTTATTTGTGAGAAGCTGTTCCCTAAACACCCTTAATGCTAATGAATACCTCTCTTGGATGACTTCCCCTTTATCCCATCCATAGCTTATTTGCTAAATAGTTGTTTGTTGTAGTCTTCTTTCACTAGAGTGTGTGCTACTTGATAATAGGGACTGTTTTGCATCTGTCTTTGTATCCTTAGTGCTTAGCAAGGTGCTTAACAGATAGTTAAACTTCATAAATGCTTAATAACTGATTCATTGAGCTACTTTGGGGATTATTTATCCAGAAGCTTGATACTAACAATCCTCTGCAATGATTCAAGTCTAGATTCCTGTGGCTCATTTTCTTTTTTGAAGCTTCCTCACAATTCCAAAGATTTTTTTGCTACTCCCACCTTGCATTACATTTTCAGTAAGTTCTTTCTCCTGGTAAAGATAGCATCTGCAGTTTCACAAGCAGCTTAAGTCTTCAACAGATTTAATGTTTAATTAATGAAAATGATAGAAAATCACTCAAATGCCATTACAACAATATGCATATTTACTAGTGACAAACAGCCTATTGGTTCAAATAGTTATTATACAACAAAGAAGGTTTAGAGTTGGCATGTAATTACTATTCACAAGTAGGAACTGCAAGGACATAAGTTCTAAATTCCCTTAAACAGTTAAAAAATGACTTATCTATTGCGGTCACATCAAAATTATCATACTGATAATACCTTAATCACACTGTCTTTTCTACTCACCATTTGCAGACTGTATCATGTTACCAGATCTTTGGACGTCATCAAATTTTGTAAAAATTACATTTAACCTGTTTGAAATTAAAAGATAAAAAAAAAGTGGGATCATTTATACTCACTTATGTCAAAACATAAATGAAGCATCAATAAACAATGGTGAAAATACTAAACATGCAGCCACAAACTAGCATAAACAAAATGTGTGAGGTATACCATTCTAAAAAGAAATACTTCCTTGAATGACTTGACTTCTCTACTGAGGATACATGTCAACCAAAAGTGATAATGGTTTAATGTGCTAATATTATATTACAAAGGATGTTCTCTGAATAGTATTTACTAATTTTAACAGAAACAACTCACATAACCTACTAAATTCAATTAGGAAAAAAATCTTCCTAATATTTATTTTCACCTTATTTTTTAAAAAATAAAAATCTCAACTGTTTGGCAAAACATTCCACTTTAGGAGCTCAACAATTGAATGTGAAAGAAAGGAGAGGGGAAAAAAAATCATACCTCAAAGAAAGAACCATAATAAAAAGCAATTTAACAAAGTAAAACAAACAAAAAATCCTAATGAACTGAAATATGGGCTATTCTTGAGACTTAAAAACAAAGCACTCATATTCAATGACCATCCAAAGCACTCATATATTTTACTTGATATCCACTGTGATCACCTAATTTAACACTTTTATAATTTTACCCTTTTCCACATTCTGTCCTAAGATAGTCACTAACTGTTTCATTTCTTTTCTCCCTACTTTGGCTGGAAGAACTTTAGGGGCAAGGCCTACCCTATGCCTCAACATATTCCAGTACTTCCTGTAGAGAAAGTGTTCAATAACTACTTATTAAATATGAAATAAGAATATTGAACTTGAGAATCAGAGTGCCTGTGTCTAAAGCCATCTCTATTACTTGATCTGTACCTCTGGGCAAGAAAGGCATTTAATGTCTCTATCATTAAATTCTAAAAATATTTGTTAGTAAACCTCTACCTGTGTAACAGGCCTGAAGATACACAAAGAACAAAAACAAAAATCTGGCTTTAAGGAGCTTACATTTGGGGGAGGAGGGACAGGATAAGACGGAGAGAGGTCCAGTAATGTATAAACAGCAGCTCAGCCAAAGCAGCCACCTGGTTTTAAAATCTGGGCCTGTCTTCAATTCCTATTTCTGCAACTTAATACCTGAGTGGCCTTGGACAAGTCACTTGGCTTTCCTGAGCCTCTGTTTCCTCATCTGTAAAATGATTCTGAGTTTGCTTCCACCTCTCGATCTATGATCTATGTTAATTATGCTAAGGTAATTTGGAAAGAAAGTATTTAACTAACCTGAGGTTAACAGAGAAATCAAGGATAAGAAAATATTAAAGTCACAAACCTCAATGACAAAGAAAATAATGGTTCTATGTGCAAAAATAGGGAAATTTGGGGCAAGCACAAACTTAGAGTAAATTAAAAATTTAAGCTTGAGGTATTGATGGAAGAATCAGCTGGAGACAGCCAAGAGGCTTTAGGAGATGTGGAATGGACAAGCAGGAAAAAGATCAGGACTATACACATAGATTTAGGAACCATCAGCATAAATGAATCCATGGAAACAAGTAAAATCATCAAGGAAAAGAATGCAGAAAGAAAAGTGAGGAAGGGACAGAACAAAACCCTGAGGTACCCTTCTTACTAGGAAGTAGAACCATGAAAAGAGACTGAGAAAACAATCAGAAACAAAGAGAACCGAGAAACCTAACAGTCACAGAAAGCAATACGAAAGAGGAACAATAAGGGATTGAATAAATTAGATGACTTCTACTGGTGGTTCCCTCTACTATAAAATTCACTGATTCTATTAATGATACAGAAATTTCATTTCATATATTTATACCACTGATTCCCAAAATGTTTTTCACTCAAGATCCATTATTCTTTTTTTCTCTCCTGGTCTGCCAGAACCTAATCCCTTCAAAACAAACTAACAGGTTTGAATTGCAACGTGCCAACAAAAATCGAAAAGGAGTGGTATAACAATAATCTAGAACAACAATTAGCTGCCAAAATACTCCCTTTCAAAGACTAGTGGCTCTGGTGTGAAGAGTTGCCAAGCCCTTTGCAGAGTTGCAATTCCACCTTTGGTGTCCATTTTTACCTAACTCACCTGTGCCTTCAAGAAGCATAGCATGCACAGCAATCACATCACAGTAAACCATCTCAGCAGACAGGCCAAATGAGGTTGAAGGTAATCGACAGGCCTCAAATCTATCAGGTAGGGAAAGTCTACCCAAAACACAGGAAGACTTTCCCTGGTAGAATAGACAGCTAAGAACATTTTGTCCTAACAGTCATGAAGGAACTGAAAAGTGCTGTCGAACTGTTAGAACTTGGTCAGGAGAAGAAATGTCAGGGTCATCTACTACAATCTAGGCCATCACCAATCATTTTGACTTTTGTCTTCTGGACTTTGATTGACTCAGGAAAAGAGAAAGAAGATGATGACTTTGGGCAACTCTATCTTATCTAAATCCAATTCACACCAAATCAAGACATCACCTGTGAAGTCATCAAGTCCTCTTTGAAAAACCAGTCATAGGAACCAAGAGGGAGTTTTTCTCCTTCACATACACAAGAGCACAATGACTTGAAGCTTCCTCCCATATGCAAAAGGTAGAATACTTGAATTCTTTCAGTTAATATCTATAGCGCCTTTGGAAATCGTTGCTTTACACAAGGCTCAGTCTTCCAATTTCATATACTTTTAAATTGTGCTTTTTAAAAAGAAATTAATCACTTGAAAGCACTATCTGAATGACTGCACAGGGGAAACTATCATTGGGAGCTCATAAGCTTTCATTTCAGCCCAGAGACATTATGGTAACCATGCTCTTTGGAGATGTGTGATAAGAGGATGATGTCCTAGCTCAAGCTGCACACACTCCCCTGCAACCAACTGGTGAAAGGTAATGATTTTATTCCTTCTGAAAACCTTAATATTTGGTGCTTTTTGCACATGTATAATAAAATGTGTTTAGTTTTACAGAAATAAAGTTCCATTAATAAAAACAAGTTAATCCCTGGATTTTCTTCAATACTTTTAAGATGTATAAACTAACACCACTGCTAGGTCTATATCCCAAAAATATCCAAAAAAGGGAGGAAAGAATCTGTTTATACCAAAAATATTTATAGCAGCTCTTTTTGTGGTAGCTAGGAATTGGAAATCAAAGGGATGTCCACCAATTGAGGAATAGCTAAACAAGCTGTGGTATATGGTTGTAATGGAATATTACAATGCTACAAGAAAAGACAAGCAGAATGATTTCAGGAAAGCCTGGAAAGACTTACACAAACTGATGCTGAGTGAAGTAAACAGAACTAGGATGTTTTACACAATAATAGCAATATTGTTTGATAAAGAACTGTGAGTGACTTAGCTATTCTCAGCAATACAAAGATCCAAGTCAATCCCAAAGTACTAATGGTGAAGCATACTATGCACCTCAGAAAAAGAAATGATACTGAATGAATACAGATGGAAGCATGCTATTTTTCACTTTTTTTTCTCTTATTCAAATCTTTTTATACAAAATGACTAATATGGAAATGTTTTATATAATTGTACATATATAACCTATAGTTGATTGCTTACCTTCTCAGGGAGGGGGGAGAGAAAGGAGGGATCTCACTGCTGTCTGAAACCAAACAAATGTTTTAATGACTACCTATAATTTTGGATCATCTGAAGCTTTTTCTCCAAAAACACCAAAAAGTTAACTGGTTTTTTAAAGAACACCTGTGTTGTAATTACCCTTGAAACATTAAACTATATTTACTATGTTAACCACGCTAGTTAACTGATCTATCATGCAGTAAAATGCTAAAAGATGGCTATTATTGAGGATCAAAGTTGTTATTATATGTACAGCTACTGTTTCTTTCATGAAGGTTGGTACCAGTCTTAAAAATAAACCAGAGCTTCATCACTTGTGGATATATTATTGTGCTAACAAGACTGAGATGAAAGGTGGAACTTACAGACCTTTTGCTATCAGAAGATTAAGTGCCTGATAAATAATCTGTATTGTTGGCTTCAACTCTCATCGTTTCCTTATCCCTCATATTTATGCCTTATACTCCAACCAAACTAGAGTACTCAAATAGCCAGTGTTTTCTTATAGAGGATCTGTCTGGAACCAAATCCTAGTTCTGCTACTTATTACATATGAGCCTCAATTTCCGCATGTGTGAAATGAAAGGGGAAGACTAAATGGCTTCTCAGATCCCTTTCAGCTACAGATCTATGTTCCTCTTATCCTATAACCTATGCTTTCATTCAGGACATTTTATTTTACAATAATGTCCTGCCTTCAATTTCTACCTGTTGATATCCTGCCAGTTATTCAAAACCTACCTCAAATGTGACCTTCTCCAGATTTGGTTGACTTATTTACCTCATCCTATTTGGACCAAATATAGCATAACTTGTACTTCTCTATAGGTCTTATTTGCATGATACTTTATACTTAATGTATGGTATTTGATTAAAGTTATGAAATGAATGAAAAACCATTTCCAGAGTGATTACACTAAGTGCAGGAAATACAAAAAGAGAAATCAGAAACTGTCCCTATTCTAAAGGAGCTCACATCTAATTGGAAAGTTCCACTCCCAGCAATTACTGTGAGTCTGGATAGGGTCCCATTCAGGGTTGATGAAGCCTAGCTCATGATCTTTGGGTAAAGTTGTAATAGAGCTAGGGCTCTGGATTTCCTTGTGTAGAGGTGGAAATTGGAAGTGGAATATAAAAAGATAATATAAGGTATAATTATTTCTGTATCTTATGCCCCACTAAAACAAACTCTGTGAGAGCAGGGATCATATTTTAATAATCTTTATACCTCCCAAAATGTCTAACAAAGTGCTTTGTGTTGTTGAATCATTTCAGTTATATCCAACTCTTTGTGAACCCATTCTGGGGTTTTCCTGGCAAAGATATGGGGATGGTTTGCCATTCCCTTCTCCAAATCTTTTTACAGATGAAGAACTTGACAAAAAGGGTAAGTAACTTGCCCAAGGTCACACAGCTAATAAAATATCTGAAGCTGGATTTGAACTAAAAAAAATGAGTCTTCCTGATTCCAAGCCCAGTGCTCTATCCACTGCACCACTTAGTTGTCCCTAAGGTGTTTTGCTCACATCATTTAAATGGAAATAGTCAAAGAATTTAAAGCTAAAGGACTGAAAAGAGTGAATTGTCCACTAAAAATATTCTCTCCATAAATTTGAATAAGTTATGTTCAACTTTCTAACAAACTTCTAATTTAAAACCTGAATCATAGTATGCACACTGCTGGGGGAAGGAATGCTCAAGAAGGCCACCACTTTTAACCAAGAAAATACACTAAGCCACAAACTGTTAGAGCAATTTGGTTTTACTTTCTGTTATTGCCACACATTTTAACATAATATTGGACTAGGCACAAAATTAATATACTCTGAATAGTATATCACTAACTCTGTACACTTAGATATTTTTTAAACACCCTATATATCAAAAATTCCATTTAAAAAATACCCACAGTACAAATGTTCTAATTCACTGGTTGTTAACCTTAAATCCACATGATGAACCACTCATATTTCATGTGGGAGACCTCAACCCAGATAAAGGTTTTGGTAAATTATCTCTCAACTTAATCTCACCTATGAGGCTAAACTCGATTCAATCTTGTGAAGGATAAGGACAACTAACTAGAGATCCTGAGATTCTAACCCAAGTCAGAATACTTAGATCTTTCTCTTCAGTTCCTCTAAAGCAAAACCTATTGATCTAGGGGTCGCAAGTTCTTTAAAGTTAAATTCACCCTTTGTAAAATAAGACTCTTATTACCTGTCCTTGAATTTCATTGATGTTACCAAAATTACTATTTGATTCCTATCATAATCTTAATAGCAAACAGCAAAGATCTCTCTATAAAAATATTGAAGTGCCATAAAATGCCAACAATAAAGTATATAGTCTCGTGGATTTTCTTATAGTGTATTCTCCTTGCCATAACAATGCACTTCAACTATAGAACAATGCCTTACTTTCATGACGAGATATACTTAATTAAAAAAAAAAAAAAAAAACCCAGACCAAACTGAAAATTACCAAGATACTCCACTTCCGGTTATTAAGGACTTGTCACACAAATTACTTTGTACTTATTTTGTTTTGACTTATCTTTACAATATGTATCCTCCCAGGGTAATCTAAGAATTAACTCTTTGTCTTTGTATCCATAAATGCCTGACTCACAGAATTGTAACAGGTATTTAATAAATGACTGTGGAGTCAATGAATAAATGGTCAAAGAACAGTAACAGAAAATGGCTTTTATGATACTCATGTTATGATAGCATCACAGAATAATTTAACTCCTTCATTTGAAAGAGGAGAAAACTGAGGACCAGAGGGGGAGTGTGATTTTTCCCAAGGTTACCTTGAGAGTAGTTAAGTAGGAGACCAGCACTCAAACCCAGGACCCTTCCCATCTCAACCTGCTAGCAGATGAGCTCTTCACGAAAATGTTAGACCAAACCTTCCTAACTTAATAACAACAGTCAAAAAATTGGACATATATATATGAAACAATTATGACATTACATTATAAATCATTTTTGTTATTTCTAGCAAACATTTAACCAAGTCCCTAACTGTATATGACATAATTTAAGATGTTGCACTAAAAGACTTGTGAAAACAGTCTGAGACAACCAACACTTTTCTCCAGCAATGTCATTTTAGATGCATTTACACCTTTGAGACTCAGTGTTGTAGTTGTAATTCAGTTGTAGAGTCAATATGACCACTGTCAGATAGAAGTGGGAAAGGGAGATAGAGGAGACAAACCAAACACATGTGAAAAAACATTATGAGGCAGTAAGGTATGAGTACTGCAGGAATGATATAGACAATTAGGTTTCAATAATTTTGTTTGACAATATTGAGATTTTTGATTTTTTAGTCAGAAGTTGTTAAATGTCATATCCTCCACTGTACAATTTAGTATTTTCTTTCCCACTTCAGTAACAGAATTCTATCTTCAAAAGTCCCAAATAAACATTGATACATTGCTGGTGGAAATGTGAATGGATCCAACCATTCTGGAGAGCGATTTGGAACTATGCTCAAAAAGTTATCAAAGTGTGCATACCATTTGACCCAGCAGTGTTTCTACTGGACCTATATCCCAAAGAGATTTTAAAGGAGGGAAAGGGACCCACATGTGCAAAAATGTTTGTGGCAGCTCTTTTTATAGTGGCAAGAAACTGGAAATTGAAAGGATGACCATCAATTGGAGAGTGGCTGAATAAATTATGGTATATGAATGTTATGGAATATTATTGTTCTGTAAGAAACAACCAGCAGGATGATTTTAGAGAGGCCTGGAGAGACTTGCATGAACTGATTCTGAGTGAAATCAGCAGAACCAGGAGAACATTATACACAACAACAAGATTATACGATGATCAATTCTGATGGACATGGTTCTCTTCAACAATGATGTGATTCAAACCAGCTCCTATTGTTCAGCAATGAAGATAGTCATATACATCCAGAGAGAGGCCTGAGGGAACTGAGTGTGAACCACAACACAGCATTTTATCGCTTTCTGTGAATATTTCCCTGCATTTTGTTTTCCTTCTTAGGTTGGTTTTTTTTTTCTTCTCTTTCTAGATCTGATGTTTCTTGTGCAGTAAGATAACTATATAGATATGTATACATATATTGGATTTGTCATATAATTTATAATATTTAGCATGTATTAAATTACCTGTCATCTAGGGGTGGGGGGTGGGGGGAAGAAGGGGAAAAGCTTGGGGAAAAAAAAAGGTTTTTTGCAAAGGTCAATGTAGAAAAATCACTCATATGTTTTGTAAATAAAAAGCTTTTAATAAAATAAAAAAATTTTTTAAAAGTCCCAAATAAATGAAGATAACAGGCTCCTTAATACAGAAAAAAAATTTATTTATAAGGCAACAGAATGATAAATGGTCATTATTTCACTTAAGATTAAATGTTGCAAAGTGACCATTCAACTTCTCTCCCAGAATTAAGTTACCAGAATCAGGTGCTAGTATAGACAAAATATCAGATAGCTCCTTCAATGCTCATCTTAGAAATGTGAATTACATCTGTTCTTTCATAAAGTTTTAAGTTCTCACAATAACTACAGCAGATAAAAATAAGTGTACATAGCCTCTACACTTAGGCAGACTGATGTTTCCTGAGATTTTTAATTCTTATGTATACTGGTTTGTTGTTTTTTTTTTTTTAAATAGTGTTGTTTTTTTTTTCTCTCTCACAATTCTGGAAAACTTGTTTTTGCCATAGAGAAAGGTAGAAAGCAGTTAAGAAACCACACAAAGCTCTAAAGTATTCTAAATATATGTGTTAATTCAAACCTAAGATTAAGACTTGTCTTTTCACTGTTTCAAAATAATTTCACAGAAGAACAGTATTCTCTAACATATTACTGGGAACTCTACACAGAAAAATACTGAAAGATAAAAAAATTGGTAAGTATAATAAAATGAAGTAAAAGTAGTTGCTTACTAATTATTACAAAAGATGAAGAGAAAGATGAAAAGAAAGCACTAAGTGGACACCAATGAAGAAGAAAAAATAAAGCTTCCCTCAAATCTAATTTACCAATTGGAGACTTTCTTCTTTGAAGATCCATCAAAAGCATCCTTCCCTACCTTCAAACTCACTTTGTTGTCTCGTCCCTCATTATCCAGCAGGCCCAAATAAAGTCAGGGAAATGTGAAAACTAAACTGGAAAAATCTACTGTGCTCACACAACAACAAAAAATTCTAATATGATGCATCAGAATTCCAGAATATTCAAATATTCCAGAATATTCAAGTTGGCCATTCACAGCCAAATGTAACAGAAACTTAACTTCTAAAGCAATATGAAACATGAGGAGCCACATCCCATTTAGGTTCATACCCAATGAAGTAGAAAGTAAGCTGCCGGAGTCTAAGGCACTGGGAAATCTCTCTAATAACAAGAAGGAAAAACAAACAGGTTCTTCCGCTGGCTTGAAGGCTTTCAAAGAAAGTACACCTCACTTCTCCAAGGGAAGTGGATCTGGAGTTTAGAAGATCCAAGTTAGTCATCCTTGGCTCGGCTACCTACTCTTTGTGTAAGCTTGGGCAAGTCCCTTAATCTCTCTGGGTGTTTTTTTTCTTCATTTATTGTATGAAAAGGTTCAATAACAAAGCTGTACTTCAATGTCAATGAAATGTGAAAAACAAGTGGCCCTACTTCTCAAAGATAATACTCCATTTCTAAGGACTTGGGAAATATGCCATAAGTACTGATATGTTTGTGTAATTTCTTGTATTTCTGTTTGAAATAATATCATAAATTCTGAAAATTATTTTCTAAATAAGCCATTTTTTAGAAGTTCTTGGGACTTAGGAAACTGGGTCACATGTAACTTTCTAAATATATTCTCATATTATTGACAGAGTCCTTCTTTTGGCACATCTGCCTGAGGAACGACAACCAAAAAAAAGTTATAGATTAATCTTGATATAGAGAAAAGAAACTGAGAAAATGAGTCTGAACCCTGGCTGAACCTGAAATAAACCTAACCTTTTGGGCCTCAAAATCAGTATGTGACCAAGTTTCTCTCTGCTAATGCCATGCTTTTTTCTTGACAAGGCAGATGGAAGAAAAAAAAAAAGCATAGGGACTGGGCACAGTAGAACAGCACAGAAAACAAAGTTGGGACCTCTTCATCAGGAGAGCAGAATTGCTCTTTGCTCAGTTCCATTCCTGGCTAACTGTGTTTTGACTAGAAGGGTAACTGAGCCTCTGAGCCTAGTCTAGTTTTGTAGGTTATAAAATGCAGAAGTTTAATAAGATCTTTGAAGTTTTTAAGGGTCTTTCACATTTTGCTCCAACTTCCCACAGAACAGCCCAGAGCAAAGCAAAATGTCTTAAGATTCTATAGATGTTATAATTTCCATCATATCAAAATAAAATTCATTATTTTTATTACTGCCATGTCCATATTTCAACAGATTTTTGTGAAGGATCTGATAACTTGGAAATTTCACTATTAAATCAATGAATCAATGTTGATCAACATTAAGTACCTATTATGAGCCAGGCACTCTGCTAAGCACATTGGACACAAAAAAGAGAGGCTTTTATACTATAACAGCATTGGAGATACTGAATTCCCTCCCTCTCCTAGGATTCTAGAAAACCCCAGTTGACAGACATGTCCAAGAATTAAACATTAATTTTAAACAATAAGCATTATAAGCACTAATGTGCCAGTTACTCTACTGGAGGCTGAGGATAAAAAGATAAAATGAAAGAAAAATTCTTTGCCTTTTAGGAGCTAATATTCTTTTTGAGCTGAACTACATAAATAAGTATATACAAAATAAAAACAAGTTAAATTGGTAAGAGGCACTAGCAACTAAGGGCAATCAGAGAAGACTTCATGTAAAAGGCAGCATCTGAGCAGAATTTTGAAGGAAACAGGATTTTAAGAGTTGGAAGTGAGGAAAGGGGACATTCCAAGGCATGCATGAGAACCTAGTCAAACTGTGAAGTATCATGTATAAGGAATCACATGACGACCAGCTGGCCAAAGAAATTGGAAAAGGAGCAAGGGGTTGAGGTTGGGGAGTTGGAAGGTAGGCTAAAGCTAGGTTGTAAAGGGCTTTAAAAACAAGAAGTTTATATTTGATAATAGAGGCAAACGGGGAACTGATTGAAGTTTATCAAGTAGGAGAATGACATGGTCGGACATGCATGTTAGAAAAGAACATGACTTGGAGCTCTGCCTGTAAAATGGTGTGGTAAAAGTTCAGATGGCCCATCAGAAAGCTGTTGTAGTAATCCTGGCAAAAAGGTAATAGTGGTTTCAAATAGGGTGGAATAGAAGCAGACTGGTGCAAGAGAAGTTATGTAGATAGGGGGAAAAATTGCTGGTTTTATCCTGAATTTACTTCTAAAAATACTAAAAGAAGAAAAGTTAACTGGAAGAAAAAGTATAGGGGGGAAAGCACTAAAAATAGAAGAGTATAAACTCACCGAGACTGTGGTAATCCTTTTTTACTGAGATCTGCCCTCACACGTTCTCCTACATGTCTGTAAATTTCCACTAAGCTGTTTATTGCTGAGTCTCGAACCTACACACAAAAGAAGATATCTTATAACATTTATTTGTAACTTTATAGCATTTCTCGTTGAAAAAAAAAAAGATCACAAACCACCCCACCTTTTAAAATAAGTCATATTTACCCAGAAACAAGTGCAGTCACAAGCTCTTAACTACATTCATCTACTTAAAAAGATAATAATCTACTATTTGATCATTTTTAAGGATATTAATATGACTAAAGAAATAAATCAGGTTTCTATCAATGGAGTTTTTCCATGTGAAGGGACATACTGCTTACTATGTTTATGGCATTTCTATTCTTTGAGGAAAGTTTTGTCAGAATATTATTTAAAGATCTTAATGGTAAATCCAACACTTCAATTTTAATTTTATGAAATGAGGCAGCATAATGCTATATACAAAGGAGCTGTGATTTTACTAATCTTAAGAACTTCCTCCATTAATATAGATTGTAGTCTGTTGATGACTTAGTAGATGTGTGGCTGAGAAGTAGTCATGTATACAGAGAGTTTAAGTGACTTGACTAGGGTCAAATGTCAAGTAAATGTTAAGAGATTAATCTTCCAGACTTCCAGTCTAGTAATCTACTCAGTCACAAACCAGGCAGCCTCTGTATATAATATACTAAGAACAATTAATAGAGGAGCCAGGACACTTGTGGTCTAGTTCCAAGCTCTGCATCTAACTAGCTAGCTGTGCCCACTCGAGGACAGTTTCCTCAGTTGAAGAATAGGAGAGCAGGTCTGAATACCATGGGGTCATGTAAATTGGACATGACTGAACAAATGAACATAGTTTGGAATAATCTCCCAGATGTTGTACCTATAAAATTCTATCTTGGTACAAATAATCACGTCCATGCTCTAGGTTCTGGATCACAGAATAAAAGTAAAACCTAACATCAGTCTATTTGTGGATATAACATGGATACTAATAGAAATGGCATATATATAACCAAAGTTTAAACAACAAAACATAATAAAGGAAAGTTTGAAAGAAGAAAGTAGTTGACTGTAAGGGAACTGAGAGAAGAAGAGAAAAAACCCTGAAAAGTTCAGTAAGGATTAGAAACAACATTAGTAGTTCTGAAGTTACAGATCACTTATTTTATAACAATATTGTTAAGAACGTAACGTATTATGTGATACATCTTTTCTATGTGAAAGAAGAATATAGCTCCTAAGTTATTAGCATGAACTTTTAATGATCATCATATTCTGTGATGATAACAATTATATCTTCAGATAAATTTTTAGTTAGCCACTTAATGAAAACATATCAGTTAATTTTTTTGGTAACAGAACAATAAGAAACTGCTTCCAGAAAAGGGGGGAAAAAAAAAAAGCCTAATCCATCTGTAACAACTGAATCATTTAGATTTAGTAGTGATTTTAGGAAATAAACCAAAACATTCCTATACCCACACACAAATCACCTCTCAAACCCAACAAAGTAATCCTGGAATTAAAAACTCTTGGCTTGAAAGGATTAAATACTTTTATTTTTTACTCTGCATGGAATTTCACAAGGGATGTCTATGTTCTAGTATAACTACTGCATAATTTCAAAATTACTAATGGAGAAAATGAAAGCACTCATCTATAAATGTAACTTGACAAGTCCCTGTAACAAGTGCCCCTTTGCTATCATCCAACTATTGTTAGCACTTGGACTTAGATAATGAAAAGTAAGAGCACCACAATTGTTAAACTAGTATAATTACATAAAATGAGACACTGAGATAGGCTGAGACACAAAGACATAGACAAAGACAGAAAGAGATGAAAAGAGGGAAAAAAGAGGGAGAGACAGACTGGAAAAGGGAAAAAAGAGGGAAAGACAGACTGGAAGAGGGAGAAACAAAGTAGAATTTTAGACAAACCTATAAGGAAAGACCACAAAAAAGTTTGGGTTTTTTAACCATGGTTCAATCTTAAATACCAATGATTTTATGTAAGATTATAATCATTGTTTTGTATATGTATCAGATCAACAAACATTTATAAAGCTCTAACCATGTATCAATCACTATAATTAGGGCAGGGCATATGAAAAAAGGCAAAAAGTTATACCTGCCTTAAAAAGCTTGCAATTTAATATATGAGCCAATATGCAACAATAACAAAAGCGATTGGGTAAGAAAATATGTTCAAAGAAGATATAATCAGGATAAAATAGGAAATAATCCAAAGAGAAAAGGCGTGTGTGTGTGCGCGCATGAGAGAGAAAGAGAGA
Organism: Myrmecobius fasciatus; assembly: GCA_023553655.1. Lineage (NCBI taxonomy): Eukaryota > Metazoa > Chordata > Mammalia > Dasyuromorphia > Myrmecobiidae > Myrmecobius > Myrmecobius fasciatus. Next base: position 317,090 of record JAJPUD010002163.1, on the reverse strand, counting down.
GAGAGAGAGAGAGAGAGAGAGAGAGAGAGAGAGAGAGAGAAACACACTGGAAATGAATCATGAAAATTACTGACTTTAAAACTGTGACCATATCCACTGACTTTCCTTCAAGATAGTGTTAGAAAAAACAAGTGAAGTATAAAAGTATAAACAGTATCTAATGAAGCATATCTGATTAAAAAAAAAAAGAACCACCTTTACAATAACAATTGACTTAAGGTTGTGCATTGGTACCTTTTGCATATTCTAGTTCTACTCTTTTTCTGAAATACTGAATTCTGTTATTTTCAAGGTGGCTCTGTCACTTACTGGCTGTAATGTGGACAGATTGCTTAATTTCCCTAAGATTAGTTTCTACAAAATGAGAACATTGAATTAGATGTTCCCTCAGATGTCTTCTTGCCTTAAAATAAAAAATTCCATTTCCCTATGAAATGAAGGAAAAATGCTTCAAAAATAGGGGTAGCTAGGTGGCACAGTGGACAGAGCACCAGCCCTGAAGTCAGGAAGACCTGAGTTCAAATCTGGTCTCAGACACTTAACATTCCCTAGTTGTGTGACCCTGGGCAAATCACTTAACCCCAATTGCCTCAGCAAAAAAAAAAAAAAAAAAAAAGTCTACATTGATGGGACTCTTGGAGAACAAACATGATGGGACAAGCTTGACCTATAATCACAGACAGAGAGATTTTATCTGATACATTCTCCCTAAAGTTAAGTCTTCCCACCAATAACTCCATGTTCAGCATGGTATACAAAGAGCCAATAGGGCAGACTCTGGTCTGGAAGTCTGCAAGAATCAGATCTACTGAAAGTTCCTCCAGTAAGTTTACGTGTTGACTTTGGACACATGACTTCTTGCTCTGGGCCTCAGTTTCCTTACCCATAAGATATAGGGTTAAACTAGATTTCTAAAATGCCATTCAGCTCTTAGTCTAGAGTCTAAGTCATTGTGAAGAAAAACAGAAAACCAGAGTAAAGAAAAGTACCGTTACCCAAATCTGGCTTTTATTTTCAACAATGGCGTCCCTAGCTCCTAAAAAGGCTGAAACTATCCAACAGAGAAGTCCCCAGACATTTTCCACAAGTCAAAATGTTGAGGCCTCTGCAATTTCTTAATAGCACTCTGCTTTGGTGACACCATTTATTTTCACCAATATACCGCCATCTGTGTAAAGACCAGACTAAAATCTTCTAATAGAATTTTGTTAATGGCTACTTCAAATTCCACTAATGAGCCAGAAAACAAGAAACTATGTTCTGATACCTCATTAACCCTCAATATCAAAACATAAACTAATGAAATCAAAGTATATCAGTGCCTAATTTTCAAAACAAGGATGACATTTTCGGTCACCTACCAGCAGCCCAATTGTTGTGAGTCACTCTGTGCTCAAAGAAAATACTACACTAAACATCAGTGAGTCAGACTCTTAAGTTCAGTTATAAAATATTTATAGAAGCCTTTTCCTCTGAGTCTCAAATTTTTCCATATGCAATATGGTGATAGTAATTATGGCTCTTATCTCTTCATAGGATTTTTGCATGAAAAAAAAAACCCACAGAACAGTGGCTATTAAAGAACTTCTGTGCAATAGTTTCAAGGCATTACTAATTTTTCATAAAAGGATGAATAACCTAAAGAAACATAAATATTTAATTATAAATATGAAGAGAGAAATTCAAAGCCAGAATTTTTATGTTTAAGAAGCATGAAAACTCTTAATTACTTAATTTTTCTAAACCCACTAAACATATTTGATGATGAAACTTAACTATTCTGAAGAAATCAAAAGCACAAAATAGGTACAGTCACCTGCTGTGCTTTGACTTCACCAATTATTAATAACATAGATCCCATTGACCTCTGACAGCATTAAACTAAGTTTAAAAAGCTAGAATACAGGAGAAGGATATATAAATTTCCACTTCTTACTCCCATTACCCTTTTTTCTTTGCAGATCCATATCACTTGCTAGGAGATATAACTGATACCAGAACTGATGAATATTTTCAGAGGAAACTCACAAATGTAACAAAGGGTCTTGTTAAAAATCTGAATAGATCACAAGACAAGTGTAAGTCTATGAAAGTCTCATTTCTTTACTTCTTCCTTAAACCTCATGCTCCCAAATCTCTCAGAATTTTCATTGAGAAAAACAATCTTGCAAATTAGAAAATATGCTATTATCTTCCACGGCTATTTTCATATTCACCATCTTAAGCAAGAAAAATCCTTACCTTTTTTCTTATGCAGTATGATTAATGTGAAAATATGTTTAGAAGAATTGTACATGTTTAGCCTATACTGGATTACTTGTTATCCAGGGAAGGGGGGAAGAGAATAATATGGAACACAAAAGTTTTGCAAAGGTGAATGTTGAAAATTATCTTTGCATGTATTAAAATGAAAAGCCATTATTACAAAAAAATGAATTAATGTTCAAGAACAGAACTGAGTTAATAATAAAAGAGTCAAGTTAAGTAAGCCATGGATTATCAAAATATTGGCACCTAACAATGTTTTCTTTATGTCAACAGTTAATTGATCTTTTCTGAAAACTTATTTTGAAAACAATAATAACAATGCTTTTGAATTTGAAATAAATTCACACAAGTTAGAGGATGTTGTTTCTTCAGGAACTGTTCTGTCCAGTGGCTGCTAATAATATCAACCTATATTTATATAGCATTTAAAAGATTTTAAATACATTTTTATTTAATCTTTACCACGACCTTATGAAGTAGATGCTATCATTATCTCCAATTACAGACAAAAATACTGAGGTTCAGAGATTGACTTACTCAATATTACCAAGCTTGTGTGTGTGTGTGTGTGTGTGTGTGTGTGTGTGTGTGTGTGTGTGTGT
>JAJPUD010002163.1:294804-314210 GCA_023553655.1 Myrmecobius fasciatus | reverse complement strand
TGTGTGTGTGTGTGTGTGTGTGTGTGTGTGTGTGTGTGTGTGTGTGTATGAGGTAGGATTAGAACCCAGATGTGCTTACAAATTGCATTACAAATTCACTACACTGGGCTGCCTCTCTTACACTTAACAGTATAGAAATTTAACAATTAAAAAAACTATTTTCAAATTAACTGGTCTCCTAACAATTGACAGCAATATGGTCAGAAACCAACAGCAAGGTAAAGATGAAAAACTTAGTCTTGCCCTGATCTATAGAAAAATCAAAATATCAAAATAAATTCCCTGAATCTTAGCTGTAAGGGGCATTGGCAACTATCCACTCCAAACTCATCATTTTATGAATGAAAATAATGACTCAAAAATGTCAAGTGACTTAGCTTAAGATTATACAGTGGCTAATGAGGCCATGGTTTTCTTTTAAGAAGTTTTATTGGGGCCTTTTAAGAAAAGTAGAGTTATTTCACAAATCTGTCTACCTCCCCCATGAATCCCTCTCTTATAACAAAGTTTTGTTTTTGTTTTTGTTTTTTTAACCCAAAATGATTTATAAAATATTAAATGTACCAGATTTTAGAACCACTGATATATCTGGAATCTTCTAAATTAGTAAAACATAAAAAAATATACTTGATAAATAAAACAGTATACATAAAAATATTCCTCAATTCCATTTTGTAATATGCAGAGGTAAAGGGAAAGTAGAGAATAAAGACTGAAAGAAGTTAAAGGAAAGAAATCAACTTGGGTTTTTAAAGCTATTTTTATAGTTGCCACAGATATTTCTGTTTACTCCATTATTAAGCTACCATCTTCCTTGCCTCTGCCCTGCCAATCTTCCCCTTCCTCTCACCAGAGAACACCTTGGCCTAGATTTTCCTCCTAGATGAAAAATTCAATTCAATCCACTCCATCCTGGGGCCAAGTGTGACTAGCTGCAAACTAACCTACTCAACCTAGCTGGACCCAAACATATTTTATATGCATCTAATACAGATATCAAGGGATACCTTGCCACGCCATATGCTCCCCAAACCCTCCTCTCCCCCCCACCCCTCCGCAACTTTTCCATCTCTTGATCTGAAAAGAGTAAAGCAATGCTGACATTTCTTCTGAAAAAGACCTGGCAAACTAATGTCTTAATCACCATTCCCATGATGTCCCAAATCAAAAACCCTTTCTCTTGCCATTACCCTAAGAATTGCCTTCCTCATTAGAATGTAAGGTCTTCAAACACAATGTTTTGCTTTTCTATGTGTATCTCCAATACCAAGCATAGTTCTTGGAAAATAATAAGCATTTAATAATTGCATTTTTCATTCCTTCAATTTCTGAGTTAATTAACTGAAAGACTATCATAATGGGAGTGAATACAACACGTGAAATTCAGAAGATGAGTAAGGAAATGCTCCCACACAAAAGAGAGAGAGAGAGAGAGAGAGAGAGAGAGAGAGAGAGAGAGAGAGAAATAAAGGAGAAAGAAGAAAAGGATTTTTCAGCTTGATATTAACTCATTATTGCAACTATGAGGTGTCTCTGTCTCCTCATTAAATTCCTACAGTGACAAATGAAAGAAGGGAGTGTGAACAATCAGGAAGATCTTCTTGAGAAGAGGTACTGGGGGGAAATGGAAGGAGAGAGGGAGGAAAACTGAAAGAAGAAAAAGTAAGAAACTAAGCAGGATCATAGATGCAGAACTGGAAAACTCTTTGGAGATCTTCTAACCATCGAGCACAGAATTAAAGAGTTAGAATTAGTCAATCTCGAGAAACCAGCTAGTCTAGCCTCCTTATTTTACAGAGGAGGATGCTACAACCCCCAAATTTTGACTGACTAGCCCAAAACAAATGGAGAAAAAAGGAAAGAATGAGAGTAAAGAAAGAGCAATAACAGGGGCTAGAAATGTTAGAAAAAGAAAAGCCCACACAGAGGGAAATTGTAGTGAAATATTACTCCAAACAAAGTAAATTTCATACTGGTTTAACTCGGCTATAGGCTACATTCAACTCAACAAATTTGCTGGTAGATAGTTTATTCTTTTTGTCTTTAATAAGCTCTAGAAATAATCAGCCTAGCAAGGAAGCAATTTTTCTATGGAATGGAGAAAGTGAGGGCAAAGCAATATTATTATTCTGAAGGCTGGCTGAAATTCAGTCAAGGACTGAGATCCCCATCCCTCTAGTACCACATAAAGTACCCTGAGCACCTCTTAAATGTTGCTGACAAACTATCAGTACTATCGACAAGCAAGAGAGTTCAAATAAATACCAAAATTATGTAAACTTTCTTAGATAAGTTTTCCCCCAATGTTTCTTCATGTTAAACTTACCTGGCCATTTGGATCTCCAAGTAAATTACATATATGTGGCACAATCTTACTTAGCGTTAAAGTATGGGCCCCAGAGCTGAAAACAAAAGCAAACATTAGTACAGGCAATGGAAAGAATGGAAAAAATACCACCCTCTTTTCTGCTCAGTCCATACTGACACCCATTCTTTAAGACACAACTCCAACCATAAAGTCTTTGGATACATAGGGGTTTTCATAAGATTCAATACAGCCACCTAAGACATTTGTTACTTTAAGTGCTTCCTTTTTCATAAGACCTAATCACGAATCTGCCGTTGTTAATTTCAGAAAGGCAAAGAACTACATTTTATAATCTTTTTATGAGATTATGAGCACTAAGCACAGAGCTTTTGCATATATTTGTTGAATGAAGGAGTGCATTTCTTGAAAGCTCTCTATATTCTACAAGAGAGAGAAATATAAATCGGGTCCAAACTTACGCATTCAGTGTTGCAATAAGGCAGAGACAAACACCTTCTCTGGTGCGGAAATTCTTGTGTTTGAACCCTCCTAACATTCTGTCCCACACATACTGCAAAAGACATGGAGAGTTGGAAAGAACCAGAAGAAATTAGACATTTTTTTCTTCATCTATAGGTTAAAAGATAGACTAAGCAAAAACCCTACTGCATTTTCCCACAGTTGAATACAGTAACTAAGCATTCTAAAACCTTCAAACTAAAAGCAGCCGACATGGATGTTAATTCTTTTAAACTATTCAAATTGTATACTTTAGAGCTTACTAATACTGCTTTTAAATACCTTCACTACAATAATAAATAAGGAACAGAAAATAAAATAATGGTCTAACAAATTATTTTTCTAGTACTCTGGATTTTCAAAATAAAAAGCATGCTTTTCCATGATCTTCTATGAGCTAGCTGGTGAACAGTGAGGAAGATCTGCATAATCATACCTGAGGGCTGGCAGCTTGTTCCATCATCTTCAGCAGCAGAGTCTGGTCTTGCTCTCTCACAGAATCTTTTGCATCTCCCAACCTGTCAATTAGACTAGGGAGCACTAAAAGCAAGATGAAAACCAATCAAATCAAAAGATGTTTTGTAAACTGTGATGACTAATTAAATTCAATGAATTTCAAGTACCTACTGTCCTTCAGCAAGCATACTGTGGTAGATTAAATAATGAAAACAACTCACATTTAAAAGAACTCCTACAGTGGGAATTAAATTAGGAAGTATTTCATTTTTACACACACACACTTTGGACAACTTAAAAGTTGCAAAAAAAAAAAAAAAAAAAAAAAGCAAGCCATCACTAATATAAGTTTTAAAAAGGTCTACAAAGTCCTTTCCTAACAACAACGGTGACAAGTGTAACAGTTATTTTCCCCAGCGAGACATAGTGGATCAATGGGTAAAAGCTGACCTCTGGGCCAAGAAGTCCCATCTCCAACAGGCTTACTATTTGTGTGGGTCCCTGGACAACTCTGTTAGATCCCCAGCAACTCTAATTTAAGTTGGAGAGAAGGCATAAGCCTTCTTTGAAGAAAGAGAAAGGAGTGACATCACAAGTTCTATCACAGCCACATTTTTATAGATGAGGAAAGTGTCCAAGAAGTGAAGGAATTGATCTAATGTCAAAAGAATCAAGGCAAGGGAGGAAATTCAGATCTCCTCACTTCAGGGCTCTTCCACAACCCCATACTGCCTCTTTATACAAAGGTCATTAAGAAACCAACAATCACATTATCCGTGGTTTCTAAGCATAAAGAAGAAGGGAGACCAATTATGAATTAGAGACTTGGGAAGGGTTTAGGATAAACAAGAAATTCAGCAAGTGGAAAGGGTCATATATATTGCACAGATAATTGGGTAAAAAGGAGGTAGTAGAAAACACTACACAATGTAGAGTGAAAAGCTCACTGTCTGAAGCTTAAAACATTGGAAGGAGGGAGTAGTGTGGCATAAGCCATTAGATCTGTTGAGAGAAAAGAGAGAAGGGATGATCTAAAATGTCGATAAAATAAAATCTGAATTTTATTTGACAAGCAATAGGAAACTACTAAAGCTATTTGGACAAATAAATGACCGGAAAAATCCAGGCATAAACAATATCATTCTAGTAGTAGCAGTGAATCAAAATCAACAAATCTCTACTAACCTTTCTACTAAAGCAAGGTTCTGAGGATAAGACAAAAGAAAATGCCTACCCAATACCTATCCTCAAAGAGTTTATATTCTACAGGGAAGAAACACCATGTAAACATACAAATGTAACATAATTTGAGGAGAATGGGGGACTCTAAAAACTAGGGCAAATCAGGAAGAGTTTCATATAGTGGGAAGGATGGATTGAAGATAGAAAAAGGCTATAAAAAGACCACTGCAGTCATCATGTAAGAGTAGCAATAAAGATTTATTCAGGATGATAAAGGGGGTAGAGTGGGAAGAGAAGGGAGTACAGGTACAAGACATAATTTGGTAACAAAGATGAGAGATTATGGAAAAAAGAAAGAGAATATAAAAATTTCAATCTAAGTATAATGTATGAATTATTGTACCCTTAATAGTTCAGTCAGAAGAATGACCAGTTTTAATAAACTATTTCAATTTCTGTGAAGGAGAGATCAATTTTTCTGAGATGAAATCAAGTTAAAATTCAAGTTTTTAAAAGTGGTAAAATAAAAACAGGGGAACCACACACAAGGCATTATGGCTTTCCAGTACCAACTTTGCCTAAGTGGCAAAGAGATTTAAAAAAAAAAAAAAAGTAACATGGGAAGGAAATATGTTAATTAAATCAGTCTCAGTACCCTACAGGTCATGAAATTCTAGTGGTCTTTCCCTCTTCCTCCACAGCAGAGGCTCTATTGGGGTCCTCTATAAATACAATAAAAATGCTAGCTATATAATGTGGATCAAAGAAGCACAGGTTTAGATCTGGGAGTGACATTAGAAGCCATGTAGTTCAACCTCACCTGATTTTTGAAGATGAGGAAATGGAACCTGGGAAAACTTAAGACATGCAGGTAAAAAAAAAAAAAAAAATTGTAGGGGCAACTAGGTGGCGCAGTGAATAGAGTACCAGCCCTGAAGTCAGGAGGACCTGAGTTCAAATCTGGTCTCAGACACTTCCTAGCTGTGTGACCCTGAGCAAGTCACTTAACCCCAATTGCCTCAGCAAAAAGCAAAAAAAAAAAAAAAAAAAAAAAAAAATTGGAACTCCAGTCTACCTGATTAGAAGACTGGGATTCTAATTCTAGCAGCAGCACCAGATGTCAACTACTTCTACTTTGAATAAGTGAGAAGTAGCCTTTTCTGTCTGAATGGCACCTTAGTTGCCTCTGAATAAGACTAAGCAAAAGATTCTTTGTGAAACAAAATTTATTTTACCCTGAAATTAAGTCTAGGAAAATAAGCTATATTAAACAAAAATATTATCATTTTGTAAAAGTTCTTTCTAAAATAAGCTAAAGGCACCTTATATTGATTGAGTGGGTAAAATAAAAATGTTCAAAACCTTGCCCAAAGGAATATCAAAGATATCAAAGCAATATATGCATGTAACCATTGCTCTACCAGCCAAAATCAAGACTGAATTAAGGGGAATTATTTTATTTTCCTTTAAAAGGCATTCCCCAAAATTATCAGACTGGAGGATTTAGCTTCAAGTCCCAGCATTGCAGCGATGAAGAAAAATCTATTCTGGGACTCAGAGATCTAGAAAGATTCCTACCCCTTGCCACACAGTAGTTATGTGACCTTGGACAAACCTTTTCACCTTTAAGGTTTCAGTTATCTTAACTGTAAAAGGAATCTGAACTAGAGTGGCCTCTAGACTCTTCCTGTTTGAGTTTATGAATATTTGTGGCACTTCATAGTTATTAGCTTTTAATGAGACATTTTCATACTGTCACTGTTTTAATATCTATTCACTATCTGCTCAAGTTACCCTAAATATTTATCTGCCACACATTCTATTTCTTCCTCCCCTCTCTGTTCCCACCATTTTAGCTACTTGAGGGCCTGACCACTTTTCCTTTACCCTTTTGTATTCCCAGGAAGCTAAAGACAGAATCTAGCAAGAAGATATTTGATAAAAACTTTGTATAAAACTGGAAAGGATTCTGAATAAAACAGTTTTATTACTGCCCATGAACTCAAAGCAGATGGCTTTTAAAATCACCTGAAATTTTATGGACAAAGAATTGGTAATGAATACTAAAAGCATTTGCTTTTATACTTTTTCCCCCTTTAAAGCAGGCAGTCCATAGCTTTCCTAGGACTGGAGCTATTGCTACAGAATCCTTCCTCCGCCACCCCCTATTCCTGTCTAAAACTACTAGCTAAACACAAAGTAGAAGGAGTAGCTAACATAAGCTAGCTTTTATCTATCATAAATAAGAGACTATTCAGCATATAGGAATCGGGGCTTCAGAGAAAGAGCAGGAAGACGGTCGGGCCAGGAGAGGGAGCCAGTGCATGCTAGAGGAGGGAGAGGCGAGGCAGCGCAAGGGGTAGGGTGAATGAGAAGGGAGAGGCGCTCTGGGATTCGTGCCGGGAACGGGAAGAGGCGGAGCCACACGGGGACGGGATGGGAGAAGGGTGGGACAAACGCGCAGGGGCCGTGCCAAGCCGAGCCAAGCAGAGCCGAGGGAACCGTGCGCCCGCCTAACCTGTGCCGATTTGTGCTTTAAATCGATCCTGCAGCCGGGACACCAGTGCTGACAAGATGTCCATTCCCAGAAGTGCGACCTGCAAAACAAAAAACCAGTGGACACATTAGGGTTCTGAACGAAAAGTGGCCACTGGGCTCCCAAGTTCACGAAAATACGACTTCGTGCAGTCTGACTGTCCAAGCGAGAAGCAAGAGCGCCTCTCCGGGGACAGCCCGTTTTGGCCAGTGGATAGTGCACCCCTCTCCTGCTGGGGCAGAATTGGGCTTAACCTCAATAGGAACGTAAAGCCGAAAAAAAACGGGAAGGCAGGAGAAGAAAAGAACGGGCGAGGCGGAGCTCAAAGACAAGAGAAATTTTATTTTTCCTATGCGTTCCTTTCCCTCTCCCCTTTCAGAATAGAATAGGCCGCATATGCAAATAGCAACAACTAAGCGGCGCGCTGCCTTGTGGGTAGAAAGATCATCCGCACAGGTACAATTCAGAGAACGCTTTAAAAAATGACTACGTAAAGCGGGATCGAAGTTTCGGTGGGGTTTTTTGGGTCAACAAAAACTTCTTCGTGATCTCTTAGCTTGAACTTGCACAGCAAGTTAGTCACCACAAGGTAACTTGGTGTTCCCTATTCCTCACTTGATGACATGGGATAACTGCTACCAACCATCCTTTTCTTGGGGTTGCGTTACTGTCCAATGAACGTCTAGTGAGGACAGTACTGCTAACGCCTAGACAACACACGCGCACCTCTTAAAGCTTTGCTTTAACAAGGTGCAATTTTTGGAACACCCCCCCCCCCAATAGTCAAATAAATGCCAGGAAAGTTCTTTTTCAAGTTCCTTATTTTTTTCTGCAAGTTAATCTTACCACTGGATGGCGTAAGGAACACCCACTTAAACACATTCTCAAGAAGCTTTTTAAGTTTCTTCTGGTTTTTTTGCCACCTACATTTCCAATGTAAAGATTTTGTCACCCAGCCCCACTGTAGCATGTAATTAATATTTTAAAATTGCAGTTTTCACCTCATTTCTAATACCAATTTATCTATAATAAGCCACTCAAGTAATACTCTCAAATTATGGCCTCAAAATGATCCATCAAAAGTTTTTTCCCTTAATGAAAAACAGTATTACACAAAAGCAATTAAAGTCTCACACCGAGTGGTCTCTCTTGGAATCAAGAGCAAAAAAAAAAACTAACAAAAACATGTTATGGTGATGAAGTCATGATTTGAATAACCACTAGGGAATTATAATTCCTCTTTATATTCCCTGCCTCATTGTTCTGTGGCAAAAAATAACAAAGAGGATGTAAATGGTGAATATATAGCATGGAAGATCTTATTAAACAAATCTCTGGAGGAGCTAAAGGTTGGATTTCTTCAAAAAAAAAAAGCAGCTATCATTTAATAGTGTAATTTATTCTTTACAAAGGGGAGACCTGGGGACAGCTAGGTGATGCAGTGGATAGAGCACCAGCCCTGAAGTCGAGAGGACCAGAGTTCAAATCTGGTTTCAGACACAACACTTCCTAGCTGTGTGACACTGGGCAAGTCACAACCCCAGTTGCCTCAGGAAAAAAACAAAACAAAAAAAACAAATGGGAATCCGGAAATCAAATCTACTTTTATGCAGTATGGGCCTGTGTAAGGTATCATTTTTATGATAATTCAATGATCTACTGTTAACAAGCATAACACTATATCTTGCCTTAGGCTCTTCCCTATCTTTTCTCATATCAGACACATGATTATTCAGGTTATGAGAAGACTATTGTATTCTCAGTTATGACAACTTATAAAGGAATGCTCTTGATGTATGATGACAGGAGTTCCTAAGATGTCCTAGGGTGAAGGACTGTTTTTCTCAACATATCTTCTAACACAAGCCAAGAGATGTTCAAAGAACTATTTTGGGTTTGTGGTCCTAACAGTGAAGATGAACAGGGAAAAAGTGTAAAGTAATTCTCAAAATAGTTCAGTTTGCTTTAACTTAAAAAAGATTGAGGGGACACATAACAGAAATGAGAATAATAATAACCTTTCATGCTCCTTGTATTGACTTGTCCTTATAATTCCAAAGAACCAGATAATCCAATGTTTCATTTGGTAAGAGCAAGGCGAGCTAAACAACACACTCATTTTGTTTTATAAACAAGATCAAATGATTGGACAACCTAATTCTCAGTATATCTCCAGAAAAATGTTGAGTCTGACTACTAAGGACACAATTATCTCCTGTATGACAGAAAACCACTCAATCTTGTCATAAAACTACCCCACTATTTCTCATACTGAACATACATTCCAGTGACAGCACATAGAGATGTCAGTTAAAAAGGAAGCCCGGTGTCCTAGAATCTAATCTTTGATTATAATGATCACAAGGAACAAGACTGCAATTCATCTAAGTTTTATATAAAACATTCATGCACATTATTCACCCACTTGAGGAAACAAACATCCTTTTAATATCTTTGGTCAGTATTTAAAATTGACAGCTTGCCACATCCACTACTAAAGAGGGAGGTGGTCATTTGGATAGCTAAATGGGGGAAGTATAAGAGCTTGGTTAAAAAGTCTGATCCACTTCTCCCCAGGCCATAAAGAGAGTTGGGAAGGGACAGTCACTGTGAAGACTTTAAACATGAGCAAATATTTAATATGCCCAAATGCTGCTGGGAGGTGAGACAGCTTAGGCTGGGGAAGGGGGAAAATAATACTAGAAAGAAAGAGGGCTTCTCTAATACGGGAAATACTTCAGAAGCATCCAACAACACCAATCCAGAAAACAGCCTCTCTTATGAGAGGTGTGCAGGCATCTCTTATCTCCTTAGGATGAAAGCAGAAGGCACTTAAAAGTTAGGAAGGTCAACTCTGGTCTAGCCCAGGGCAAATGACCAAAACAGAGAAGGCCCAGAAAATGGCAGAGTATCTAGACAGCACAATAAAGTGAACTCTGTGGCCTGCAGGTCCTATTACTGTTTTCCCTCAGGGAATTATTTAACTTCCCAGATTCATTTTCTATTGAAGAATGTGAGGAACGGTCTAAATGGCCTCTGAGGCCACATATATGAATACAGGCCAAGAAGGGATTCCTTCATTAGGCCAGAATGAGATGTGTAGAGGAGGCAGGGGAACTAGTCAATTATGGAAGTGTCAAGGTCCAGGAAGAATCTAGAATGAAACAGGGAAAATCAAAGTCAGGAATGGTCTGCTGAGAGGTACCCAGACACAGACGACAAACATATAGTTCAAAGAATCTTTATGAGAACAAGATACAGTGAAAGCTACTATTAGACTCACATAAATTTCACACCAGTATAGGAAAACCTGGAAAAAGTCCCTCCATCAGATCCCCTTAAAGGAGGGGTGTGTGGGTGTGTGTGTGTGGGGGGGTAAATAAGAGTTCCTGACCTGAAATTAGGAAGATGTGAGTTTGAATTATGCCTCAAATACTAGTAAGCGTGACTCTGGAGTAAGCACCTATTTTAAAGAATTGTCATTAGGAGGAAGTGAAGTTAAAAAAGAATTCTGCAAACCTTAAAGCACTATAAAAATACTAGCTATTATTCTGATACTTCACTCTTTCAATGCTTAGTGGTATTCTATATTAGTTTACACTGGCTTCATGTGCTCAGTGATCCACTTTACCAATGCCCAATCCTGATGACTTTCCTGGCCACTTCCCATTTCCATATGATCTAAGCCCTTTAGGAAGATTTTCCCATGGTACACTTTCCCTGGATAAAGTATATAAATTAACTATAATTATATTCTCAATTTTATCAAATATATTCCTGCTGCCATGGTGTTTATAACATTCAAATAATCAACTCAGTCAAAGAGGAAATTCCTTTCCAATTCCTAGTCCAATTTCTCTGGCTAGGACCTATCACCAGAAGTTCAATAAACTAAACCTAATAAAGTTATTCTACAAAGGTGAATAGAAATGTGTCAATAAACAATTTCAATGCAATGTTTGAAGGAGACAACTAGGCTATTTCCAAGGCCTCCAAGAGAACTACAGAATTTGCTTCCTTGGGCTAAAGAAAGTATTCTAGCCAGCAAGCATTAAGATCAAGTAAAGTTAAACAAAAGCTTCCAGGCTATAGTTTCCTTCAAGCTTTACTAAAATCTACTTTTAGGGGCAGCTACGTGGCACAGTGGATAGAGCACCAGTCCTGAAGTCAGGAGAACCTGAGTTCAAATTTGATTTCAAACACGTAATACTTCCTAGCTGTGTGAGCCTGACCAAGTCACTTAACCCCAATTGCCTCAGCAAAATAAATGAATGAATGAATGAATAAAATAAGAGGAGAGGGACTCTGAGTTGGCAGGAAGGGGGGGAGGGAAGGGGAGGGATGAGAGCAAGTGCATCCAGAAGACTTGACCTCAGAAGACCTGGGTGCAGGGGTTCTCTCCACCAAAGAGGGAGTGCGGACAAATCATTTAACCCAAGCCTCAGCTTCCTTATTTGTAAAATGAGGATAATGATAGCTTTATCCAAACACAAAACAAGGTTGTTGTAAAAACACTTATAAACTATAAATCAGTTGTTATGAATACTAAGACTGGAAGCAGGAAATTGAGTTTCTAGGTCCATTCTGGTCACTAGTTATATAGCTTTGGTCAAGTTACTTCAACTCTCTTGAATTGTAAAGGAAGGTGGACTCTTTTTTCCAATATCTTTTCCAATTCTCAAGTGTTCTGATATCAAACTAGACCATCTTTAACAAAGAGATGAGCCAAAGCTAGAGCAAAAAAAAAAAAAAAAAAAAAAAAGGATTTGAATCAGACATGAGGAAAATAAGTATCCTGCCATTGTTTTTACAACTAAAGTGATAGAACCTGTGTTACCTCTCCCAAAACAAGATACATTCTTAGATACTTGGAGTTCATTAGTTATAATTTTAGTTAGAAGTAGGGAAATAAGAGAAGATAATTTGGAAGACCCTTCTAGCTCTAAGACCCTGAACTTTCATCCATCATCTTCATTTTCCAATATTTACACACACACACACACACACACACACACACACACTTCTTGTGTGTAAATGTAACACATCACTATAATCATTAAAATAAAAAGTAACACACAAATATAATGGAATTATAATATGTCTGAACTTTTTTCCCTGTAATGATCACCCAGGATTCCAGACAACTGATTAAACCTCTCCTGGTAGAGAGATGAGGACTCAGAATACAGAATAAAACAAATATATTTTGGACATGGCCTATAGGGAAATTTGTAATCAATAACTATATGTGTTTTTAAAATTATTGTGTTTCTCTCCTTTAGAATTTTAGTGGTTTGGGGATGGGAGGGAGGTGAATTTTGGTTGATGGAAAACAAATTTTAAAAAATAAAATAAAAACTGGCTACTATTCTTAAACCCTAAAATCAGAAAACAGTCTTATGAAAATGAGTTTGTGAGCTTTACCTCTCTCTTCTTATTTTCATTTTGTTGGCCTTTCACATCAATCTTTTCATTGGAAAGCTTTTGAATATAAATGTTCAGGTATATATTTGTCATTCAGAGACTTAACTGGCAGTTATAGGAAGTAGTTAAGCAGGTAAGATGGACAAGGAAGTCAAGGTAAAAGGGAGGTGGATTAGCCAAGCCAAAAAGAACAATTCCCAAAAACCATTTGTAAAATCCATGTGTGGTGCATTTGCTCATTCATTATTAACATGCAACTAAAGATATTTTCAGTTTGAATCACAAATATGACTTTTGCTCAAACAACACATTCAAATACAAAGCCATTATCTTTTAGTAGGTCAAGAAACAGAACAGCATGTTCTGTTATCTTTTTTTCACTGATTTTATAATCCTCTCACTTTGGAAGAGATATGGGTAATGTGAACTGTTCCTACTGACTCAGAAAAAGTTAAAGCCTGAATAGTAATCTCTACCAAGAACAATGTCTCCTATTCCATAAAGTAACTTTTTAAAATAATAATCCCCAAGTTAAAGGGTGGTGACAAGAGAAGCATCATTAAAAGCAACATGGTATCACAAAAAGGATAGTGAACTAGAAATCAAGAGCACTGGATCCAAATTTATTTCTAACATGCCTCAAACTTTGTCATTTGGAAAATACCAGGAGTAAGAAGAGGTACAGATAATTGCCAGTTCTGAGGCACTATCTCCTCCAGCTTTCCTAGATTTTCTAATCTGCTAATTTCTTCAATCTGGACTAATCTCTTTGGCTGTTTTCCTTCCCTTCCAAATAAAGCAATCACTGGCAGGAAACAACATGAATGGGTTTGAGATTATAAATCAAGGTAACATGATGAGAAAAATAATTTGGCTTAGAAGATTCAAATCGAACTTGAGCTCCCCTACGTGAAAGTCTATGTGACATTGGGGAAATCATTTCACCTAATTATCCTAGCTTTATAAAGCCCTTTTCAGATAGTTAAGAATACTATACATTGTCAGCTATTATTTAGATTTAATTAAACACAATAAATTGTTATTGTAACTGAAACTAAAATAATATAAGGTTTTCTTTCTTTTCTTTTTAAACAAAAATCAATATGTAACTCCACTCAGAATATACTAACTCTAAAACCATCTAGGAAATGCTGAACCAGGGTATATGATAGAAGGCATATGAATTTATGATGACCTTGCTCTAGATCTAATGCAGATGACACTATATACTCAATCACCATTCCCTAGCCCTAACTCAGTATAGGTGAAATCAAAAGCAGAATAGTATAGCATTAAGATACTGGACATACTTTCTGTGGGTTTGTTTGTTTGTTTGTTTTTTAAGAGCCTTTCCTTTCTTTCTATCCTATCCCTATCTCCTTCTCATTCTTAAATAAGATACGATAATTTCTGACTCAAGCATTTTCACAGGTTGTCTCCCATGCCTGGAACACTTTATCTCTTCATTTCCCCCTCTAGCTTCCATGGCTTCCTTCAAATTTCAGCTAAAGTTCCACATTTTGTGAGTCCTTCATAATTTTATTACCTTCCCTCTGACATTACCTCTTAATTTATCCTGTCAATATTTTGTTTGACCATAGTTGTTAGCATGTTGTCTCTATCATCCGAATGCCTTGAGAGCAGAGACTGGTTTTTTGCCTTTCATTGTATTCCCAATGCTTAACAAAGTGCCTGGCACACTGTAGGTGCTGACAAAAATCAGGGGAGCTGGGTTGATTCTTACTTTTCAGAATTATGATTAAATGCCAATTTTGGTTGCAAAGGGTCCATGATGACATCATACTTTCTTCTGATGAACTACAGATGGCACACATTACATATCTAGCCAAATAGAGCTGTCAGGACTTTCCCTTTATTAAAACAGAAAATTGAATAGGGAGTAGGAGACAAGAGTTAATTGAGAAAATAGTAGGAAAAAGAGCTATCAGTGTCACAGAAGTCTTCCAGCAGTTTTAAGGCATTAAATCTTTGCCTTATGCCACTTAAAACTGAATTAAGACTTCTTGGACACCCTATGGTGATATAAGATTTACAAAGTGCGTTAGCTAATATTACCTCATTTCATCTTCACATTGACTTTATGACATAAGTCCAATTATTATCTCCATTTTTACAAATGAAGAAACTGAATCTGGGACAGGTTAAGTGATCTGCCTAGTGTCACACAACTACTAAGTGAACTCAAGTTCTTGATTCCAAGGCCAACACTACATAAGATTGAAATTTTAAATGCTCATAAAAGGAGAAAAAGAAGATGCAATTATTTTACTTGGGCAACACTATTGATTAAGTTTCCAGAACTACTAACCCTTCTCCCCATTCTAATGTGTCTATATCTTTTTTTTTTGTGCCCTCTGAGCATCATTTGCATGACATAATTACTATTTTAACTTTTTCTTAGGGCAGCTTTGCTTTGTAGGGGCAAGATCATACTCAACTCTGCCCCAATCTTCTGAATTACTGAATTGCTGATGTCAATGTTAGATGCAAGACACATTTCCACGTACCAATTTGTCCATGTTAAGTTCCTTGAAACTGATTTTTGATATTGGCTTTTATATGTTAGATTTTCTATTGACTCCAGGTTTGGTTGAAAGAAATTTCTGAAAGTCTGTTTAATGTCCTTCTCTCCTTCTCCCCCCCCCCCCCATTCAACATTATGGATAATTTTGCTGGATGATATTTTTTGGCTGCAGGCCTAGTTCTTTTGATTGCCAGTAAATATGATTCCAGAATCTTCGGTCTCTTATGGTGGTTTTTGATAAGTCCTGTGCAATTCTAATTGTAGCTCTACCTTATCTGAATTGCTTTTTGCTTGTTTCTTGCAAAATTTTCTCTTTGACAAGATGGCAGAGTGAAAAGGTGACTCTCTGGCCTGGAGAGACTTACATGAACTGATGCTGAGTGAAATGAGCAGAACCAGGAGATCATTATACACGGCAACAACAGTACTATATGACGATCAATTCTGATGGACATGGCTCTCTTCAACAATGAAATGTTTCAAACCACCTCCAATTGTTCACTGAAGAAAGCCATATACACCCAGAGAGAGGGATGCGAAATGTGGACAACAACATAACATTCTCATACTCCTTGATTGATGTTTGCTTACATTGTGTTTCCTTTATCTGATATATCGTTTGTGCAGATAAGATTTTTCTTGCACACCAATGATAAGTTTGGAAATATGTATACATATATTCGATTTGCCAATATTTTAACATAATTAACATGTAGTGGATATCCTGCCATCTAGGGGAGGGGTGGGGAGTTGGGGGAAAAATTTGTAAAAAAAAAAAAAAAAAGAAAAGGTGACTCTCTGCGTCCTCCTCCAAACTTCTCTCAAATCAACAATAAAATACGCCTCTGAACTGATCTTCAAGTCAACTAATCAGGAAATATTTGGATACTGCTTGCAGATATCTCTGAAAAACTTCACATCAGGTTTGTCTAGCTCGGGCAAAGGGATAAACAGAGGACTCCGGTGTCAGAGAACTGTGGTGGAGGCCGGAAGTGAGGGTGGGACTCAGCTCAGCTCAGCTCAGACTGGCAAAAAACTCCAAATTCCAATTTCCAAACACCTGGAGTTTATCTGAGGCACTCAGGACACTCTGCCCTGATTGGGGGCAGGTGTTCTGGCAAACTTGCCTTGTTTAAGGAGTAATTCGGACTTAGTCCTAGCCCCCACCGGCCCAGCACCTTAAATTAATTCGCCCCAACGCCTCAGGGCAAAATCTTCATCCGGCAGCCGGCGATTTTTTCCCCCTACCTTAAAGAGATATTCACGCTGTCTAAAAAAAAAAAAAAAAAAAAAAAATGAAAAGGCAAAAGAGAGCTCTCACCATAGACAGCTTTTACAAAGAGAAACAGGAGAAGACCCCAGAGCCAGAGGTTCCTTCAGACATAACTCCAGAGGGAATCAGCAAGGACCATCACTGGTCCCAGTTTCAAAAGGCCTTTCTGGAAGATTGCTTAAAGAACCTAATAAAAGAACTGGAGGATAAATGGGAAAATAAATTGAAATTAGTGCAAGAAGGATACAGTATCTTGCAAGAAGGATATGATGCCCTGCAAAAGAGATATGAAAAAGACACAAATTTATTGAAAAATAAAATTAGTGAAGTGGAAAAAGAGTGCAATGAACAAAAAATTCAATTGGCCAGTTACAAATGGAGCTTAAAAAGGTAACTGAAGAAAACAACACTTTAAAAATAAGAATTGAAAAAATGCAAGTGAATGACTCAATAAGACTTCAAGAATCAGTCAAACAAAAACAAAAAAAAAAAAGAAAAATTAGAAGAAAATATGAAATATCTCCAAGGAAAAACACCTGACTTGGAAAATAAATCTAGGAGAGACAATCTAAGGATTATTGGACTTCCTGAAAGCTATGATGAAAAAAAGAATCTAAACACTATCTTCCAGGAAATCCTGAAAGAAAACTGCCCTGAGATTGTAGAATCAAAGGGCAAAATCACCATTGAAAGAATTCACCGATCACCTCCTGAAAGAGACCCCAAAATTAAAACCCCAAGGAATATCATGGCTAAATTTCAGGACTATAACACCAAGGAACAGATTCTGCTAGCAGCTAGAAAGAAACAATTCAAATACCGAGGATCAATAATTAGAATCACACAGGATCTGTCAGCCTCCACATTGAAGGATCGAAGGGCCTGGAACCAGATATTCCGAAGGGCAAAGGAACTTGGATTACAGCCAAGAATATCCTATCCAGCTAGAATGAGCATTATCCTCCAGGGAAGAACATGGTCATTCAATGATATAGGTGAATTTCACCTATTTCTAATGAAAAGACCGGATCTGAACAAGAAATTCGACATCCAAACACAGAACTCAAGAGATGCATAAAAAGGTAAAAAGGAAAGGACTCTTGAGAACTTTATTTCTACTAGGGGGATGCTTAAAGTTTGGGGGTATGATTAACTAGATATTGCTTTGATAATATGAAAAAGAGAACTAGAGGAGGAAAGGTTGTCATACTGGGGAAAAGAGGGAAAAAGTGGTAAAATAAGATCTAAAAAAAAAGGAGGTAAAAACAAGGTAAAATCTCCTGAAGAGGCAAAGAAAACCTAATATAATTGAGAGAAAGAGGGGAGGGAGATGAGCATTGTGTAAATCTTTCTCTCATCAGGTTGGGCTCTAAAAGTGTATATCAGACATTTGATTTCACATAGAAACTTGTCTGTTGCTAGAGGGAAGTGGGAAGGAAAGGAGGAAAAGTAAGGGACAAACTAATAGAAGGGAAAATAGAAGAATCAGGGGAAAGGAGTAAAAACAGGGGGAGAGGTTCTAAAGGGTAGAGTATTGTTTGGGGGAGGGGGTCATCAAAAGCAAAGTACTGAGGTGGGGGGAAGGGAGAAAGGGGAAAGGAAAGGGGAAAACATAACTTGGGTAAATAAGATGGCACAAAATAAAGAATTAGTTATTCTATCTGTGAATGTGAATGGGATGAACTCTCCCATAAAGCGGAAGCAGATAGCAGACTGGATTAAAAACAAGAATCCCACAATATGTTGTCTACAAGAAACACATCTAAAACATAGTGACACATATAGGAATAAGGTAAAAGGCTGGAACAGGACCTATTATGCTTCAGGTGAACAAAAAAAAGGAGGGGTAGCAATCCTTATCTCAGATCAAGTAAAAGCCAAGATAGAGCTAATCAAAAGAGATAAGGAAGGAAACTATATTTTATTAAAGGGTACCATAGATAATGTAGCAATATCTATACTAAATATATATGCACCAAGCGCAATAGCACACCAATTCCTAGGGGAGAAATTAAGAGAGATGCAAGAAGAAATAGCCAAACGATACTAGTGGGGGATCTCAACCTTGCTCTCTCAGAATTAGATAAATCAAACCACAAAATAAACAAGAAAGAAACTAGGGAGATAAACCAATTGTTAGAAAAGTTAGGTATGATAGATCTATGGAGAAAGTTGAATGGAGACAGTAGGGAGTTTACTTTTTTCTCAGCAGTCCATGGAACCTATACAAAAATTGACCATGTGTTAGGGCATAAAAACCTCAAAATCAAATGCAGAAAGGCAGAAATAGTAAATGCATCCTTTTCAGATCATGATGCAATAAAAATCACATGCAATATAAGGCCAGGAGAAAATAACCCAAAAGTTAATTGAAAATTAAATAATCTAATCCTGAAGAATGAATGGGTGAAAGAGCAAATCATAGACACAATCAATAATTTCATCCAGGAGAATGACAGTAAGGAGACAACATACCAAAATTTGTGGGATACAGCTAAAGCGGTTTTAAGGGGCAATTTTATATCTCTAGATGCTTACTTGCATAAAATAGAGAAAGAAAAGATCAATGAATTGGGCTTATTATTAAAAAAAAAAACTAGAAAAAGAACAAATTAAAAACCCTCAATTAAATACCAAATTGGAAATTCTAAAAGTAAAAGGAGAAATTAATAAAATTGAAAATAAGAAAACTATTGAGTTAATAAATAAAACTAAGAGTTGGTTCTATGAAAAAACCAACAAAATAGATAAGCCTTTAGTTAATTTGATAAGAAAAAGGAAAGAAGAAAATCAAATTGCTAGTTTCAAGAATGATAAGGGAGAACTTTCCTCCAATGAAGAGGAAATCAGAGCAATAATTAGGAGTTACTTTGCCCAACTTTATACCAGTAAGTTTGATAATCTAAATGAAATGGAGGAATATCTACAAAAATATAGATTGCCCAGGTTAACAGAAGAGGATATAAATTATTTAAATAGCCCCAGATCACAAAAAGAAATAGAACAAGCTATTAACCAACTCCCTAAGAAAAAATCTCCAGGGCCAGATGGAGTTACATGTGAATTCTACCAAACATTCAAAGAACAATTAATTCCAATACTACACAAACTATTTGAGAAAATAGGGACAGAAGGTATACTGCCAGAATCCTTCTATGAGACC
>JAJPUD010002163.1:150818-283616 GCA_023553655.1 Myrmecobius fasciatus | reverse complement strand
GTGGCCTTGCTGTACCAGATCTAAAACTATATTATAAAGCAGCGGTCATCAAAACTGTTTGGTACTGGCTAAGAAATAGAGCAGTCGATCAGTGGCACAGGATAGGATATCAGGACAATTTAGGCAATAACCTTAACAATCTAGTATTCGATAAACCCAAAGACCCCAGCTTTTGGGATAAATGCTCACTATTCGGCAAAAACTGCTGGGAAAATTGGAAACTAGTATGGAAGAAATTAGGGCTTGACCCATACCTAACACCACATACCAAGATAAGATCTAAATGGGTTCATGATCTAGATATAAAGAGTGATATTATAACCAAATTGGAGGAACATAGGATAGTTTACCTCTCACACCTGTGGAGATGGAATAAATTTATGTCCAAAGAAGACCTGGAACTCCTAACTGAACACCAGATGGATAATTTTGATTATATTAAGTTAAAAAGTTTCTGTACAAACAAAACAAATGCAGACAAGATTAGGAGGGAAGCATCAAATTGGGAAATCATCTTTACATTTAATGGTTCTGATAAAGGCCTCATTTCTAAAATATATAGAGAATTGTCTCATATATATATAAGAATTCAAGCCACTCTTCAATAGATAAGTGGTCAAGGGATATGAACAGACAATTTTCAGATGATGAAATTAAAACCATCTCTAGTCATATGAAAAGTTGCTCCAAATCACTATTGATCAGAGAAATGCAAATTAAGACAACTCTGAGGTACCACTACACACCTGTCAGATTGGCTACAATGACAGGAAAAGATAACGATGAATGTTGGAGGGGATGTGGGAAAACTGGAACACTAATACATTGTTGGTGGAACTGTGAATGGATCCAACCTTTGTGGAGAGCAATTTGGAGCTATGCTCAAAAAGTTATCAAACTGTGGATACCCTTTGACCCAGCAGTGTTTCTACTGGGCCTATATCCCAAAGAGATCTTAGAGGAGGGAAAGGGCCCCACATGTGCAAGAATGTTTGTGGCAGCCCTTTTTGTAGTGGCTAGAAACTAGAAACTGAAGGGATGCCCATCAATTGGAGAGTGGCTGAATAAATTATGGTATATGAATGTTATGGAATATTATTGCTCTGTAAGAAACGACCAGCAGGAGGATTTCAGAGAGTCCTGGAGGGACTTGCATCAACTGATGCTGAGTGAAACGAGCAGAACCAGGAGATCATCATACACAGCAACAACAGTATTACATGATGATCAATTCTAATGGACATGGCTCTCTGCCACAAAGAATTGTCTCAAACTAGTTCCAATTGTTCACTGAAGAAAACCATATACACCCAGAGAGAGGGAAATGAAATATGGTTCACAACGTAACATTTTCATGATCTCTATGGACATTTGCTTGCAGTGTGTTGCCTTTCTCTGATTCTTTTTTTTTTTTTTTCTTGTAGATAGGATTTTTCTTGCATAATTTCTCAAGCATTTCAACATTATTAACATGTAGTGGACTTCCTGCCATCTAGGGGAGGGGAAGGGACTGGGAGTAAAATTTGTAATGGAAAGCTTTGTAAAGATCAATGCTGGGGAACTACCCATACATATGTTATACAAATAAAAAGCTTTAATTAAAAAAAAAAAATGAGAGAGAGAGAGAGAGAGAGAGAGAGAGAGAGAGAGAGAGAGAGAGAGAGAGAGAGAGAGAGAAGAGTAGATAAAAGATTTCTTTTGAATTATATACAGTAATATCTGGGCTATCCAAGACCATCAACCTTTGTTCCACATGGCTGCATTTTCCACAGAGTTGACTGATAATCCTTTAGAATTCAAAACTTTATTAAGAACTGCCTAAAATGTAATAATATCCTGCTTTCTGAATAGTTGATTATACAGAAGTTGGGTAGTTTTCCTATATGGCTCGGTGTTGTTAACAACAATTGCTGCAATAGATAATATGTTACATAGGATGGGGGGGGGGGGCACACACTGGGTGACCTGTGTTCCAGAAAAAAAATCCCTTGAATTAAGTTTTCTTCTTCCTCTCCCACCTCTCTCATAAAGATGGAGTGAAACCCATAACACTGCCTACCCACCTGAGCATCAGATAGCTACCCTTCTGCAAAATTAATGCTTCCTTCTCCCTAGGGGTTTTCTCATTCTTCAGAAAATCAACTTCATCCTGGCACTTTCTTTTAACTTGTCAATTCCATTCAAAATATGGTTCATTGCATAAGTGACAAAGAAATCATAGGGAGTTTGTCAGCTTCTATACACCATTCTACTTCAGGTACAACCTGTGATACTTCCCTCCCCAACGCTGCATTGGAGAGGTGTTTTACTTATTTTTATCTATTTTTGTGCAAGGCTCTCTTCTGCTTTCAGTGTCTGCTTCTTATTCTCCCTCATTTTCACTGCTAGCTAATCATTACCATCAATCATCTCTATATTCTCTTCTTCCTTTACATTTCTCATTATTTTTATCACCTATTTTCACGTAGAAGGCTAGCCAATAATGATTCCTTCCTAGCAGTGAAGCAATGTACAGTTAAGTATGACTTTTTCTTTTCTTTTTAAAAATGTTTTATCAATGCACTTTTGCAGGGCAGGGGTTGGGATTAGTGGAGTGGAGTGTAAATTACTGACTTTCCCAATGACTTTCCCCCTCACTACCCATTCACAAGAGAAATCTCTCTTGGAATAAATAATAATAAAAATAATAATAAAGCTAAAAAATAAAATACCCTGGTATTATCTAAAAGATATGCCTCATTCTGCACCTCTCTGCCTAGAAGTAGAAGCCATGATTCACCATGAAGTCTTTTGAGCCAATATTAATCAAGTGTGACATCAAATAAGACAAGTATCCTGGGAAAAGCCATGCTTCCTAAATTACCAGATCTGCTTCTAGTCTTCCCTCCACAGCCACTACCCCAGAAAGCAACCTTTAGAGAGATGTAACCTGGCAACAACTGCTTCTGCCTCCTTCACAAGCATGGCTGAAGACCCAGGAAAGAAAGTTCTGACCTTAAAATCCTTGGCATTGCCAAATGGTTCTAATCCAGAAAAAGATATGA
This sequence comes from Myrmecobius fasciatus, assembly GCA_023553655.1. Lineage (NCBI taxonomy): Eukaryota > Metazoa > Chordata > Mammalia > Dasyuromorphia > Myrmecobiidae > Myrmecobius > Myrmecobius fasciatus. The sequence continues at coordinate 280,572 of JAJPUD010002163.1, read as the reverse complement.
TTCTACCACATGAAACTATGTTATGCAAGATGCATAAGCTTCTAAAATCTAAGGACTATGGCAACTTTACATTAAATACTATATATTTTTTCCCTCATTATACTGTAAGCTCTTTGGAAAGAACTGTTTCTACTTTTCCAATTATAATCCTACCCCTTAGCACAATGCTTTTGCAGACAGAAATGCTTGATAAATGTTTTTCACTCATTAATTTACATACTTAAGTTATTACTGGCCACTGACTTTTAGCCCAGTTCTGAAGTCTTTCAATAATATTTTACTTCGGGGCAGCTAGGTGGCGCAGTGGTTAGAGCACCAGCCCTGAAGTCAGGAGGACCTGAGTTCAAATCTGGTCTCAGACACTTCCTAGCTGTGTGACCCTGGGCAAGTCACTTAACCCCAATTGCCTCAGCAAAAAGCAAAAAAAAAATAATAATAATAATAATATTTTACTTCATATTATTGTGATCAACTATAATAAACTTATCTTGGTCACGCTTACTTTGGTTTGTACTGCTTCATACAAGTCTTTTCAAGATTCTCTGAATTCTTCACATTTGTCATGTCTTGTGGTACAACAATATTCCATTATATTAACATATTACAATTTAACTATTCCCACAATAAATTACCACCCCTTTCTTTCCAGTTCTTAATTATCATAAAAAGAACTATTATAAATATTTTTGCATATATGTCTTTCTCTTTGTCTCTTGATCTCAATGAAAGTATGTGTGTATTTAGAAAAAAATACTGCTGGACCAAAGAGCATGTAAAATTTAGTAAATTTTAAAAATTAAACTCCAAATTATTTTTTCTCTCTCAACATGATTCATAAGGAAAATATAAAAAAATTGAATATACATATATAACCAAAAAAAAGTAATACATTGCTTTTTCTAAATCTTTGACTTAGCTGTTGGGACATGTATATGTGTAAGTTGTGTGGTTGGTTTTTTTTCTCCCCTTATTCTATATTCATTTTTCCTTTCATGGAGAAAAAAAAAATTTTTTTTACTTAAAATCTTAAAAAAAAAAATAGTTGCACCAATAGTGCTTTACTACTATTGAATTAAAAGAGCTCTACAAATAGTGCAATAGTATGCCAGTTTTCTTCCCACAGACTCTCCATCACTTTTATCTGTATCTTTAATATTCTGATAGTACAAGGTACTTGTTTTAGTTGTAATCTTTTATGTTATTAGCATTTTGGAGCAAACTTTCATATGTTTGTTCATATAGCTTGTAAGTCCTTTGATATATATCATGTTATATTGTAAGAAAAGGCTCTAACTCATATATGGAATTGACACAACTATTTATCTTTAAGATCAGGCCTTTATTGGAGATATTTGGGGCAAATGGTTTTTCTTATAATTTCAATATCTATAAATATTATTGATATAGATATAGATATTGTAGTTCTATTTTAAAGTTTTCTCCTAATTCTAGCTGCACTAATTTTGTTCTTGCAAAAGCTCTTCAATTTTATACAATCAAAATTATCCATTTTATCCATTTACAACTCTATTGCAATTATTCCCCTAACCAGTGTTGTAAAAGCTTCTTCCTTCAATCTTTAATTTCTTTCGGTCATGTGTCCATTTGAAGCTTATACCATATAGTATAAGGTGCTCATTAAATCACATTTCTACAAAACAATTTTTCAAGTATTCAAGTTTTTGGATCTTTATTTCTTCCTGAGTATTTATCAACTCTTTCTTCACAAAAAACACAAAACAAAAATACAATAACTATATGCACCAGACTAGAGATGGCCAGAAAACAGAAATTTTTAAATCCTTTAAGAGCAGGACAAGCAGATAAGAAAGATCTCAGCAGCTAATAATATGAAAAAGTCTCAACAAGGCAGCTGTATGCATAATAGTGAATATTAAGTATATGATATGATCACCTTAATTTAGGAACAAGAAGATCTGTCAGCAAATACTGGAACCAATCAAATGGATGGGAGTTTACAAATGATCCAGTCTCTAATATAATGAAGAGAAAAGGAAACATGACTTCAGCCTAAGATAAAATGGGGTGCCAGGCAGTAATTCAGATACACTCATCAAGGAACAGGACCTCAGGAACATATAAACAAGACAGATCATGTTAGAACACAAGTATGTTATGCAAAACGTTTGTCATCAAAGACAGGCAAGTGTTCTACTCTAAAAAATGCAGAGTAGTTCAAGTAATAATAAAAAATTGATGCTAAAGCTCTTCTCACCCTAATTGGGGTTCAAGGGTTTTTCCCCCTATCTAAAAGGCAGATTCTGTGCCTGTATTTTTCTTTTGCAATATGGCTAATGTGGAAATATGTTGTTCTGCATAACTTCATATGTATAATGAATACTGGTATATCTATCCATCTCAGTGGGGAAAAGGGCAGGAGGAAGAAGAGACCTCAGAATTGAAAATAAATTTTTTGTAAGCTACAAACCTTCCCACAGTAAGATCACAGAGAATTAAGATTGCTCATTTTCACCACGATTATTCAATATTGTATTAAAAATGTTAATTTGAGCAATAGGAGAAAAAGAAATTGAAGGCATTAGGGCAATTAGGAAACAAAATTTTTACTCTGTAGATGATTTGATAGTATTCTTAAAGAATCATAGAGAATCAGGGGCAGCTAGGTGGCGAGGGGCAGCTAGGTGGCGCAGTGGATAGAGCACCAGCCCTGAAGTCAGGAGGACCTGAGTTCAATCTGATCTCAGACACTTAACATTCCCTAGCTGTGTGACCCTGGGTAAGTCACTTAACCCCAATTGCCTCAGAAAAAAAAGAATCATAGAGAATCAACTAAAAAACTATTTGAAATAGTTAACAACGTTAGCAAAGTTTTAGGATATAAAATAAACCCACATAAATCATAAGCATTTCTATATATTACCAACAAAACTCAGCAAGAAGGGATAGAAGACACTGAATTTAAAATAACTGCAGAAACATGGTTAATGTGGAAAGATGTTTTAATATGATTATGCATGTATAACTTATACCAGATTGCTTGCTGTCTTGGGAAGAGAGAAGAGGGAGGGAAGGAATAAAAAGAAAATCAAAATATTATAGAAGTAAATGTTGAAAACAAAATTTTAATGTTAAAAAAATTTAAAGACAAAAACATAAAATAAACATAGACAATATAAAATATTTGGAAGTCTACTTGCCAAGATTAACCCAGAAATTACATGAACATAGTAACAAAACATATACATATATATATATATATATATATATATATATATATGAATGAATGAATGAATAAATAAGTCAGTTCTAAGAAATAAGAAAAATATCAATCATGGCCAAGCTAATGTAATAAAAATAACAATTCTATTTAAATTAATTTACTTGTTGAATGTCACACTAACAAACTACCAAAACAGCATTTTACAGAGGTAGAAAAAAATAAAAACAAAATTCATCAGAAAGAATAAAAAGTCAAGAATATCAAAGGAATTCAGGGCGATGACTACAGGATCTGGGCTTTTTCCATTTAGGTCTTAATATGATTTAACTTGCCTGACACTTGCCACATGCTGTCTCTCCTTAAGGGTGTTTTGCTACTTCAAGCTGGCTTACCTATCTTATAAGTGCCAGCTAGTTGGCAGTTGGTGGGGATGGTTGAACCACTCACCACAAGAGTTACTTCCTTTCGTTATGGCTTTGGAGGCTGGACCAGAATCAGTTGTTTGGAGTATATATGCTAAATATTGGATGTAGAATATATCTTAAAGAAAGCAAAGACAGAAACTTAGGTCTTATACATACCAAAATATTTACAACATCACTTTTTGCACCAGCAAAACAGGTAGGAGTATAAAAATAAACATTTTTTAAATTATACTAAAAAAGAATATCAAGGGAATTAATAGAAAAAAAAATTGCAAAGGTAGCCTAACCATACCAGATCTAAAATTATATTATAAAGCAGGAATCATCAAAACTAGCTGGTACTAAGAAACAGAATATTGGATCAGTGGAATATATCAGTTATACAAGACACAATATTCAATGATTATAGTAACCTACTGTTTGCTAAATTCAAAGAGATCAATTTCTGAGATAAAGACTCACTATATAACAAAAACTGCTGGGAAAACTGTAAAATAGTATGGCAAAAACTAATCATAGACCAATATTTCACATCATATGCCAAGAGATAAGGTCAAAATGAGGACGTGATTTAGACAAAAAGCATAATACCATACGCAAATTAAGAAAGCAAGGAATAATTTACCTGTCAGATCTATGAAGAAAAGAATGTATTTCCAAACCAGAGATAGAACATTATGAAAAAAAATTTAACAGTTTTTGTACAAACAAAACCAACTCAATCAAAATTAGAAGGAAAACAGAAAGCTGAGAAACAATTTTATAGCAAGTTTTTATTTTTAATGAAGGCCTCATTTCTCAAATAGAAAGCTGAGTCAAATTTCTAAGAATACAAGTCAGTCTCCAATTGTTAGTCAAAGGATACAACAAACAGGCAGTTTTCAGATGAAGACATTGAAGCTATCTAGTCACATGAAAAAAAAAGTGCTCTAAATCAGGACTTCTTAAACTTTTTCCATTCATGACTCCTTTTTGGCCCAAGAAATTTTGATGACTCCAAATATATGGGTTTGTTGTTTTTTTTAAGGTATACAAATCAAAAATTTACTGAAAATAAATCATAATTTCACAAGCTCTACGTTCAGTTATAAGATCATAGTGTCACAAACCACAGTTTAAGGAGTTGGGCTCTAAATTTACTGATTAGAGAAATACAAATTATAACAACTTTTGAGGTACCACTTCATACTTAAGATTGATTAACATAACGGGAAAGGAAAGTGATAAATGTTGGAGAAAATATGAAAAATTGGACACTACTGCACTGTTGGAGTTGTGACCTGATCCAACCATTTTGAAGAACAATTTGCAACTATGCCCAAAGGGCAATCACACAGCATATAGCCTTTGAGCCAGCAATCTATCCCAAAGAAACCATTAATTTAAAAAAAAAAAAAAAGAAAGAAAAGAAAAGAAAAGGAATCACACATACAAAAATATTTATAGCAGTACTTTTTGTGGCAAAGAAATGGAAACTGAGGAGATGCCCACAAACTAGGGAATATTTGAACAAGTTGTGGTATGTGAATGTAATAGCATATTATGTGCTATAAGAAATGATGAGGGGGCAGCTAGGTGGCGCAATGGTTAGAGCACCAGCCCTGAAGTCAGGAGGACCTGAGTTCAAATCTGGTCTCAGACACTTCCTAGCTGTGTGACCCTGGGCAAGTCACTTAACCCCAATTGCCTCAGCAAAAACCAAAAAGAAAAAAAAAAAAAAAAAAAAAGAAATGATGAGAGGTGGATTTCAGAAAAACCTGCAAAGACTTTTATGAACCAATGCTGAGTGAAGTTAGCAGAACCACGGCAACATTATACACGTGTACTCAAAGCCACATAGGTAATGATCAACTTTAATTGATTTAGTTCTTCTCATCAATATAATAAATCCAAGACAATTCCAAAGGATTCAAGCTGGAAAATGCTATCCACATCCAGAGAAAGAACTCTGGAATCAGAATGCAGATAGAAGCAAACATTTTCCCTTTTATTCTATTTCTTCTTTCAAAACATGACTAGTGTGGAAATGTGTTTACATGACTGCACATGAATAACATATCAGATTACTTGCTGTCTTTTAAGCTTTTTTTTTTTTTTTTGCGCTGAGGCAATTGGGGTGACTTGCCCAGGGTCATACAGTCAGGAAGTGTCTGAAACTAGATTTGAACTCAGGTCCTCCTGACTTCAGGGCTAGTACTCTATCCACTGTGCCATCTAGCTGCCTACTTGCTGTCTTGAGGATGGGAAGGAGAGAAAAAATTTGAAACTCAAACTCTTATTAAAAAAAAATAAAAATGTTGAAAATTATCTTTATATGTAATTGGAAAATTTACCCCCTAAATAAATTTTAAACCAATTCAATTGTTTTGTAAAAAAAAAAAAAAAAAAGACAGGGGGTTCTCTTCTTTCAAATTACTGTCATTAATTAGAATTTACAGGTGCTCTTATTCAAGTCCTTCATTTTACAATTGAGTAAACTGAGACTTGGGGCAAGTTATTTGCCCATCACACTAGCAGCATAACTTCTGATACCTACCTAGTATTCTTTTTCCAAAATTACTATGCTTTTCCCAGAATTTTCTGCATTTGGGGAGGGGGGGAATCTCCCTAAAGATCTCTCTCCGAAGGGAGGATAATCCTTTTATAACTGCAGAATTTTAGGCCTTTCTGGAAGTAATGCTGTTTGGGAGAAAGCTATCTACCTTTTCATACAAAGAAGTAATCTGTCCAGAGAGAAGTTATCTGTCCAGGAATTTACTTAAGTATTCAGCAGTAATTTCTCACTGTCATAGATTCTAACTTAAGATTTTATGTATATTCCAATGAATAAGTCAATGAAAAAACTCAGAAGCAGAGTTTTTATTTTGTACAAGTCGACAGCCTGAGGAGTTGCTCTACCTCTGGAAAGGGAGAAAGACTAGTTCTAGCTAGACTGTAGCTTCTGAGTAAAGGTGTTTGCAATGACTTGACTGTGCTGAATTGTTGTGAATTTCCAAATCATCCAAAGTACCTAAGTCTTCACCTAAAAATACAAAAGAGCTCTTCAATGTCAAAATAAAACTTCTTTTCAAAATCACTACTGATCAGAGAAATGCAAATTAAGACAACTTTGAGCTAGCACTACATACCTCTTAGATTGGCTAAGATGACAGGAAAAGATAATAATAAATGTTGGAGAAGATGTGGGGAAAGTGGGACACTAATACATTGTTGGTAGAGTTGTGAACAAATCCAACCATTCTGGAAAGCAATATGGAACTATGCTCAAAGGACTATCAAACTGCGCACATCCTTTGACTCAATAATGTCTCTACTGGCCCTGTATCCTAAAGAGATCATAAAAAAATGGAAAAGGATCCACAGGTGCAAAAATGATTGTGGCAGCCCTTTTTGTAGTGGCAAAGAACTGGAAACTGAGTGGATGCCTTATGGTATATGAATGTTATGGAACATTATTGTTCTATAAAAATGATCAGCAGGATGATTTCATAGAGGTCTGAAGAGACTTATATGAACTGATGCTAAATGAAATGAATAGAACCAAGAGAATATTGTACACTGCAACAAGATTATATGATGATCGATTATGATGGGCGTGACTCTTTTGAACAGTGAGGTGATTGGAATTTGGGGCAATTCCAATGGATTTGTGATAAAGAGAGCCACCTGCACTCAGAGAGAGGACTGTGGGGACTGAGTGGGGATCACAACATAGATTTTCACTGTTTTTGTTGTTATTTGCTTGCTTTTTGTTTTCTTTTTCATTTTTTCCCTTTTTGATCTGATTTTTCTTATGTAGCTTAAGTGTGGAAATATGTAGAAGAATTGTACATTTAACACACTGGATTACATTTTGTCTAAGTGAGTGTGGGGAAAAGTGAGGGGGGTAAAAATTTGTCTTTGCAAAGATGAATGTTGAAAACTATGTATATATTTTGAAAATAAAAAGCTTTAAAAAAAACTTTTCAGTGACTATTTTGAATTAAGAACATTAATCATCTCTCAAAGATGGCTAGAAAAAAACAAGGTCCTTTGGAAAATATGTTAAAGATCCTGACTTTCCATGCACAAAACAGGTTTCAAAAACACACTTTTTAAAAAATTCCTAAACTTCTTAGAGATCCAAATAAGAACAATTTGAAAGAACTCCAAGTGAACCTAGTTTTGCTTCTGTTCAATTCTCATCATCTGTGGTACAGCTCAGTTTCTCTAAAACTGGCTCAATGATCACTCATTTGGAGTGTTTCATTTGGAAAGGACATGACACAAAATCACCTGGATTTGTGAAAGACAATAAAGTTGAAAAACAAGGTGAGGAAAGGAAGGAGAAACTACATCCCTCAGTTTGCTTTGTAGTATAATTAGAAATGAAATTTTATATTTTTTCCAGAATGGTTCATTTGAGAGAAAAATCAAAGATCCATCCTCAAATGAATAAACAAGCTCTTTTACTCTGTTAGCTTTATGGAAGCAAAGTCCCTAAGAAATGCAAACATCTCAAGCAGAAGTAAAATAGCTGTTGACAGTTCTTTTCAACAGTCAGCAACCCTGGCCTGTTTGCAGTGTGCACTGTGTACTAAAAGTTCATTGGGGTAATTTTTGTAAAAAGGAATTAAATCAAAATTCATTTTTGGCACCCAAACATTACTGTTTTTAACAACATCAAAATTTATTATGAAACGTGATAAGATACAGTCAAATGAAATTCAAAGACTAATGTTCTAATTCAAAATCTATCAATAAGTCAACAAGTATTTATTAAACTTCTACTGTATACTAAGCACTGTGTTAAGCACTGGGGATTTACAAAAAGGTAAAAACAGTCTATATTCTCAAAGAGTTCAACAATCTAATGGAAGATGTCAAAATCTTGTATCTGTGATCTCTGGGCAAGTCCCTTAAGCTCTGGCAATCCTATATTTTTCATATTCAAAAAATAAGGATAATAAATTCACTTTATTAATAAAGATCTAGTTTAACAACATATGAAGCACTTTTGAAAAGGTCATTATTCCCACAACCAGGTATGACTCTATCCATAAGTCCTTCACAAAAAAAGGGTACAATCTTGTTAGTGTCTTCATCACTTCTCATTTAGATTGTTATTAACAGTATAACATCCTCCTGATTTCTTCCAAGAGCTCCTTTCCCTAATCCAAAATAATGTTCATAAAGCACAGGTCTTCATATATCACTCACCATTCAAAGACTTGTCGGTCAATAACCACTAGTGTCTACTAATGTATGTTGGATATTAGTTAAGTGCTGGATGTTAGGGGGAGTAGGGGGGAAACCAAGCAATAATCCCTGCTCAAGGAATTCCAAGTCTAATGGAGAAGACAACATGAAAACAATTATGCATTAACAAGACGTGTAGGATAAACTGGAAATAAGAGGAAATTAACTAGACTAGCATTAAGAGGGATTGGGAAGCACTTCTTGTAGAAAGTAGAATTTTAGCTGGGCCTTAAAGGAAGCCAGGAGAAAGAAATGAAAATGCAGAAGGAAAATATTCCAGGCACAGAGGACAGCCAATGAAAACATGAAGTAAAGAAATGGTGTCCTATGTAAGAAATAGCCAGAAGATTAGTGTCACTGGACTGCAAAGTATATATGAGTGTTAAAATGTTAAAAAAAAAAAAAAAAAAAAAAAAAAAAAGGCTGGAAAGGCTGAAAGAGATTGTGGAGAGCTTTGAATGCAACTTTATGTTGGAAGTCATAGTGAGCCCCTGAAGTTTATGAAACACAAGGATGACATGGCCAGATCTGCACTTTAGGAAAATCATTGTCCAGGAGCAGCTCAGGAGAGCATGGATCATGATGGTAGCAATGTCAAAGGAAAGGAGAGAATATGAAAGATGCTATAGCAGTATAATCAATTGAACTTGGCAATAGATTGGATATGGGAAGCAAGAGAGAATGAGGAGTCAAGAAGAATAAAATACAAATTTCTCAACCTGGTACTGGCTCCAGCAACAATCTAGCTTCAGTGTAACTCCACTTTACTGACTTTCAGAATTTTTATCTTCCTTCAAGAAGACTGTTAGATGGTGCAGGACTTAAGAATCAGGAAGACTTCTCAAACACTTATTACCTGTATGACTCTGGACAAGTCACTTTATAAAATGAAGATAATAATAGAACTTAACTCACAGAGCTAACCAAATGAGACAAGAAAAATAATGTGATTTGCAAACCTCAAAGTTCTATATAAAAGTTCGCAAATAAATAATAATCATAATAAGCTCTAGTTCAAATGTTATATTCACTGTGAATCTGGTCCTCCCTATAGTCTCCTAGAGAATTTTATCTGCTCTCTTCTTTGACCGCTTCACTCTCTATCTTGTATTATACTTACTTGTGAACCTATTTTATTCCTTATAATAGAATAAGAATTCTTTGAGGGAAAGGTACTATTTGGTTTTGTACTCACCAGTTCCTATAGCAGTTTCTTAATATACATTTAAGCACTTAGTAGAATATTTTTTGAATGGAACTGAAATTGAAAAGCATTGAAGGAAGGACAAAAAGTAAATATTATACATTTAGTTCAATATTCTCATTTTACAAATGAGGAAAAAGGCCCAAAGAATGACTCCCCCAATATAATTCAGGCAATAAAAAGCAGAACCAGAACCAACTACTGGGTTCCTTCTATCAATAAGCACTTATTAAGTACCTGCTATGAATTAGGCTGTGTAAGTGGTAAAAATACAAAGAAAAAGTGAAACAGTCCCTGCCCTCAAGGAGCTTCTAGTCCACCTTTCTATTTTAAAATAAAACACAGTCTCATACGCTGAAGTACACAAATTATTATACACTGTTTCTCTGATTTTTCTGTTCATTTTAGATCATTACACACTAATAATGAAAACATATGCATAAAATAAGTATGCACAGATATACATGATTATATATTTATCTTTAATTAAGTCATTAGATGAGTATGTTATTTTAGTCTTTTTAATAAATGATGGGTTTTTTTTGTTTTTTTAAATAAGCACAAAGAATTATTAAGCAACTTACTGAAAAAACTATTTTGGGGGCAGCTAGGTGGTGCAGTGGATAGAGTACCAGCCCTGAAGTCAGGAGGACCTGAGTTCAAATCTGGTCTCGGATACTTCCCTAGCTGTGTGATCCTGGGCAAGTCACTTAACCCCAACTGCCTCATTAAAAAAAAAAAAAAAAAAAAAAAAAGAGAGAGAGAGAGAGAGAGAGAGAGAGAGAGAGAGAGAGAGAGAGACAAAGAAAAGAAAAAAAGAAAAAACTATTTTGGTTCACTTTCAGATAAAATTAAACAAAATATGGAATTTTCAATATTCAATATTAGAAACAAGCATTAACTTTGAATAGTTATTTTCACTATGAAATTTTTACAATTATTGTGATTACTGAAGAGTCACTTCCTCAATCCATTAGTTCTTAATCTTTTATTCATATATTAAGTAGCTAATGTCTCTTTTTTTTCTTCTAAAGTATTTTATTTTTCCAAATACATATAAAAAGTTTTCAACATTCATTTTTGTAAAACCTTGTGTTCTAAATTTCTCTCCCCCTTTCCCTTAACTCTTCCCCTCCCCAAGACAGCAAGCAATGTGTTATAGGTTAAATATGTGCAATCCTTTTAAATATATTTCCATATTTGTCATACTGTACAAGAAAAATCGAGTCAAAGTGGAAAAAAAACCCACAAGAAAAAAAACAAAAAGATGAAAATACTTAGAACTATGGAGACTGAATATAGATCAATCTCTAGATATGATTGGCATTTTCCATCCCAAATCTATTGGAATTGTCTTAACAAGTCATTTTCAACATCTGAACACTATCTGATGATATAAGCAAATGTATAAGAACTTTGCAAAACTTAAATATATGTTATCTATTATTAGTTATTTAAATGAATAGTTTTATATCTGGAGCTAGATATGTCTATGTATTTAGAAGCAGCTAAGGTAACACTCGGTCTTAAGAGTACAGAAGATTCAAGTTCAAATTTTACTTCAGACCTTGGACAAAACAATTCCTCTCTGCTTGTCTGAATTTCCTCAACTGTAAAATGGGAATTATAGCCACATTTCTCTTTCAAGGTTGCTGTGAGGATTATTAAGATCCTTGTGAAGCTCTTAGTACTATATCCTGGGCACATTTCTATTGTTCTGTTGTTTCAGTCACATCTGACTTTGTGACCCCCTTTGGGGTTTTCTTAGCAGAGATAATGGAGTGCACTGCTATTTTCTTCTCTAGCTGATTTTACAAACAAGGAAATTGAGGCAAATGAGGTTCCATGATTTGCTCAGGGTCATAAAGGTAGTGTCTGCAGCCAGATATGAACTCTGGTAAAATGAGTCTTCCTAACTGCAGGCCCAACACTCCATCCACTGTGCCACTTAGCTGTCTATAGGTATTGTATAAATTCCTTCCCCTCCCTTCATCTGGAAAGGTCCTTATATATCATTTAGTCCAATCCTCTCATTCTATAAATGAAAAAATTGATTCCCATATTAAGAAGTTTCTGTGAAAGTCTTTCAAAATAATCAAATGTTTTTCGTGCTGTCTATGAAGACAGAAGTTTCTCAAAGGCTTTTTATATTACCTTCAAAACTCATTTTAAATATAATGTTTTTGTTACATAAAAACCAGAATTTAAAATCTCAAGCTGAGCTGCTACAACTATAGCTGGGGATATATTATTCCTTTTATTTTTTTTTTATTAAAATCCTCAAAATGAAGGTCACTGATTATGAAAACATGAACCAAGCACCTTTCTTTAGGAAGCATTTAACCAATATTAGATAATTAATATCTACAGTTTCTTACTGAGAGAAACAAAAAGACAGCTAGCAACAAAATCAGAGGAAGATCCTGAAGTTCCTTTTGTGGTTGAAGCCACCAGAAAAGAAAAGAATTAGTAGAATTTGCCCAACAAACTATTCAAAGGAGCAGTTAGTTCCTAAAGATAAAAGCAGTCCTTTTGGTTCAGAAAGGCTTTTCAGTTCCACTATGTCAAGAGAGGCAAGCATAGCAAATATTTCAATAATATGGTAAGATCCCAATACTCATTTTCTAATACCTCCAGAGAGCCTTTAGTGAACTTTTAAAAGAATAACAAAAGCTTTTGATTCACCACATATATTATAACCTTTGATCAGCAAGCCCAGGTTATCTCATTCCAAAACTGTGAAAAATATTTCTTCAATTTTTTTTCTCTTCTCTTGAATTCCAAATCTATGCCTTTATCTCTGCTTCGGCTTCACACCTTAAAACTCAGTGACATTTTGTGTGTTGGCAAAGGTTAGAATAAATGGCAATTTAAGCTCAAATTCCTAATTTAGAGGAGGACTTGAAGAAAACTATTATTGCTAAAAAACACCTATACCACCCCCACCAGTTAAGGTTGTACACATATACAGTTGTTTAAATTAGTAGTGTTTCATGGCCTATTTGGAATATTAATGACTTCTTGTTAACTTGTTTTTAACAAATGAATCTCCTCAAACAACTGTTGTGCCCTTGAGATGATGGGATAATCACAAAATCAAATGACAGTTTCACACACATATATAACAATGGAACTGCTGCAGAGTAAAGGACACAAAGTATGGAGGGGAGACAAAGATGATCTCAGATGCACACAAGAACAAAAATTAATTCTGCCCTGCAGAACCTGATCACCATCATCATAGCATATACACACTTTAAGGTTTGGGAAATACTTGCTATATACTACAGGATTCAATGTAATGGATTCCAGCCTATCAATCAACAAGCACTTACTGTTTACTATGTGCCAGGCACTACACTAAGCACAGGCAATAAAAATGCAAGCAGAAAGAAAGCCAGTTCCCGCTTTCAAGAGGACTCAAATTCTAATAGGGAAAAGTAACGGCACCAACAGGAGATAAAAAGTCAAATCAAAAGCAGAGTCTGAGAAGAAAGAAGAATTAGACAATCTAGTGTAGGTTCTCCACAACATGGAGATCCCAAAGAAACTCCTCAAAGGGAAAAAAAGCTGCAGGGACAAAATGATATTCCAGGAGAAGAAAGCAACTAAGGCCTGGTAGCAAAGTATCAATAGGAGAACTGGAAGAGAATTCCACAAGATTACTAAATGTCTCCAAAACTCTAACTTCATTAAGAGTTTCATTCACTTGGTTAATTTACAGGCTCAACATTAAGGTTATAAAATAATTCAATTTTCCCATCCTATAATGTTCATTCACAATTTTGTGAAAAATTTTTAAGACTCATTGAAAAAATAACTCTCAGTTCATCAATGATACTAAAACTTCTTTCAACTGAATTTTACCAATTCACAGTTAACCATTTGGGTGAGAACTAAGCTACAGTTTTCATTTTTATTGCCCATATGGAAAAGAAAAAGGCCTACTAATAAAATTAATGATATAAATAAGACTACAGAAAGTGGGGTTTTACACATTTTCTTAAAAAACTGTGTTTACCTATTTGCAATCAAAAGACATGTAGCTATAACTTTTTGATTCATTAAAAAAATGCAAAAGAACTAAATTTGGCATAGGTCATTTTATATACAAACTATCTTGACCAAAGCAATCTGCATTGGTTAAGGGAATGAAGGAGATCTGGACCTGTGATGTCAATTGCATAAACTCTAGCCACAAAGACAGAACACCCTCTCCTCTGGGAACTTAATGGGTTGTTTAGAGAACTGAGATGCTAACTTGTCCATGGTCACACAGCAATGAGTGTCAGTAGTAACACTAGATCCCAAAGCCTTCCTGCCTGGTCAACTTCAACAATTTGAAGTTAGCAATTTTATACCATTTATTTTGTTGAATCTCTCTCACAAAATATAAGGCAAGCACCAGAAATCCTAATAAGCAGTCTTTCCAATGGATATAAAATTATTTACTATTACTTTGACACTTTCACAGATTAAAAACAACAACAACAAAGAAATTTTTGTTCTCACTATGGCCCTATTGTTACAACTCAAGTTACAGTAATATATTTTTATATTAATTTAAGAATTAATGTTAATTTATGAACTAGTCTGAAGTATTATAAGGAAATTTCAAATATTATTTTACTACTTACAATTTATAAAAAAGAAGGCTTGCTTAACTTGTATAACATTCTCCCAGCTTTTTACCAGAATAAAGTAAGGAGCCATTGTGATGGCCTAGCAATGTCAGTTCAGTCTCTGCCCCTTTTGGAAGACCTCCTAATCATGGCATAGTTGAGAATATATAAGTAATATAGATAATAATTAATATTAAAATAAAATTACGATGATACTTAAACAGCTAAAAAGTTAAAGGCTTGAAGAAAAGTATACAAACAGTCCCTTTTCCCCTTCCTCTCCCCTTTTCCTCTCTCTACCCCAAGTGAATATAACAAGTGATGTCAGTGAGTATTATTATTTTCCCACCATAAATAAGACCTTTTTCCTTTTTTGGTGCATAGTATAAAAAAGCTGCCAACTAACAGGCCACTGTACTAGGCAATAGGGTAAAGAGGTAAATAGGGTAAAATTTTTAAATTTTGATTTTTTTTAAGTTCAAGATAGTTTTTAGTATTTATTTTTGTAGGACTGTATAGTCCAATTTCTTCTCTCCTCCTTTCTTAATTCCTCCCTCCAAGACAGCAAGTAATCTGATAAAGGTTAAATATGTGCAATGCTTTTAAGCATATTTCCATATTCCATGGTGTTGTACAAGACCATAAGGAGGAAAAAAAAAGAGAAAAAAAATAAAAAAGATAAAAATACTAAGCTTTGATCCATTTTCAGTCTCCATAGTTCTCTCTCTGAATGCGGTTGGCTCTTTCTATCCTTTGTCTATTGGAATTGCCTTGAATCACCTTGTTGAGAGAGAAGAGCCAAGTCTATCATAGTTGAACATCACATAATCTTCTTGTTACTGTATACAATGTTTTCTTGGTTTTGCCTGCTTCACTCCGCATTAGTTCATGTATGTCTTTTCAGGCTTTTCCAAAATCCATGTGCAAGGCAATGCACAAAGCACATGCAACAAAAATGCAAGCAGAAAGAAAGCCAGTTCCTCTATGCTCAAAAAGTTAGCAAACTGTGCATACCATTTGACCCAGCAGTGTTTCTACTGGGCCTATATCCCAAAGAGATCTTAAAGGAGGGAAAGGGATCCACATGTGCAAAAATGTTTGTGGCAGCCCTTTTTGTAGTGGCTAGAAACTGGAAGCTGAACAAATTATGGTATATGAATGTTATGGAATATTATTGTTCTATAAGAAATGACCAGCAGGATGATTTCAGAGAGGCCTGGAGAGACTTGCATGAACTGATGCTGAGTGAAATCAGCAGAACCAGGAGAACATTATACACAGCAACAAGACTATACAATGATCAATTCTGATGGGTAAGGTTTTCTTCAACAATGATGTGTTTCAAACCAGTTCCTAATGTTCAGCAGTGAAGATAGTCATATACATCCAGAGAGAGGCCTGTGGGAACTGAGTGTGAACCACAACACAGCATTTTAATGCCTTCTATGAATATTTCCCTGCATTTTGTTTTCCTTCTTAGGTTGTTTTTTTTTCCCCCTCTCTTTCTAGATCTGATGTTTCTTGTGCAGTAAGATAACTCTATAGATATGTATACATATATTGGATTTGTCACATAATTTGACATATTTAGCATGTATTAAATTATCATTCAACTGGGGGGGAAGGAGGGGAAAAGCTTGGAACAAAAAAAAAAAGTTTAGCAAAGGTCAATGTAGAAAAATCACTCATGTTTTGTAAATAAAAAGTTTTTCTTTTTTCTTTTTTTTTCTTTTTTCTTTTTTTGCTTTTTGCTGAGGCAATTGGGGTTAAGTGACTTGCCCAGGGTCACACGGCTAGGAAGTGTCTGAGACCAAATTTGAACTCAGGTCCTTCTGACTTCAAGGCTGGTGCTCTAACCACTGCGCCACCTAGCTGCCCCTAAATAAAAAGTTTTTCATTAAAAAAAAAAAGAAAGAAAGAAAGCCAGTTTTTGCCCTCAAGGGGATTCTGTTCACTTCACTTAGCATCAATTCATGTAAATCTTTTCAGGCCTTTCTGAAATCAGCTTGCTCATTATTTCTTACAGAATAATAATATTCCATTACATTCATGTACCATGACTTACTCAGCTATCCTCAATTGATAGGCAACACTCAATTTCCAGTTCCTTGCTGCTACAAAAAAGAATCTCCACAAATATTTTTGTACATGTGGGTCCCTTTCCTTTTTTTATTATGTCTTTGGGATATAGACCCAATAATGAGACTGCTGGATCAAAGGATATGCACAGTTTTATAACCCTTTGGGTAAAGTAAGATCTCCTTTTTCAATGGAGGAAGATGAAAGCCAATCTGAAAATAATACTTCTTGAGATACAGAGCGGGCATTAATGTCCATGGAAATATTTACCACAAAGGTTACAGACTTATATAAAATATTCTTACTGTAAACACTTTTGTAGTCAAAATATTATCATCCCTAGTTTATAAAGGTGGAAATCAGCATCAACAGAACTATACTTCACAAAACCATGAAGTATCTATTTTAGTTCAAAGCACCTCAAAAAAGCACAGAAAGTACCCAAATGGAAGGATGACACCAGAGGGCAAAAATTTCTATTAAAAGAAGCAGACCCTACAAACTAGGAGTCAGGAGACATGCTAATCTAGCTCTGGTCTTAGTTCTGGTAATTATCAGCTAGGTGACCTCAGACGTTATACTTCTCTACTACATAGAGGCCTAAGAGGTTTCTGGGACATAGGGTCCACAGAGGACAAGCCTAAAAAATCTTGCTCTGGTTTAGTGTCCTTTGACCCTATAATCTCTACTATTCTATTCTAACTCTAAATTCTATGTCTCAAGTGGATAGTGACTTTATTAAAAACAAATATTAAGATTTATTTTAATGATTACTTGGTTGGAGGAAAGGAGGGATTAAAGTATTGATGACAAAAATTGTTCTAAGAAGGAAATGATTTCTCTGGCATTTGATTCTGAGAGATCTAAGAATATTTTGCAGACTTCTGTTACCTATTCCCAAAAGTGTACCTTTGTTATCTTATTATTAAGTCATTTCAGAATAATTTCTGATATTTCAAGGGTTGCATTCCATGATAATGCTGTTATTTTACAGTAAGTTACTGGTAGTTTGGGATTCCTTTTTTAGTTTCTTTCACAGAAATATGTATTATGTATACGGTTAGAGTTCTACCCTCCTAACTATATTCTTTACTATTTATGGAAGTTTTCTGAATAGGATTAATACACACTCAAAAAACTTAGTATCAATCCAGGTCCTTGTTAACAATAATAATGATTGTTAACAAGGACCTGGATTGATACTAAGTTTTTCTGCCTTAAGTTTCTCTTTTCCAATACATTTATAATACCAATGTCAATGTTACTGAGTTCACAGATGAAGGAGTTGCTATTAAGTGGAGGGTATCAAGGAGGGCATCAATCATCTGAATGAGGCCCTACAGGATAACCATGAAATGTGGAAATATAAGAATTCATCAAGGAAAATAAAGAATACATATTGTGTTTTTAACAAAGATAAGAAACATCCCTTTTTTACCTAAATGCTTCCCCCTGTCTCCCTAATCTGGCTGCCTTGGCACTGCGCAAATTCTGTCAATGTTATAAAAGGCCTTATTACATAGAGCCTTCAATAGATCAATGACTCAAATTAAAGATACCCTCTTGCTCATTGAACACCTGCTCCCCATTCAAACTCACAGACACACCTTTCAAAAATGGTGAAACAAAAAGGGAGGAAAAATTTGGATTTAGAATTGAAAAGAGCTAGAAACAAATCAGTAGTACTTGACTTCCCAACCACATGGTGTAGACCATGCAAAATGATTAAGACTTTTTTTCGTTCACTCTGAATGTGAACAGACAAAGAACATGTGAAATAAACTGTATGCCAGCAATTCAGCTCTTCTAAAAAGTAGATGAGTTTTCTAGAACCAATAAGGAAAAGTTAAAAGCAATCATCAATAAATTGAAGTAATCGTGTAAAAATGGTTAGCTATCTAAATTATAACATTTTTCTTCTATTTCTTTTTTTTTTTTTTTTTTTTTTTTTGCTGAGGCAATTGGGGTTAAGTGACTTGCCCAGGGTCACACAGCTGTTACATGTCTGAGACCAGATTTGAACTCAGGTCCTCCTGACTTCAGGGCTGGTGCTCTATCCACTGCGCCACCTAGCTGCCCCTTCTTCTATTTCTTAAAAAAGAACAAATGTAACAAGGGTAAGTTATACAAATAACTTCTGACTGTAAATGACAACAAAAGAAAAAGAAGGGAGGGAGGGAAAAGGAGGAAGGAAGAAGGAACACATAAGAATTCCCCCAAATACAACATGGGATTCTTTAAGTCAGGAACTGTCTCTTGCACATATTATCTGAATATGTGCATTGGGAAAACAAACATAAAAAACAAAAAAAAACATCATCTGAACCTTCAGGAAGTTGTAATCTTTTTGCAAGTAAAGGGTCTTACCTCAGTGTTGATTGGTTACTGCTAATCAGATCCCTTTTGGGACTACCTCTAATTTCCGCAAGCCTTCCCACTAAGCTTAATCATTTCTAGCTTTTGATTTAAAAAGAGAAACTTGAGACTTCCTTTAACTTAAACATTTAGAGGTTATTGTAGGGTTATCAATTTGGCAAAATCTGTGAAGCACAATAAAACAATGTATGCCTGTAGGAATGTAATTGAGTTGAATTAAATTGTATTTGCACCCTCCATGATACCTAATACCGACTATCTATAAAAGACATTATCAATAAAAAAAAGTATACAGGCAAGTATTATATGTAAGAATATTGTATGAATAAATCTAATAATTGAATTCTGTCCTAAAAACTCTGATATTGATTTATGTGCTTGGTTAGCTGGTAAGGTGAGGGATTTGGGGAAGTAGAAGAAGGGCTGTGGGGAAGGATTACCCTCACACATACATCATCTATAACTCCGAAGGATATAACATGTTAGTTAATAAATTTACTTTATAGCTAAGGAAATTGTGTGCTTAAGGCCATACAGTGGTCTCAGTCACAGCAGTGGGGAAAGTACTGGATGTGGAAAGAAGTCCCAAGTCAAACCCCACTCTGGGTGATCTCAGCCAAGTCACTCACCATTCTTTGTATTAGTTTCATCTCTAAAAGGAGAGTGGGTTAAGACTAAATGATTTGGCAATGAATCCCTTAAACACCGAGCTTTGACTACTAGGCCTAATGCTATTTATACAAACCACCCATAATAATACTTTTCATAATTGCAAAGTAAAATATATGTTCCTTCAAGAAAGAATTTTTTTTCAGCATTTTCCCAACACTTCTGTGCACTACACATAGTAGGAACTTAATAAATGTTTACTGAAATGATCTGTCTCAAACAAAACAAAACACACACATCTCATATCTGCTTTGATATAGTTTTAAAAAAAGTCACAAGTGTGAAGGGTCCCCATAGGGGACCTCCAGGAAAACAAAGAACAGACATCACTGAGGTCACAAAAACACCTTTGGTACCATTTTGAGGGCCTTATATCTAATTTTAACTTTACTTCAGCAAACTTTCACATTTCCAAAAACTTAACACATTTAGACAACTACTTCAATAATCTTATCTGAGGACTTTTAAGAAGAATAGTTTACAGATGACCTTATCAAAACACTGTGAGTAATAAAAAAATCACTTCAGTGATTTAAGCTAACAATTGGATTTGATGACAAGGAGGACTTTATTCTGATATTATGTTCAATACCTAGAACTTCTGCCCTTTATTGTCTCCTGGCTTCAACAGAGGGATTATGAAAAATTCTAAATGAAATAAAAGAAAAGCGATAGAAAGAAAAACCCCAGTTTTGTGTTTGGTATCTTTGTTCAGTATTTCTCATTTTGAATCACAGTTACTTTCCACCTTGCTTTCACATCTGTAATGTGATTTAATATAAGAAAACTGAAGCAGGAATTATTTTGGAAGCAAACTAAAGAAAAAACAGGCTAAGATAATAAGAAAAATATTCAATTTAATCATAAAAATGATTATTTATTGGGAATCCAGGGATCCATCTCTCAGGCAATCATGACTGATATCCTCAAGGATCTTAATAAATTTAGAAATAAAATGAACATTTAGATAAATGTTGAATCATTTAGTCTATATCACATGGTTTAAATAAGACTTTCTAATCTGAAAAGAAAAACTCCAAGAAACACAGAAGAATGAACTTTGGAACATTTGAGAACCTTATTTATTTCTTAAAAGCAAAAAAAAAGTATTACAATGAACAAATTTCCCTTCATTTGAGACCTGTTATTCTTAAGCTCCTTTCATTTTGTGACATAATACACTCCTCTAAATCTCCTACCTTTATCCTAAAGAACTTCAGCACAAAGAAATGCTGAGTTTTCCTTCTAGCTTCTCACTTCTTCAATCTGCTTAACTCACAGACTTTGCTCCTCAAGTTCACCTTAGCTACAGTTAACCATAATCTTGATCTCCCTATTATCCACAAATGTTTTACATGCAAGGTCAAGAATTCTGAAATTCCTTCATCCAATTACAATTTTCTATCATTTCATCTATTTCTTAGACTTCTCTCCCAAACCTACTCTGTTATGACCAGCAATATAACTACCCCAATATTTTACCAATATTTTACTACCTCTTTCCGGCTACATTCTCCTCCCTTTCTAATCTTGAATCCCTCCCACCCACTCACCCTCCACAGTGAACTAGTACAACTTTATCCTATTCCCTACTTATCCTACACACACACACACACACACACACACACTCACTCACTCACTCACTCATTCACTCACTCACTCACTCACTCACTCACTCACTCACACATTTTGCCAAACCCGTCTATCACTAATAAGGGCCTTACTTCCTTCACAAGTTGTTAAACAGAGCTGAAGGAAATCTTGCAAATTTTGATGACTGGATTCACTAAATTTATGCAACTGGGCCCTCATGGAAGCAAAGCAATGATTTTACTCCTTCCTGATTCTCTAACTCCACACATTCTTTTAAACTCACTTTTTTTTTCTCTACTCTTCAAGTTAATTCCACCAGAGCACTTTCTCAGCCAAAGCCATCACCTCATAATTTACCAGTTTAAAAGTACTCATCAAAAAGCTCTCTCTTCAAAAAAAAAAAAAAAAAAAAATTATATATATATATATATATATATATATAAAAGCTCTCTCTTCTAGCCTCCTTACTTTATAACCCCTTCATATCATCCCCAATATTTTCTCCTTTATTCTCTGATAAAGCAGTCTTTCTCCTCACAAAGACTTTTACACATATCCTTGAATCTATTCCCTCCAGTAAAATACCACCTACTAATCATTCCCTCCTCTACACTATAATCTCCCTATCTACTGGCTCCTTTCTTATACGTTTTCAAATAAGCCTAAATCTCTACACTTAAAAAGCCTCAATAAAATTTTATTGCTATTTTCATTCTGTATCTCTCCTTTTCTCAGCCAAACTCCTTGAAAAAAACTTTCTACACATGGAGAAACCCACTTCTTTTTCTTAACTCTTATTGATTTCCTGCAATCTCTCCCCTCCTCAATCTACTTCTGTTGTACAGCTGCTAAGGAGAATTTCCTATTACTCAGTATTCAAAAAAGGCTAATAAACTTAGAGAAGAACAGATTCTGTTAGCCGTTTAATATGAAAAACATAAGAAACAATTCCCAGTCTAACATCACTAATTGATGAGCATCTACCTTCGAGTGATAGAGAATTCACTGTTTTTTAACAGAATCACCCATTTTTTGTTAGGTCTAATTTTGAGGAAGATACCTCCTTAAGATGAAGTGAAAACTAACTCTACAAATTTTCCAAGTATTATGTTAATATTCTCTTGCTCCAGTCCCAGCTATGGGACTGTGTTCTCATTCTTACTATCTTCCTCTTATCTATTTTCTCTCATACACATACACAAAGCTAAATTTATAATTACGTTTAAAACCTAAAAGCTAAATGCATTTTAAGTACACTGTAAACCATTTAAATATTAAAAAAGCAAAAGGCCCATAGCAAAATAATTCTTATATACACATACATACATGCATATGTAAATAAATCTATATATACATATACATACATATGCAAAAACTAATCTTTAGTGGCCTTATTTGCAGGGAGTTAGGATAAATTATACTACTTCAGTTTGGCAATTAAGTGGGCTTTGATCCTCAAAAATATATGATTGCTGTCAAGCTCTCATTAATAGGGAAATTTTATATGCCTGTGACTATGATTGTTATGAGGAAAGCCAACAAATAATTTTAAGAGTATACAACTAGAGCAGGTAGATGGCACAGTGGATAGAGTACCAGCCCTGAAGTCAGTAGAACCTAAGTTCAAATCTAACCTCAGACACTTGTTAGTTATTAGTTGTATGACTATAGGCAAGTCTCATAACCTTGATTTCCTTGACAAAGAGAAAGTAAGACAGACAGAAACAGTAGATAACTGCTCCATTTCACAATTTACTCTAACAGTGTGTACAGGAGAGGTACAAGTTGATTGACAATTCAATTTTTATTCAGCTATAGCATTACCATATTCAAAGAATGTTTCCTAAAAATTGTGATTTTTCTTATTATACACACAAAAAAATCCTACATATTTCTTTTGTAATGTATAGCATGACATAAACTACCTGTATTTAGGTTCCTAAGTATTATTTTATATTTAACTTTTTACATACATATAAATCAAAATTTCATGATGTGAAGTCATTCTTTCCTAAAATAAAAAAACATAACACCTATATAACATCCAGGAAAGAACAAACAATGGGACTTGAATTCTTCTAAAACACTTAAAAAGTAGTATATTGCCTTGTTAATTAAACAAACAAACAAACAAAAACAACTCTCCTCTAGATCTCTAATCAGACTTACTAATCTCCAAAAACAGGTATTTAAACATCTCAGAGGAATAAATTTTGTTTCATTGTATCATTTTGACAAGTGGATTGTATTCATGGATATTCATCAAGAAAAACATGAAATTTAACTTAGACTGCTTCCATTCCAGCTGATCAGGTTCCTCAAATAGATATTTATGCTAGGCCCAAACTATTCTAGAATTCAAGGCAATTCCAAAAGATTTGTGATAGAAAATGTCATACACATCCAGAGAGAGAAATATGGAGAATGAATATGGATCAAAACATAGTGTTTTCACCTTTAAAAAAAACAAACAAGCAAAAAAACTGCTCTCAAAGCAAATAACTTAAGAGACAGTTGCTACAACTCTCGAGTTAAGAGAATTCAAACAGCCAACCATTCAAGTATTGGATTGCAGTACTGTGGATAATACTTTTAATTCTCAAGGTTCCTTTTCAATTACTTCCTAGTACCCCTGCTCATCAAAAGCAGAGAATTTATAATTCCAAAAATGTTTTTAAAAATCCAAAAGCAAACAACATTTTTTGATATATTAAAAAATTCAGATGTTATAATGAAAGCTTCCATTGGGGATATAAAATTAGTGCAGACATTCTTTATTTCAAAAAGTATTTTGCTGAATCCTTTGCTTCTTTCAAGTTACTTTCCTTCTGCATGTAGATTCTTAGTAAATATGACCTTAAAAATTTGAGAAGGCAGTGTAATATAGTAAAAAGAATATTGAACTTGACTGAATTCACTGGACCCGAGTTAAGAGTCCTGGCTTTGATACTTCCTATCTATGGGACCTTGGACAAGTAACTGAACTTTTCTGGTTTTCAGATTTAACTTCTTCGGGCCTGCATTTCTTCATCTGTGAGATCCTGGGGCTGATCTACTAATCCTTAGGGTCCCCTTCAGCTTTATAACTATGATCATCTCTTTCCCATAAGAAGTTCTTTGCTCTTAATTAATAGCTAATTAAAATGTTTCAAATTTAGTTCTAAGATAATAAGTCTTGGTATTATTACTCTTAAAATAAACAAATGCTATTTATATTAAGTGGTTTTCTTTCTTTTTTTTTTCATTGGTTCTATTTTTTTTTTGGGGGGGAAGGGGTTGCTGAGGCAATTGAGGTTAAGTGACTTGCCCAGGGTCACACAGCTAGGGAATGTTAAGTGTCTGAGATCAGATTTGAATTCAGGTCCTCCTGACTTAAGGGCTGGTGCTCTATCCACTGGGCCACCTAGCTGCCCCAAGTGGTTTTCTTAAGTTAATTATCAACATGTTTACCGTTCCATTTTTAGGTATCTGGAATAACTAAGTTTGGTTTTGCTGTTCCTGTTTCCAAAGCACTTTTCACTTATTACCTGTCTTAAAATTTATAAAGCACTTTTATGGAGAATGGGGAGGAACAGTGTAGATACTTAATCTTTCTATCTTAACCCAGAATGGAAAATACAATGACACTCATCAGAAAGGAAGCTTGGCCTTGCTCCATTTCCAACAGACTACTCCTTTTGGAGTAATCTGATTGCTTCCCCACAAGACTTCCTGCACTGGAGCCAAACTTAATGTGAAGTCTCTATCCGTTTAACCCTACTGAAGCTCAGAACTCCCAACCTTAAACAATCCATCAGCCTCGGACTCCCTCATAGCAGAAATTAGAGGCAGGTACCACAAGATCAGGCATAAAGAAATTTCCTCATATCAACTCTTTAATGGATAGAACAAGCATTATCATTCCTATTTTATATATTAGTAAACTGAAGTTCAATATTCATATGTCATCAGTAACTTCCATCCCTAAGGCCCCTCTGATTGGACAGCAAATTAGAATGCTTTTCCCAGAAACTTCATTTAATAAGGGCAACTAGACCTATTTATTTCCCACCAGAAAACTAGGACACTGATACATTGTTGGTGGGACTGTGAACAGATCCAACCATTCTGGAGAGAAATTTGGAACAATGCTCAAAAATACCCTTTGACCCATCAGTGTTTCCACTGGACCTATATCCCTAAGAGATCTTAGAGGAAGGAAAGGGACCCACATGTGCAAGAATGTTTGTGGCAGCCCTTTCTGTAGTGCCTAGAAACTGGAAACTGAATGGATGCCCATCAATTGGAGAATGGCTGAATAAATTATGGTATATGAATGTTATGGAATATTATTGTTCTATAAGAAATGACCAGCAGGATGATTTCAGAAAGGCCTGGAGAGACTTGCATGAACTGATGCTGAGTGAAATGAGCAGAAGCAGGAGATCATTATACACGACAACAAGAAGACTATATGATGATCAATCCTGAAGGACATGGTTCTCTTCAACAATGAGATTATTCAAACCAGTTTCAATTGTTCAGTGATGAAGAAAGCCATATACACCCAGGGAGAGGGATCTGAATGTGGACTACAACATAACATTTTCATGCTCTCTATTGATGTTTGCTTGCATTGTTTCCCTTCTCAGATTTTTTTTCTTGTAGATATGATTTTTCTTGTGCAACAATATAACTGTATAAATATGTACACACATTTGATTTGTCAATGGCAGCTTTACTTTTGAGTAAAGGGCATAGGCAGAAGGTTTAAAGTAGCAAAGTAGGGATTACTGAAAAAGAGATTATAAAGGGAATGAATAGGAATCACAATCTCATCCAATCTAGACAGGTCAGGCACCAGGATGGTAGGTTCCAAAGCTGAATAGATTAATTGTCCCAGGAACTAAGGCTAAGATTTCTAGATCAAGTCCAGCGAGCAAAGAAGCAAAATCAAGATGCCAGAAGAGACAAGTTAGATTGTTTGAGTTTTAATGATTTCTGTTCTTCCTTATCTAGATTGTTCTGCAGATTTACCTTCCTCTATTAGCACAGAGGAAACCACCATTTTCCTAGTTTTCTAGATATGGAATCTAGGTGCCATCCAACCACTCCTCACTCTCTCATCCCACATAGCCAATCCTCTGGCACCAAATCCTATAATTTCTACCTTTGTAACATCTCTCACATACTCCACCTCTCTGACACTATCATTACTTTGGTGCAGGCCCTCATCACTTCATGCCTAGACTTCTGGTTGATCCCACTGCCACAAGTCTTTTCCTCCCTCCAGTTCAACCTCTACTCAATCACAAAATATAATACGAATTCACATGGGATTGAGAGCCATAGAATTCAATTCCCAACCCTTTCTAAGATACTTCCTAACTATGTGACTCTAAGAAAGCAAGTCGCTTAATTTCTCTATACTTCTCTCCCAGATTGATTTTCAATTTTAAATGTTTTCCTTGGTTTCTGTTTCCTTTTATGTAAATGGGTTTGTCCTTTGAGGTCCAATCCAACTCAAAATCTATAATGCCCTAATCTCATAAGCCTTGGATTTAGTCATAATTACATAAAAGATGAGCTGTGTAGTAAGAAAGCAATAAAGCAAACAACTCACTCCACTGTGAAGACAGCAACACAATCACACAACATGAGGGCTAAATAGGAACTCAGCAACCATCTAGTCCAGAGGTCTGAAAATGTGAGAGATGTAACAAAGGTAGAAAATGATTGCAGTAGTTGCCAAGCCCTGATCTAGTACAACCCACATTCAAAAGTAATCCCCATTAGAGCATGACCAACAAGTGTTGTCTCCATTCTTTTTAACTGAACTGTCTCCTTGCAACCAAGAAAAACTGATATTCTACATCTGTGGTATCTAACCTCTCTATTAAAAAGAGAACACATTTTAATAGCTCTTCTTCCAAGTCTGAAGCTGATCACTATCACTGCAACTCAATGGCCTTTAACTGTCTTTTAGTAGTGTCATTTTGTACTGCTCTCCTACTTACATTTTGTTGCTCATAAAGTCTTCACTTGGTTTTTCTTGGTTCTTCTTACTCATTGCTTCTTGTAATACTATAACATTCAATCAATAGGCATATAATTTTTTTCCAGGGTTTGTGGTTTGTTTTTGTTATCAAAAAACAAAATTTGTTATCAATTACAAATATTTTGTCAAATATGCCCTATGAGAATTTTTTTTTTTAATTACAGAAGACTTTTTATGAGAAGACAGGATGATCCAAGAGCCTCTCCTTCTCAAGATATTCTAGCTAGCAGAACTACATAAGCATATAAAACCCCTGCAGATAGAGGCCAATAGAATTTTCCTTTTAATTGTCTACCAAACCCACATAAGCCTGCAAATTTCATACCTAAAGATAGTCAGAATTAAAGGACCCATTTTAATTGCTTTGTTGAAGCTTCCATTTTAGACCAGGGTTCACAACCTGCAATCGGTGAACTTTTTATTTTTTTAGATATTTTGATGGCTACATTTCAACATAGTCTGTTTCTTTTGCAATTCTATGTATTTTATTTTTATGCACTTAAAAATATTATTCTGACAGGAATTCAAAGGCTTCACCAAACTGTCAAACACATATACATTAAAAACCTGAACAAAATGGAGCGAAGAAAAGTTCTTATATAAACTGCCACTAACCTTACAGGGTTTTTACCAATGCTATCCTTTGCTGATAGAACATTGTATCCACCAACTAATTTTTTTTTTCCTATCAGTTTTAATAAAACCTCTTTTTACTACCATTTTGTGATTTTCGTTGGTGTTTCTGTAATTTGAACCCAGATAACATGTTCTCCCTGCCAATGTTTTGCACAGACTGTCCTATAAACCTGGAATAAACTCTATTCTCATGTGCTCTCTAGCTTCTCCTCCAAAGTACAGTTCAAATGCTACTCCTACAAAATGCCTTTTCTGATCCATCACCATTCCCACTACCTCCAAGTTGCAAGTGCTTCCAACTCTCAATTAGTTTTTATTTAATTGGTACAAAATACTTTTCATCTATGTATGTATATATATTGTTCCCCTTAACAGAATATAAGCATCTTGAAGACAGACTTCCTTTTCTCTCTTTATATTCCAAACATCTAACATAAAACTAGCAATATATAGTTGGGATTTAATAAAAGACTAATTAAATGTTGAGCATTTTTTTCTGTCCAATAATATTTCTAAGAATGTCAAATTAAGGATACCACAAAAAACAGAACTACAAAGTTCTCATCTCTTCTACTCTAAAAATTTCTGCCTATCTCTTCAACAATGAGATGATTCAGATCAGTTCCAATGATCTTGTGATGAAGAGAGCCATGTGAACCGGAGAGAGGACTGTGGGAACTGAATGTGTTTTACAACATAGCATTTTCACTCTTTTTGTTGTTGTTTGCTTGCACTGTTTTCTTTCTCCTTTTTTTTTTCCAGTAAGATAATTGTATAACTGTATGCATACACTGGATTTAACATAATTTCTACCATGTTTAATATATATTGGATTACTTGCCATCTAGGGGAGCGGGTAGGGGAAGGGAAGGAAAAACTGGATCACAAGATTTTGCAAGGGTTAATGTTGAAGAATTATCTATGCATATCCATGTTTTGAAAAATAAAAAGCTTTAATAAAAAATAAAAATTCTGCCTAAGTATGGTCAAAGACTAGCAAAGACTGTTTCTTTCAGTAGTGACATGGTAAGTCTGCAATCCCCAAAGGCAGAATAGGGATACTATGGCCACCCTCAGGTCAACCACCATAGTCTACTACCTGATTCCAATTCTAACTCAGACATTCATTAGCTAGTTTCTTCACCTGTAAAATGGGGTTAACAAAACCACACAAATATATTTGGGGATCAAATGAGATAACATATGCTAAGCACATGAAAATGAACATCTCTTTTCTCTACCTTGTTACCAATATCTGCACAATCAGAAGATTCTACTATCTTTCTGAACTTTCCATCTGTAGGATCATCACAGAAGTATACCTAGAACTGATATCATTTTGATGTCATCAAATACAACTACTTCATTTTACAGATGAGGAAACTCAGGCTCTAACAAATTAAGTCAGTCAGTCAATAAGTATCAAGTGCCTGGTTTTTGCCAAGTACTTACGTGCTAGAGATCAAAAAAAAAAAAAAAAATCAGTCCCTGCTCTTAAGAAGTTCACAAACTACCATAAAACAAAGGATATAAAGGATATCCCTTATTAAGGATAAATTAGAAATGATCACAGAAGAAAAACACTAGAATTAAAGGGAATCAGAAAAGACTTGTAGAAGATGGGATTTTTGGCTGGGCATTTCCAGAAAAATTCCAGAAGCTGGAATTTTTAGCTCAAGGAAACTAAGGAAGTTAATAAAGCCAGGATACAGAAATAAGAAAGAACATTCCGGGCATCGGGGGAGGGGAGGAGCAGAGCAGTCAGTGAAAATACCCAGAGTCAGGAAATGTGATGATGTCTTATTTGGGACCAGGAAAGCAGTGTTACTGGATCATAGAATATAGGTATGTCAATATAAGGAGGGGGGAGGAGGGGCACAGTCTAACAGCAGCTTAGCTGGAGAGGTCAGCCTCTGAAGGACTTGCAATCTCAGAGGATTTTATCTGATCTCAAAGGTGATAGGGGGCAACTGGAATTAACTGAGTAGGTGAATAACATGTTCAAGCCTATGTTTAATAAAATCTCTGAAAGCTAAGTGAAAGATGAATTGAAGTGCAGAAACTTGAGGCAGGGGAACCATCCACAAGGTTATTTGCAATTGTCCAGGCATAAAGTGATGTTAGTGGAATCAAGTTAGTGGCAGGATCAGAGAAGAGAAGGTGGTACACAGGAGAAACAAAGATAAAACTGCAAAACCTTGGCAATACTCTGGACATGGTGGTAAGAAACTGTGAGGAGCTGAAATAACAAGTAGGTTACAAATCTAGCTTTCTGGGAGGAAGACTACTATGAAAGTTAGGAAGAAGGAAGAATTTGGAGGGCAAGATAATGAGTTGAGTTCTGGACCTTTTGTAAACTCAGTTTGGAGTTTACACGCAGTTAGAAGTATCCAACAGGCAATTAAAGATGTGAGACTACAGGTCAGCAGAAAGATAAGGGCTGGATAAGTAAATCTGAAAATCAACGTGGAAACAATGAAAACAATCATTTAATCCCGACAGCTAAGGAGATCACCAAGTGATCCTATAACTTGAACTGAGGGCAGAAAAGGGCAAAGGACAAGAATGCTCAGGGCAGTTCTATGGGAGAGAACACAGGGAGCATATATAAAGTGATTTTCTCCTGCTGACAATGTTTGAGGTAGAATTTAAACATGGCTCCTGAATAAATCAGTATTTTGCTTATCTATACTTAATAACACTTAGATAACCAATTTTTAAGAAGTCACTTTAAGAATGACAGGAAAGGGGCAGCTAGGTGGCGCAGTGGTTAGAGCACCAGTCCTGAAGTCAGGAGGACCTGAGTTCAAATCTGGTCTCAGACACTTAACATTTCCTAGCTGTGTGACCCTGGGCAAGTCACTTAACCCCAATTGCCTCAGCAAAAAGCAAAAAAAAATAAAAAATAAAAATAAAAATAAATAAAAAAAGAATGACAGGAAAAGATGACGAATGTTGGAAGGGATGTGGGAAAGCTGGGACACTGATACATTGTTGGTGGAACTGTGAACAGATCTAACCATTCTGGAGAGCAATCTGGAACTATGCTCAAAAAGTGATCAAACTGTGCATACCCTTTGACCCAGCAGTGTTTCTATTGGGCTTATATCCCAAAGATATCTTAAAGGAAGGAAAGGGACCCACATGTGCAACAATGTTTGTGGCAGCTCTTTTTGTAGTGGCTAGAAACTGGAAACTGAATGGATGCCCTTCAATTGGAGAGTGGCTGAATAAATTATGGTATATGAAATGTTATGGAGTATTATTGTTCTGTAAGAAACGACCAGCAGGACGATTTCGGAGAGGCCTGGAGAGACTTGCATGAGCTGACGCTGAATGAAATGAGAAGAACAAGAAGATCATCATACATGGCAACAATACTATATGATGATCAATTCTGATGGACATGGCTCTCTTTAACAACGAAATGTTTCAAACCAGTTCCAATTATTCAGTAAAGAAAGCCATGTATACCCAGAGAGAGGGATATAAGATATGGACCACAACATAATATTTTCATGCTCTCTATCGATGTTTGCTTGCATTGGGGTTCCTTTCTCTGATTTTTTTTTCTTGTAGATACGATTTTTCTTGCACAGCAAGATAAAAAGTGTGGAAATATGTATACATATATTTGACTTGTCAAGTATTTTAATATAATTAACATGTAGTGAGTGGCCTTCCTGCCATCTAGGGGAGGGGAGAGGCCTAGGGGGAAAAAATTTGTAACGGAAAGCTTTGTAAGGGTCATTGTTGAAGAACTACCCATACATATGTTTTGCAAATAAAAAGTTATAATAATGAAAAAAAAAGTCACTTTAAGACAAGGTCCTCTGAAAGCAATAGAATCATCCTCTATAATTAGGACACCTGAAACTTACTCAAATTCAAACTAGGTTCATTTCCAGACTCATATTTACTACCTGTGTAACCCTGGGCAAATCACTTAAATCTGTGTTTGCCTCAGCTTCTTCAATAATAAAATGAGGATAATAACAGTACCCACCCTGCAGGTTGTTGTAAGGATAAAATAAGCACTTAGCACAGTGCCTAGCACATAGAGAGTAATTTTGCAAATGCTTATTCTCTACCTTCATCCCCCTTTTCTACTTCCCAGTAATCCTTAAGTATTCTAGCTATAATTTTTCCATAAACCACAAACTGTGCAGAGAGTGAAACCTTTCTAAATTAACCATCATTTGTTGTAGGCAGATTTCACAGAACCATAAAAGGTTAGATTTAAAAGAATCATGCTTGAAATAATTTAATTCAAATAAAATTTTTTAATTTTCCAGAAGTAAATAAGAAAATTTAATTTTCCATTAAAAACATAGATGCTAAGTGTTTTACCAAGGTCACAGCACTGGCTAAAGGAGGACAGACCCCAATCCTCATCTCTTTACACTATGCCACAAAAACAGAAGCAAAGATCAAATAACAGTAACATTTTATCACCAGTCTTTAAATAGGCAACTTTTCCCTCCTCCCCTTTTAATTTATAAAGAACTCACAAGCCCCATGAAAACCAGCCCTGATTCAGCTGATCCTCTGACACTACACACATCATACACACCTGAGATCATGCCAGTGATATATGGCAATTTTCTAACAGGATTAAATTACAAGAGGCAGAATCCTTCAAACACAAAGGGCAGGACACAGGAGCGAAACTATCAATTTCAGACAAATATAAAACTGGTATTTGAGATTCTATGCACAACATGTGGTTTGGTTTTTATGATTAAATATCTTACTTCTATGAAGATTGCTCCCAAATCTATATAACCAGACATTATCTCCTTTCTGGGCTTCAAGCCCACCTCACTAACTCCCCATTGTACATTCCCACAACTTCTTACTCAATTAATTGTTAAGAATGCTCTGCAAGAATTCTCACAGAGGCACTGAACCACTGAAGGAACTTATTCATTAGATTTCACTCCTTGTTTGTGGCAGCCCTTTTTTGTAATGGCTAGAAACTAGAAACTGAATGGATGCCCATCAATTGGAGAGTGGCTGAATAAATTATGGTATATGAATGTTATGGAATATTATTGTTCTGTAAGAAACGACCACCAGAAAGGCCTGGAGAGACTTGCATGAACTGATGCTGAGTGAAACGAGCAGAACCAGGAGATCAATATACACAGCAACAACAATATTATATGATGATCAATTCTGATGGACATGGCTCTCTTCAACAATGAAATGTCTCAAACCAGTTCCAATTGTTCAGTGAAGAAAGCCATATACACCCAGAGAGAGGGATGTGAAATGTGGATCACAACACAACATTTTCATGCTCTCTATTGATGTTTGTTTGCATTGGGCTTCCTTTCTCAGATATTTTTTGTTCATGTAGATACGATTGTTCTTGCACAGCAAGATAGGTATGGAAATATGTATACA
This sequence comes from Myrmecobius fasciatus, assembly GCA_023553655.1. Classification (NCBI taxonomy): domain Eukaryota; kingdom Metazoa; phylum Chordata; class Mammalia; order Dasyuromorphia; family Myrmecobiidae; genus Myrmecobius; species Myrmecobius fasciatus. The sequence continues at coordinate 247,082 of JAJPUD010002163.1, read as the reverse complement.
TATATTCGACTTGTCAAGTATTTTAATATAATTAACATGTAGTGGACTTCCTGCCATCTAGGGGAGGGGAGGGGGCTGGGGGGGGGGGATTTGTAACGGAAAGCTTTATAAAGATCAATGCCAAGGAACTATCCATACATGTTATACAAATAAAAAGCTTTAATTTAAATTAAAAAAAAACTATTTCACTCCTCTAATCATTTTCCTTCCTAACCAATACTTCACAGAAATGCTAAAATAATCTTCAAGTCAATCTCAGCATATCATTCCTTTGCTCCAATAACACTAGTGTTTCCTTACTTCCTTCTGGTTAACAACATAAATTCCTTAGTCTAGCACTGAAAACTCATAAGCTGTTTCCTGACCATTCTCTTATGTTCTGGTCTGTGAGGTATAATTGCTATTCCTCAAAATGGGCATGCCATCTCCTGCCTCCAAATTCTTTGCTCAAGCTAACATCCATTCTTGGAATGCACTTCTCTTTACCCTTACTTCTTAGAGTTCTCCAAGACTCAATTCAGAATATGTGAGGAAACCTTTCTTGATCTTCTTAAGCTATTAATTCTCTCTCCCTTTGCATTATTCATGTAATCAAAATCCCAGTTTAAGAGATCTCCCTGGCCAGCTAGTCCAAATCATGCACCCGAACAAAAATTCCCTCTAAAATATTGGTTGGTTAGTTGTTGTCCTTCATTCTCGAAGAGGACCAAAATGACATCACTATGTTAGAATGGAGTTATATTGAGTCCAACTGTGGCTGATCAGATCAGTACGAGCTTGGAATGCTCAGCCACAGATTAGACACAAAAAGTCCCTATGAACATTTAAGTGGTTTCTCTAACTTTGGTTCTGAGCTAATTCAATTCTGCTTTGCTCATAGGGCACAGCACCTTTTCTGAAGAGGCCACACTATGCTAGGCAATCCTGTGCCAGTATCTCCTACCATCATACAATTATTTTTAAAGTTCTTGAGAGACCTTGAGAATGTCCTTATCGTTTTTCCTGACCACCTTGTGATAGCTTGCTCTGTGTGAATGCTCCATAAAATAAATCTTTTTGGAAAGCATACATTTGGCAATTGAACAGTATGGCCAGCCCAAAAGAGTTGCACTCTTCACATTAGAGTTGAAATGCTTGGCAGTTTATTTGAGGAAAGACCTCAATATCTGGCACCTTCTCCCGCCAGGTGATCTTCAGAATGTCCTAAAAACAACTCAAATGGAAGCAACTCAGTTTCCTAGCATGATGCTAATATGCTGTCCAGGTTTCACAGGCATACAACAATGAGGTCATAGAGAGACTCACATGAACTGATGCTAAGTGAAATGAGTAGAACCAAGAGAACATCGTACATAGCAACAACAAAATGATTCAACAATCAATTCTGATAGACGTGGCTCTTTTAAACAGTGAGGTAATTCAGGGCAATCCCAATGAACTTGGGATGAAGAGAGCCAAGACCTTCAGTTTGCTAGTCAATCTAATATCCTTTCCTCTCCCACATTTTCCTTCAGAGACCTCCAGACACTGAGATAGTTCTGGCCATGCATGTTGTCAATCTTATTATCAATGTTTACATCCCTGAGAAGTATACTGCCAAGGTGACTTATCCACAGTATTCAAAATTTTACCATTTACTGTACCTGAAGGTTCCACATATGAATGGTGTAGTGCTGACTGAAGCAGTACCTGTGCTTTCTTGGTGTAAATAATATATCCCAAAATGGTCACCCAACTTCACTTGAAGATATCAAGTAAGAATAAATCCAGTCCCTCTAGAAACAGCTAATCTTACCCTACATCAGGCCTAAATGTGCCTAAATGTGCCTATATGTTCTTCCCCCTCCCTACAATGGTCCTAGCTCTATTTTCTGGTCCCAAACAAATCAAGTCTAATCTTTCCTACAACATGACTATTTAAAGCCAATTCTTCACAAAGTTGCCTCTTCCCCAGGTTTTGGTTTTGGGGTTTTGTTTGTTTGTTTGTTTGGTCTTTGTAGCACTAGAGTCTGGCAAAATGCCTTGTATCTAGGTGCTTCATAACTGAACTAAATTGTTAGAACAAGTTACTGAATGAATTTTTTCCTTAAGTTGTCTTCCTGTATAGGAATATATAATTTTATTCTCAGTAAACTAATAAAAAATAAATCTTGATTGTTTAATAAGTACAGTTGAAAGAACTGATTATGAAAAAACAAAATGTCACACAATGTCCTTGAGTAAGATGCCTCTGAGCATAAGCAAATTCATTCATGTATCCAGAAAAAAAATCCAAACAAGTATTCAGATTTATGTGCATATGAAAAAAAGCAAAAAGCATAAACAACCTATACTGAAGTGACAAAAAAGCAAAACCCATCAAAGTCTTGTTTTGATTACTGACAAATTTTCCAGTAAAAGTAGATCTTAATATACATTGATAGTACTATAAATATTTAGCTTTTATTATTAGCTCCTACCCCTTAATCTCTTCCTATTTCCCCACCTTCTCTACTCTTTTAAGATTTAAAATATCTGATATTACTCTTGTCTTAGAATATTTCTCCTAATTTCAATACAGCTTCTTCCTCATTCACAATCCTACATACTTATTTTGGAATGCAATTCAAATCCTAATATAAACATTGTAACAAGAATTTCTAGATAACAAGTTTTTTTTTTTTTTTTTTTTTTTTTTTTTTGCTCCAGACTCCAACCAATTTTTCATTATAGCAAACACAACAAAATTACAAGAACATTTCTGGTTCCAGTTTTGCTGGTCAAGAAATGTGTATCCTTCAGAGAAAATCACTTCCCCACTCTGAGACAAATTTGGTTACCTATTTAAAAAAAGTGGATGGATCAGGACAGTTCATCTTTTTTGTGGTATTGGCAATAAGGTAAAATCTATGTACCACTTTTCAGAACAATACTGGTAGTCTATATTAATAACAGAAAGAAATTGAAATCTTAGAGATTGGTAGAAAACAAAATACGACTTCTGTTCTTATCTAAATTCACAAACACTGAAATGTATCCTATATATCCATAATCCCAAGGGTAAGAACCACTAAACTAGATATAAGGTACTTTCAAGCCTCAAAATTCTAAAATTCTGAGTATAAACAAATTTTTAGAGTTGAGTATATACGATTTTAGTTGTGTAGTTAAAATATGCAATGTTTATGATTAATGCCCCCATGTGAGGAAGCAGCATGATAAAGAAGAAAGAGTGTGAACCTAGATTTGAATCCCAGAATGAGAAGGTTTAGATGAGTTATGGTCTATGTATGTAGAAGAAATAGTAAAGATATTTTTAAGGTTTTTTTTTTAAATTAATCTGTTCATCCTTCTACTCCTCTACCTCACTGAAGACTTAAAAAAAAAAAAAATCAAGACATTCTTCAAAAGTTATTTACAGAATCTACCCACTTACCTTTCCTTTCTAATTTTTGCTCTATTAGATTTTTTGGCACAAAAACCTTTTAATTTTATATAACCAAAAAAGGATTATACCTTAATTCAGAGTTTCTTCTTCAGGTATACCATGAAGTGCTAGTCTAAATCTACTTTCTGCCAATCTACTGTGCAATTTTCCCAGTTGTTTTTGTTTTCTGCAAATAATTTATCCTTCCCCCAGCCATGATTTATAAAAATGTTATAAAATAATGATTGTTTTGTTGTTACGGGGTTTTTTCCTGAGGTTTTTTTTGTTGTTGTTTTGTTTTATTTTGTTTTGGTTTTTTTTGCTTTATTATGTAGCATACTATTTCACTGACTTCTAAATTTTTATTTTTTCTATCTCAATAAAAGTGTTTTGTTAACAATGGATAAGTAAAGTGATTTAGGTAGTATTGTCATCTATGTCATTAAATTAGCTAGGCCTATCTATAAGCAATTAATATTTCTCCAATTAGTTAAGGCTGTCTTACCTACAAAGAATTTTTTTTTTATACTCAGATTCACAAAATCCTTCTGTGAATGTTGATAGATATGCTCCAAAATATTTTACAGCTTCTATAGTTATTTTGGAAAGAATTTATTTTTCTAGCTCTTCTTCTTGGGTTTTATCAATTATACACTGATGATTTCTATGGATCTATTTTATATCCTGCAACTTTCCTGGTTAAACATTATTTCACTTAATTTTTAATTTCCTTTAATGGTCTTTAAGTACACCACATCATCTGCAAAGAAGTGATAATTTTTTGTCTTCTCTTTGTCTAAACTAATTCCCTAAATTGCTTTTATTTGTCTTATTGTTATAACTAGCTAACATTTCCAAGAGAAGCAGCTAAAGGAGTTACCAGTATATTAGTCAGAGAGTTGGGCCAACAGTCAAAAAGACCTTGGTTCAAATCACTTAGTTAGCTGTATGATCCTGAGCAAATTACTTAACCTCTATCTGTCTTATTTCCTCAACTGTCAAATAAAGATCATAATAGTACTTAGAGTTATTATGAGAATCAAATGCAATTATATTTTCAAAGAGCTTAGCACAAAATAGGCACTTAATAAATACTTGTTCCTCTAAACTACAAAACACTTCACACAAATAAAGTCAGACCTAATCAACTGGAAAAATATCAAGTGCTCATGGGTAGGCTGAGCGAATATAATAAAAATGACAATTCTACCTAAATTAATTTACTTATTTAGTGCTAAACCAATCAAAATCCCAAGAAGTTATTTTACAGATCTAGAAAAAATAGTAGCAAAGTTCATCTGGAAGAACAAAAGGTCAAGAATTTCAAGGGAATTAATGAAAAAAAAAAAAAAGGCTGATGAAGGTGGCCTTGCTGTATCAGATCTAAAACTATATTATAAAGCAGTGGTCATCAAAACCATTTGGTACTGGCTAAGAAATAGAGTAATCGATCAGTGGAATAGGATAGGATCACAGGACAAAATAGGCACTAACTATAGCAATTTAGTGTTTGACAAACCCAAAGACCCCAGCTTCTGGGATAAGAACTCACTATTTGACAAAAACTGCTGAGAAAACAGGAAACTAAAATGGAAGAAATTAGGGCTAGACCCACACCTAACACCACATACCAAGATAAGATCTATCTAAATGGGTTCATGATTTAGACATAGTGATATTTTAAGCTAATTAGAGGAACATAGGATAGTTTACCTCTCAGATCTGTGGAGAAGGAATCTGTGCACAAAGAACTAGAACTCTTAAATGAACACCAGATAGATAATTTTGATTATATTAAGTTAAAAATGTTTTGTACAAACAAAACTAATGGAGACAAGATTAGGAGGGAAGCAATAAATTGGGAAATCATCTTTACATTTAAGGGTTCTGATAAAGGCCTCATTTCTAAAATATATAGAAAACGGACTCATATTTATAAAAATTCAAGCCACTCTCCAATCGATAAATGGTCAAAGGATATGAACAAACAATTTTCAGATGATGAAATTAAAACTATCTCTAGTCATATGAAAAAGTGCTCCAAATCACTATTGATCAGAGAAATACAAATTAAGATAATTCTGAGATACCACTACACACACACCTGTCAAATTGGCTAAGATGGCAGGAAAAGATAATAGTGAATGTTGGAAGGGATATGGGAAAACTGGGACACTGATACATTGCTGATGGAACTGTGAACAGATCCAACCATTTTGGAGAGCAATTTGGAACTAGCTCAAAGTTATCAAACTGTGCATACCCTTTGACCCACCAGTGTTTATATTGGGCCTATATTCCAAAGAGATCTTAAAGGAAGGAAAGGGCCCTACATGTGCAAGAATGTTTGTGGCAGCTCTTTTTGTAGTGGCTAGAAACTGGAAATTGAATGGATGCCCATCAATTGGAGAATGGCTGAACAAATTATGGTATATGAATGTTATGGAATATTATTGTTCTATAAGGAACAACTAGCAAGATGATTTCAGAAAGACCTGGAGAGACTTGCATGAACTGATGCTGAGTGAAATGAGCAGAACCAGATCATTATACACGGCAACAACAATACTATATGATGATGAATTCTGATGGATATGGCTCTCTTCAACAATGAAATGTCTCAAACCAGTTTCAATTGTTCAGTGAAGAAAGCCATATACACCCAGAGAGAGGGATATGAAATGTGGACCACAACATAACATTTTCATGTTCTCTATTGATGTTTGCTTGCATTGTTTCCTTTCTCAGATTTTTTTTCTTGTAGACACGATTTTTCTTGCACAGAAAGATAAGCGTGGAAATATGAATACATATATTCGATTTGTCTTTAACATAATTAACATATATTAGACTTCCTGCCATCTAGGGAAGGGGGTGGGTGAAAGGAGGGAAAAATTTGTAACAGAAGGCTTTGCAAGGGTCAATGTTGAAAAATTACCCATACATATGTTTTGCAAATAAAAAGCTTAAATACAAATAATTAATAAATAAATAAATGCTTCCTTCCCTGCCCTATGTTAAATAGTAGCAAAGAGTAATATTTTCCTTACCCCTGTTCCTAACAGAAATGCCTTTATGTTTTCTCCATTACATATATTTGCTCTTGCAGTTACATAAAGGCTATTTATTGTACTAAGGAAATATCATGTGATTTCTAGAGTTTTTAATAGAAATTAGTGTTGGAATTTTAGAGCCTTTTCTGCATATTGATATAATAATGTGATTTTTATTTACATTATTAATATGGTTCATTTTATTTATAGCCTTCACTGAACCAACTCTGGTATAAAACTAATTATTCAAATGTCATGATATCACAGCATTTTTTAATTTTTATTTAAAAGGTGTGCAACAATTCTGAAGAAGGATATTATTCTGTAGTTTTCTGTTTTCTCCTTCTTTGATTTGGACATCCAGACCACATTTATATAATATGAAGAGCTTGACAGTGTGCCTTTTTAGTACTGCATATATATATAAAATTGTAATTGTTTTTGGAAATTTGCTTTTGTATCCACTTGAGGTTTTTCCTTTGGGAGTTTATGACACCTTTTCAATTTCTTCTTTTTTAAAATACTGGGTTATTTAAATAGTTTATTTTTTCTTTTATTAATATGGACATTTTATATTTTTTAAGTATTCACTAATTTTCCTTTAAATTATCCATTTCATGTGGACCACAACATAACATTTTCATGTTCTCTATTGAGATTTGCTTGCATTGTATTTCCTTTATCAGATTGTTATTTCTTGTAGATACAATTTCTCCTGCACAAAAAATGATGTGTGGCAATAACTATACATATATTCGATTTCTTAAGTATTCTAACATAATTATCATGTAATGGATATCCTGCCATCTAGGGGAGGGGTGGGGATTATGGAGGGAAAATTTGTAACAGAAAGCTTTGTAAGGGTTAATGTTTAGGAATTACCCATACATATGTTTTGCAAATAAAAAGTATTAATAAATTTAAAAAAATAAAATAAAATAAATTATCCATTTCATTAGCACTTAATCAAAATAATTTTCATTTATTTCTTCCTCAACTAAGTTCTACATTTTTTATTTTTGAAAACCAAGTATATATAAAATACAAACCTATCAAAGTACCTGAAATAGACTATTTGATCTATTATAACTCTTAGAATGAGGTTTCAAATGCAATAATTTTTTTTAAATTTTTTTTTTTATTTGCATAACATATGTGTGGGTAATTCTTCAACAATAACTCTTACATAGCTTTCTGTTACAAATTTTTCCCCCCAACTCCCCACCCCTCCCCTAGATGGCAGGATATCCACTACATGTTAATTATGTTAAAATATTGGCAAATCGAATATATGTATACATATTTCCAAACTTATCATTGTTGTGCAAGAAAAATCTTATCTACACAAAAGATATATCAGATAAAGGAAACACAATGTAAGCAAACATCAATCAAAGAGTATGAGAATGTTATGTTGTGGTCCACATTTCACATCCCTTTCTCTGGGTGTATATATGGCTTTCTTCAGTGAACAATTGGAGGTGGTTTGAAACATTTCATTGTTGAAGAGAGCCATGTCCATCAGAATTGATCGTCATATAGTACTGTTGTTGCCGTGTATAATGATCTCCTGGTTCTGCTCATTTCACTCAGCATCAGTTCATGTAAGTCTCTCCAAGCCTCTCTGAAATCATCTTGCTGGTCATTTCTTACAGAACAATAATATTCCATAATATTCATATACCATAATTTATTCAGCCATTCTCCAATTGAAGGGCATCTATTCAATTTCCAGTTTCTAGCCACTACAAAAAGGGCTGCCACAAACATTCTTGCACATGTGGGGCCCTTTCCTTCCTTTATGATTTCTTTGGGATATAAGCCCAATAGAAATGCTGCTGGGTCAAAGGGTACGCACAGTTTGATAACTTTTTGAGCATAGCTCCAAATTGTTCTCCAGAATGGCTGTATCCGTTCACCAACAATGCATCAGTGTCCCAGCCCTCCCACATCCCCTCCAACATTCATCATTAACTTTTCCTGTCATTTTAGCCATTAACTTTTCCTGTCATTTTAGCCAATCTGACAGGTGTGAAGTGGTACCTCAGGGTTGTCTTGATTTGCATTTCTCTGATCAATAGTGATTCATATGACTATAAATAGTTTTAATTTCATCCTCTGAAAATTGTCTGTTCATATCCTTTGACCATTTATTGATTGGAGAATGGCTTGAATTTTTATAAATATGAGACAATTCTCTATATATTTTAGAGATGAGACCTTTATCAGAACCCTTAAATGTAAAGATGATTTCCCAATTTATTGCTTCCCTCCTAATCTTGTCTGCATTGATTTTGTTTGTACAAAAACTTTTTAACTTAATATAGTCAAAGTTATCTATCTGGTTTTCAATTAAAAGTTCCAGTTCTTCTTTGGACATAAATTTATTCCATCTCCATAGGTCTGAGAGGTAAACTATATTACATTCCTCTAATTTACTTATAGTATCACTCTTTATATCCAGATCATGAACCCATTTAGATCTTATCTTGGTATGTGGTGTTAGATGTGGGTCATGAAATACAATAATTAAGGGCTTGTATATGTCAAACACTATTCTAAACACTAGGGATACAAATATAAAATTCTATGATGAGGAAAATTCTGCAAAGAAAAACAAAAACTACGTATTCTACCTGTCCCAAGTTTGTATATTTTTTAATAGATTTATTTGTAGTACTGCCAAACCAAACCCCAACCAGTAAATTGGAATCTGGCAATATATTCTGAAACCTTCATTACCTAGTCAAAGTTGTATCTCTGCTAGTTGCTGTAACTTCGCTCCTTTCCTTTCTATTTTACTTTACATTTTACTTAAGAGATTTTAGCCAACAATGACTTCTTTCCTCTCAAGGTTTCTCTCATTCTTTCTCACAAGACATCCAATGTTTCTATCCTATTGAAAGACTCTGAAAATGAATGGCTGCTTCTTCTTACAAAAGGGTTAGAGAGCCCTACTGTACATGATAGGGAGAATCTGTCATCTAAAAGACTAAAATTCTATTCCTCATAAAAATTCATTGTAATAAACAAAAAGTTAAAGAAACTAATGAAATTCTGTTCAATAACTATTCAACTAAGTTTTACCTCCTAAGCTCATTCTTTGGCAAAGATGTGCTGGTCATTACAATCAACTCCCCCTCACCCTTATTTCAAAGTAGTATTTGTGAATTTACCATCTCACTGTGACTTGCAAAAGTGAAAAAATATGTTATTGCTTACTGTTATCTACACCACAAACCAAAAATCTCTGCTTTGATAAGATTTATGATTACTTTGAAAATATCAAAGCTTATCCTACTAGAAATATTAGGACAACTCCCCCACATAGAAAACTACCAGCTCCAACATTAGGAAGCACAGACTACTTCTGAAAGGCCTTATCTACCTTAAATAACTCGCTTTACAAAAGCACTAAAAAATACTGTAAGTATCCAGAAAAATAAGAATTCTGAACTCTATAATCTTTTCTGGCTCCCCTCTCAAAAGTCACAAAGGAGGAAAGCACAATAAAAACCAAGTTAGGATATAAAAACAGGAAACATTCTTTCTTCTCAGCATCCTATCTGAAAATATCCTACTCCTTATTCTCCCTCCATAAATGTATGGTCAATGGTTATAGTGTTCACACTAGGAAATTTCATGATCCTCTACTTTGAAAGAATCTCTTGCTAACTAACATAGGCTGCCTGTACTTCCATGAAGAAAAGTTCCCTTAGGGATCTGTCAATGTCTTCCTTTTCTCTGTAAAGTCTAGCAACTTATTCTCTTCATCATCATCATCATCACATTTATGCTTTATTTTAAAGTTTACAAAACATTTTACAAAAATATCATTTTGAGCAAAACTAGGAGACCATTATACACAGCAACAAGACTATACAATGATGAATTCTGATGGACATGGCTCTCCAACAATGAGATGATTCAAACCAGTTCCAATTATTCTGTGGTGAAGAAAGCCAAATACACCCAGAGGCCTGTGGGAACTAAGTGTGGACACAATATAGCATTTTCTGTTGATGTTTGCTTGCATTTTGTTTTCCTTCTCAGGTTTTTTTCTTTCTAGATCCGATTTTTCTTGTGCAGCATGATAACTATATAAATATGTATACATATATTGGATTTATCATATATTTTAACATATTTAACATGTATTGAACTACCTGCCATCTAGGGGAGGGAGTAGGAGGAAGGAAAAATTTGAAACAAAGTTTTGCAAGGGTCAATGTTGAAAAAATTACCCATGCATAATGTTTTGTAAATAAAAAGCTTTAATTAAAAAAATAATAATAATCTCATTTTATCCTCACAACCCTGAAATAAATATTATTGCCATTTTGCAGATCAGAAAACTGAGGCAATGAGGAATAAGTAAGCCACCTACACACAGCTATTAAATGTTTGAGACATGACTCAGATCTTTGAGTCTAGGTCTCACACTCTAACCACTGTGCTCCTTAAATGTCCAATTAATTCTCTTTCACAAAGTCCTTTTCTGATGACTTCAATCCTCCTCTCTCCCCTCTGAATTCCTTGAGCATATAGTCTGCACTGTGTAATTTAGCTCCTAAATAAATGGCCACATTGTTAATTGCTATTCCAAATATGACAATTTTGTGTCCCAACTAGTTCCTAAGGGTATAGCTAAATTCTTATGTAGGAAAATCCAACTGATTAACTGCCTTGATTTTGATTACATGAACACAGGGAGCCATGCTGCCCAAACATGATGGCACTTGATGTCCAGTGAAAAAGAGGAAAAGGGAGTAACTTACCAGAGTCAGCAGCAGTGCTGCAGTGTGTAGAACATTCTTTTCTTTCATTGGGGCCGAGTTATAGCTCAGAAGGAGTCTGAAAGTCTCTCTCCATTTGGTTCTGGCATTCTGGCTTCCTATTTCACCTACAGACCTTCCATTCAAACCTCACACTTTTCCAACCAAAGTGAAAAGAAATGCAACAGGGGCAATAAGGTATCAGCAAGAAACTTTTTCCATGCTCTTCCCTCATATCCTCTATCACCCTAGACACAAAACTAAGGAGTGTATACAAGAGATGCCTCCAAGAAGCCCTTATATTCTTTTAGTAACTCATAATGCCTAGCACCATAATCACAATGTAGCCCGCCCATCAAAGGTCTGATGGCTGGTTATTCATTTGCTTTAAACTTAGGTTTACTCTTCTTGATAATGAAATTAATTATTCAAAAAAGTTATTAATGTATTTTCATTGTCCCAATAATACTGGAAAAAACTCCTAAGAGTTTTTAATCCTAAAGAATTAAAAGATATATTTTACATTTTGATTTACATATTTGTAAATATTTGATTTACATATTGATTTATTTTGATAATAAAAAATGACAAAATAGTTACACATCAACTGGAAATAGCTGAAAAAATTGCAGTATATAAATGTAATAAAATATTAAAAATAATAATGTAATTTTGTCATAAATCATAGTAATGTAAATGAAAAATTCAGAAAAATTTGTCTTTCTAAGGTTCTTAATGCCGAGTAACAGTAATAGAATCCAGAACACAATTTACATAATGCCCACAGCAGTGCAAAGGAAATGCAAGCACCCTGGTCAATGCAATGACAGAAAAATTGGATTCCATAATAATAATAATGACAAAATAGAAGTAAATTCTGAGGCTATCTAGATCAACCTTCTCATTTTACAGATGAGGAAATTGAGAAATCAAAGACCCAAATTCTGCTTCTGTCACTTACTACCTCTGTGACCCTGGGCAAGTCACAACTTTCCTGCCTAACTAGCCAGCAAAGTTGTTTTCATATCATTAACCTAAGGAGAATAGTTAAAAAAGAAATATGAGGGAAAAAATACCTTTGAGATTATCAATATCACTGCTCTCCTATAAATATTTATGCAAAATGACATCCATTTTTATTTTTAAATAATTTCTTGCTATACTACAATAATCCAAGATAATTCCAAATGACTTTTTTTTTTTTTTTTTTTGCTTTTTGCTGAGACAATTGAGCTTAAGTGATTTGCCCAGGGCCACACCGCTAGGAAATGTTAAGAGTCTGAGACCGGATTTGAACTCAGATCCTCCTGACTTCAGGGCTGGTGCTCTATCCACTGTGCCACCTAGCTGCCCCTCCAAATGACTTCTAATGGAAAACGCAATCCACATCAAAAAAAAAAAAAAAAAAGGAACTAAAGTCTGAATGCAGATCAAAGCAGTGACAAAACATGTTGAATGAATAAGTGTTAGAATTCTTTTCAAAATCAGAAAAACCCCTTTCTTTTTATTTTAAATTTACAAAATTAAACACTTCCATCCAAATAAGATTAGCTTTGCTGCCATAATAAAGGAGCCAAGAAGTATATTTTGGATACCTACTATATGTCAACCATTGTAACAAGATCAGAAGCAGTACAATTTGGTCTTTACCCTCAAAATCTCTATGTGGGGCAAGACTAATATACACAAAAACAATGTCTCAAGATAACAGTAATAAAGATATTATGTTTAAAGAATTTTCACAGAAGAGGCATATTTAATAATAATAATAACAACATTTAAATAGCATTTTCTATGTGAAGGTTTGATGCTAAGTTCTTTATAAACATTATTTCACTTGATCCTCACAAACATCCTAGGAGGTGGATGTTATTATTTGCATTTTAAAGCTGAGGAAATTAAGGCAAACTGAAATTAAGTAATTCATCCAAAGTCACACAGTTGGTAAATATCTGTATCTGGACTGGAAATCTGGCCAGGTATCCCGCCTCCCTCACTGCATCATCTAGCTGTCTCTAAGCTATGCTTTGCAAGATCTAAATCTGACTCAGATTTCTTCTTTTTTTTTTTTTTCTTTTTGCTGAGGCAATTGGCGTTAAGTGACTTGCCCAGGGTCACACAACTAGGGAATGTTAAGTCTGACTCAGATTTCAATAGCCAAAGGAGATAAAAGTAAAAAGCAGAGTCCAAAGTAAGGATATGTTTGCCCTTACTTTCAACAATGTACCCAAATCAATTTGTGGACAAAGAGATAGTTCATTTATAACATCCAGACATCTAATTCCCTCATGTCATTTAAAAGCAATTGGAAGGGGGGAAATAACAAAGTTGATTTGGAAGAAATCAAATGAATGATCAAAAACCAAGAACAAGAAAGAATTACAACAGAGTACAAGAGCTTCAACTTCCATCAGGTTCCTTCTTAAAACAGGAGGACTTAAAACAGTCAACTCTAGTAGGTCTCAATCCTGCCTTAAAGGAGTCATCCTTTGACATGATAAAATACAGTAAATACAAATCATATAACTCGTTTTTTTCTTGTTAAGAGCTAAGTGTTTGGAATGGAGAAGTGGTTTACTTTCCCAGCTGGTTCAATTATGGAACCTGCCCTACTATCACTGTCCCCAAGGATACCATGTGACATGTCTTTCCAGAACCTGCAATGTGTCAGCCAGTCCATTACACATAGGTCACAAAAGAGTTCTTGGCAATCAATGCCAGTCCTGGCCAGGGACCTAGGCTGGCTTCTAACCAGAAACCTTTAGGTGAAAAGCTTAATATCCAATTACCAATCCCATCTCTCAGGTTAACAACAGAGACTATTTGCCATTCATGAAGAACCATTCACATATTCTTCCATGATTCATCACTTGCAACATACAAATATTGCAACTTTGGGGTTGTAAATGCTTATAAATTTTCCAATATACAACCTTCACTTTTCTATTCATTCAGCCTCCTTAAAAAGATATGCTGCACAAGGATTTTTATATTATTTAATAAACCCCCCAAAAAAGGGAATTATCCATTTCTTCTGGTACCAAACATCTCAAAGCCACAAAACACTGGGTATTATACTTGACAGGTATCAAAGAAACCACATGGTTTCTTACATGTTTTTAATGGAGAGATTGTAGAAGTGTAACAACTTAATCTAACCACCTGTAGAAGAGTCTTCTTAAGCAAAGCTTACCTTATAATTACTAGAGTTCACCCAAGAAGTAGCAAGTCCATCCACAAGCTTATCTAACATCGTCTGATCATGTTCAAGATCAGCAGACTTCTGCTTGTCTGAAAAATAGTCTATTAGTTCTTGGCCCACTTGTAGTCGTTTCCCCACATCTTTCTGCAACACCTGGGCCAAGCAAGACTCCATTCGGTACTCCATGGTGTAATTCAAATACAGCACGGCCCGAGAAAGCTAGAGGGCAGTTAGGCTGAATACCCCACTAGGAAGGCTTCCTGGAGGCTGCCTCAGTGTTTGACAAAGGTTACTGAGGGCCTTGGTTTCAAAGATGCAATCCGGGGAATGGCAGCAATGCACCATGTGTGTCTCAAGAGCAGCTGGGAGGATATTAAAAGTCTAATTTAAATAACTAGCAGGAGATAAAGTATTGAGTAGCGCAGTAATGCTATGCTATTGGCTCTGGAATACTTCATAATTCAGCAGTCCATTCTGAAAAAGAAGAAGAAGAGGAAAAATCAGTAGAAATTAAGCAGGCATGAATGTTATAAAACATCAAAATCAGAAACAGAGTAAATTATCTTACAGAGTGGCTTATAATTATGTGTAGAGTGGGAAACATTAACATTTAGCAACCAGATCTGAACAGCATAATTATTATTTTTATCAGGATATACATTGATACCCAAAGAAAGGAAGTTATGAGTTCCATAGAGAATGTTTGATTTTCAGAACTTCATAATATGTAAATGCAATAGGCACAAAAACAGTCTTTCCTTACAGTTAAGCATATAATTCCAAGCTCAAATAATAATCTCTATCTGACTCATTGTGAATACAGTAATTCACTAGTTTAAGTTCATTCTTTCAAATAACCAAAGAATTGGAAAGGGACACCTCCCACAGAAATATTTGACACCATTTTGCCAGCCTGATCCCATTAACTTAAAGTCTATCACATGAGATCTGACTTTTAAATGCAGTTTTTATGATGGTACAAAAGCTGCCTAGACTCAAAGTAAGAAAAAATTTGGCCTCTCTTTACTTATAACCCAAGCCCATCACAATATGCAAAATTAAAAATAGCACTACTTTTTCTTAATGAATTATTATGCTATTAGGAGAAACACTTTATGGGAATAAGACAGAGTAGTGAAACACCTGAGTATGGAACAAATCAGATCAAAATGAAATTGAGTTTAACAAAAATAAATAAAAATACAATTTTAAAAATTATATTTTAAAACTAATTCAACATATACCCCCCACAGGGATCCTTATGTAGAGTGCTGTTTCTATTTAAGTTTGTGTGTACAGCACTAGTTACCAACCTGTGGGCATGAGGAACTTTTTTTAAACATTTAAATACTTCACAAATCTTCCTAATATACTATCTGTAATCTATGGCATTTGGAGATGTGATAATTCCAATTCCAACTCAGAACACAGATTAGGAATCAATCATTTAAGTATTGTGATTTTGGTTGGGGAATGTTCGAAAGAGAGGAAACTATCCTGGTTCTTTATTGACTGGCAGCTAATTAACTTGATAACAATCCTACACACTTACATTATAACTACTGTTATCTCTTCACTCAGTTACTAATAGCTAATAATTCTTAAGTCCCACTTCAGAAATACTATTGAATTCTTCACACCATAATTTTATTTATTTTATTATTATTATTTTGGCTGAGGTAATTGGAGTTAAGTGATTTTCCCAAGGTCACCCAGCCAGGACGTGTTATGTCTGAGGCCGGATTTGAACTGAGGTCCTCCTGACTTCAGGGCTGGTGCTCTATCCACTACACCATAATTTTGATTAAGCCTTGCATCTAATACCTGCCCTTCTCCCCAGTAAAGGAGCATTGCTCGTAACACTTATGTATCCACTCATCCTTTCTGAAAGGTCTAACATGTGTATATGTGTGCAAATGTGTATGTTAATATGTTATTCATTTTTAAAAGATAGCCTTGGATTCAGGAAGACCTGAAGTCCAGTTCAACTTCTAAAGTAAAGTAATTTAAATCATTTAACTCCTCATTTCTAAAGAAAATCTCCATTACTTTAAGTAATAAAGCAGGTACTGATCTGTACTAATTGAGGGAATTTACTCAAGACATGTTCTATACCAAAGACCCAGTACAAAAATGTTTAGGAAAAAAAAAAATCTAAACTTAGGAAATAGAAGAAAAATGGAAGAGTGATTATCTACATAATGAAAAAATTCACTATAAAATTTCTTTGTAACAAAATTCCCTGGTAAATAATAATCAAAGAATCTATACAAGGACCAAGAAGCTATACAATCTAATACAGACATGAATAAAAATTTCATCTATATTATAGATTATCCATTCTTTGCTTGATGACAACCAATGAGAAGGGAATTACTATTTATCTTCCAAAGCAATATATATTGCAAATGACTAGCTCTAAATATCAAGTTTTCCTTTGGTAATGCAATGCTAAAATTTCCTCTTCACAACCTCTCCTAATAAGTTGTAGTTCTGCCCTTTGCGGCACAACAGAGAAAGCCTAATCATTTTAAAAATAAGCATTTATTAAGATATCTCTTATGTGCCAGACTTTGTGTTAAGCACTTAAGGAAACAGGAAAAAAAAAAAATAGTGAGACAGTTCCTTACCTGAAGGAGGTTATATTGAAGAAGACAACATTAAGAGAGATAAAGAGCTACCCAATCAGACACACAGACACTCACACTGATGCATATGCAAAATAAATATAAGCTAATTTGTAAAGAACCTAGCAGGTGACAGAAGAAAAAGGCAGAGATTAGGAAAAGGCCTTATAAGGCTATATGGAGTAGAATGTAGTATATAAGCTGAATTTTGAAAGAAACTGGGAGTTCAAAGAGGTGGAGGTAAAGAAAGAATGCAAGCTTTTTTTGTGGTGGCAAGGAAATAGAAAATGAATAAATGCTCAGCAATTGGGGAGTGACTGAATAAGTTATATAAGAATATAATGGAATGTTATTGTTCTATAAGAAATGATGATTTTAGAAAAGCCTGGAAAGACTTACATGAATTGGTGGTCAGCGAAATGAACAGAACTAGAACACTGTACACAGAAACAGCAAAATTATATGATGACCAACTATGACAGACTTAGCTCTTCTCGGCAATACACTGATTCAAGACAATTCCAAAAGATTTGGGATAGAATCCAGAAAGAGAACTATGGAGAATGAATACAGATCAAAGCATACTATTTTTACCTTTTTTTTTTTTTTTGGTTTGCTTTTTTTTTCTTGTGGTTTTCCACTTTTGTTCTGATTTTTCTTTCCCAACATGACTAATATGGAAATATATATAAAATGTATATCTGTAACTGATTACTTGCTGTCCTGGGGAAGGGGGATGTATGAGAGGGAGGGAAAAAGGAAAATCTGTAACTCAAAATCTTACAAAAATGAATGTAATTCATTATGTAACACATAATTGGAAAAATAAAATACTAATGAATTTTTAAAAAAAGAAGAATGCTAGATCTCTTTCATAAAGCACATCAGCTGTCATGTTCTCTCCTAAATCATTCTTTCTTAAACTCCAGATTCAACATTCTTATTTCCTTCAAAGACAGCATGATTCTCAGGCTTATCATAATTCTGATTACTTTCTTCTGGACACTCTCCAACTTAAAAGGTGGTACCCTAGAACTAAACACAACACTAGATATGGTCTGAGCAGGGCAGTAATAGTGCAAGCTAATGCCTTTCTTAATGCTTAAGATTTTGTTCACTTTTTTGGCTGCTGTATATTGCTGGTGGATATTCAACTTGTAGTCCACTAAACTTCTCTTCCATCTGATACCATCTCTCCTATTTTGAACCTGTGAACTTGATTTTTTTTTTAATGAATGAAAAAGCATTTGCAAACCTATGAAAATTAACCAATAACTAGTGAATACTGCTCTACAGAGAGGCTAAAGGCCAAGAGATTTGTGGTTTTAAATCCCACTTCCATTACCTAATTCTTTATATAATCTTGATCTAATGATGTAATTAATGTCTTAACCTTAGTTTCTTCACCTATATACAGAGAAGATACCTGCCCTTATAGCACAGATCTGTTGCAAGGACAAAATTTAAAAAAAAAATACACACACACATACACACACAAATAAAAATGCTATATAATTGTGGATGCCCATCACTTGGAAAATGGTTGAATAAGTTATGGTATACGTAGGTTATGGAATATTATTGTTCTATAAGAAACATTAAGCAGAATAATTTCAGAATGGCTTGGAAAGACTTATATGAACTGATGCTAAGTAAAGTGAATAGAACCAGGAGAACATTGTACACACCAACAACAAAATTATGTGATGATCAACTGATGGATTTGGCTTCTTTCAACAATGAGATGATTCAGGCCAGTTCCAATGGACTTGTGATCAGAGAGCCATCTGTACCCAGAGAGAGAACTGTAAAAACTAAATGTGGATCACAACATAGTATTTTCACCTTTTTTGTTGTTGTTAGCCTGTTTTTTTTCTCATGTTTTTCCTTTTTCATCTGATTTTTCTTGTGCAGAATGACAAATGTGAAAATATGTATAGAAGAACTGCACATGTTTAACATGTATTACTTGTTGTCTAGGGGAAGGGAAGGGAGGGAAAGGAAGGAGAAAATTTTAGAACACAAGGTTTTGCAAGGGTGATGTTTAAAACTATCTTTGCATATATTTTGAAAATAAAAAGCTATTATTAAAATAAGATTATATTAAAAATAATAAAATTAGTTTGCCAATTCATAAACCACTCATGGCCTCTATTGCGTGCTTACCAATCATATTCTGCCTCTTATTAACGCTTTATGTGTGATATTCCTTCTGAGAGCAGACAGCTTCCAATTCATGCTCATAATTATGTAATTAAAGAATCTTAAAATAGGAATGAGCCTCAAAAATCACTAAGTCCAAACTTTTCATTTTACAGGTAAGAAAACTGTATCTTAGCCATAATCCCCAATGTAACAGGTGCACAAACATGAGCAGACATTAAGCTTTTGTCGAATAAATTATAGCATGCAATTCAGATAACAGAGCAAATAGCTATTCTGTCTAGCCCAGTGATTCTCAAAGGATGGATCCCACAAATTCTTTTCAGGGGTTCCATAAAGTCAAAACTATTTTCATACTAATATTAAGATGCTTTACTTTCCAACATAGCAAAAATCTATAAAAATGATCCATATGACAAAAGCTTATTGGGTGGGGAGAGGTGGTTTAATAATTATTAAGAATGAAAAGTTTGAGAATCACTGGTCTAATCTAGGGCTTCTTAATACCACTCATGACATCTTTTTGCCCAAGAAATTTTTACATGACCCCAGCTATACAAGTATATAAAATAAGCATAAACATTTACTGATAATAAATCATAATTTCACAATCTCCACATTCTATAATGAGACCCTATATGGGGTCACAACTTTGGTCTAGTCAATTCAAAAAGGGAAAAACAAAGAAACAATTACCTATCAATATAATACCAAAATGTTGGATATAAAAAAATCAAAACTATGGATTCTTAGTAGCTAAAAATTTCCATCATTTAGATTTCATAATTGAATCAAATTTTAAACAAGATCAGAATTTCAGAGGATTTTAGACCAAGTACCTTTCTTTTCCTCCTACGAGAAATATGCTCTCATCTGGAATTGAAGATACTTGCTACTCTCCTCCCCTCCACTCCAAAAAAAGCTTCCTGATTTTTCCAAATGACATAGTGGTGATATCCTAGACCTGCTTCGCTTCAGAGACCAGGTCTTCTGAAATTTATTTACAAAACCATCAAAGAACAAACCCTCAGCATGGATGAAGAATAAATAAATATGAACTGGGACACAAAATAAGGGGAATTAAAAAATAACTTTCTCACAAAATAATTGCTTGATGTTCACTTTTCAGTTGAGAATTATGGAAAGACAACAGAGAACCAAAGCTCTGCAAGATTATAATATACATAGTCTCTCTTTAGGTACAACTGAAGAAATCAAAAACAAAACAAGAGGAGATGTAGTAGATAGAAAACTGGACCTGAAGACAGGAAGTTCAAATGTGATCTCAGATACTTATTACTTATTAGTTGTATAAATAGATAAAAATTTAAAAAGCAAAACAAAAGGACTGAGCTTCTGGGAATCAAAGTTATAAAGTCTCAATAGTGTTGGGTAATTTTCTATAGTAGAGTAACTGTCAGACTAGACATAGAAGAATGTCATGTCTTTTCATATCAAAAGATGGTTAAACAAATACCAAGATTATTACATCTCAATATCTATGATAGTGGGCAAAGTCAATCAAGAAGGCATTATATATTCTAAATCTAATTTGGGCCTTTTCTTCCTAACACATTCTCAGAAAGCAGTAAATAATTTTGTACCTTCCCCTCATAAATTATTGTTTATCCCTAAATGGGAAAAAAAAAATTCTCTCCTTGTCCAAAGCAATTCCAGTAAGTCAAAGGGAATTAAGACCTATATTATGTCCTTAAAGCTCCTATGTTAACAAGTAGCCAGGAGTTAGCCTAAGGCTTTTCATGGTCTTTTATAAATGAAAAGAGAAACAGAATTTCCACTCATTTCCCTTCCAGCTTTCAAACTTTTATTATTAGAAGTTTGTCCTACTTTCTACTCTGACACACTGAAAAGAGGTTAGATTGTACTAGGGCCAGGAAACAGGAATTAAGGAAAATAAAGTCCAATTAAGTAAATAATAAGAAAATTCCTATCAGTATTTTATCTATCCAATCCAATTAAATGTATTTGCATGTCTCTTTCTTGTCTGTGACAGTAACCCTTCCATTAGGGCCTTATGACTTGTCTCTCAGTAAATATTTGTCAGAAAACAAACTGTGCCATAAAAACTCAGGAGAAACTTAGAATTAACAGCAACAAAAAAAACATGAAATCTTCCATGAGACAGATTACTGGATTCACAAGACACAACACATAAGATTCACTTTCCTTGATTTTTTTTTAAGATAAGAGGATATGTCTCTAAACATAATGCTCACCCAAATCACTAAAGTTCAATGAATACTTCTTTCTCATTCCCTTCAAAATCATAACCATCTCTACTATTCTGGTTAACTTAGGCACAAAACATTAGAGGGAGCATTTTTCAAAACTGCTATGATTAAAATAAAAGCAAAAAATGCAAAAAAATTTGAAATGTCCTAAGAAAAAAAATTAGGTCAAATAGGAATACATAGGAAATCAGTGTCAATTTTATCAAATCCCTTTATTTTATAGATAAAGAAATTGATCATCAAAAAAATCTCCAACACATAATAACTGTATGACCCAGGCAAGTCACTGGAGAGACATAAGATGGTGAAGTAGTAGCAAGTATAGTGAGTACCAATCCACTGCACTCTATACCCCACAAACCCCCAAAAAAGAGATCTGGAAAACACACAAGATTGAATCCTAATCAGGAAACCATGAAAAAAAAAACCACAGATTAATTTTCCAGCCCAGGTGTGCTGACACAGGAGCATGACAGAGCAGTCTCTGAACCAAGGCAAGAGACACTAGGCACTAACATCAAAGGCCTAAACATGTGTACGGGACAGGAATGGTTGTTAACTGGCACCAATGTCACAGACTTCCCAGATCCAAATCAGAAGATTGAAAAAAAGCAGATTGTACTTTGGGTTGACACTCCAGGCTAAGTTAAGGGCCCTAGCATGTGTGCAGAGCAATTAGCAAATTCAGAAGCAAGCAGCAGTTCTAAGTAAAGCATAATATCAGTACACACACGTTGGGTAGTGAACTACATTTCACTCCATAAAAAAACATCAGGAAAAGGGAAAGGGGAAATTGGGAGAAGAGCAGATAATACAAAACGCTCTAATTTAGAATGCACAAAATATTTATGGTAACTTTTTTTTTGAGGTATCCAAAAATGGAAAGTGAGGGGAGAATATCTGAATTAAATATGGTATAGAAATGTAATAAAATACTATTATGCTGTAAGAAATGATGAAAGGGATAATTTCACAGAAACCTATAAAGAATTGTATGAACTGATATCAAGTGAAGTTAAGCAAAACCAAGAAATAGTATTATAATATTGTAAATACAAACAACTTAAAAAGATTTAAGTACCATGATTAGCATACCCACAATTCCAAAAGCCTAGTAACAAAACACGCAACCTACTTGCTGATAAGAGAGGTGAAGAACTCAGTGTAGAAGAATTTTTTTTTTGACATGGCCAATGTAGAAATTTATTTTGCCTGACTATCTACTGCATTTTGTTCTTTCTTTTTCAGTATGAAAGGAGAGTATGTGGGAGAAAGAAGATAGGTTTTTGTTAATTGAAAAATAAAAAAATTTAAATCATTTAACTTCATGGGCCTTAGTTTCCTGACAATTGAGACTAATAATAGCATCTATTTCATACAGTTGTTGTGTGATAACATGTACAAAATGCTTTGCAAACCTTAACGTACAATATAAATGAGAGCTATTACTAAAATTGATTATGACTACTACTAGTAGAAGTAATATTTCCATAGTCTTACATTATGTCAGAAGTAATTCATTTAGAGTTAGACTTTACTTCTAAAAGAAAAAGAAAGTCTCTATGGAAAATATCAGACTTTCCAAGGAAAGAATTTTAAAAATATTAAGAGCTACAGTAAGCTTATCTCTTCACGCATCAGAGTACAATATCAAGAAAGACCTCCACCAAGAACTCAGTAATGCAGCTTATAGAGTTACATTAAGCTTCATTACTTTATTGAGTTCCAAAGATTGGAATTCAAGGTGCTGCCAGTAAATCAAATTAATCAACTCCTTGGGGTGGGAAGTTTTAGAAGTTCTACCTCTTTGATAATATTACTTCATCTCCATACATCTGTTGTTTATGTTCTGCCCTATTTCACAGAACAAAAAATATCAGTGTTGGAAGGGACCTAAAAAGATCACCTTGTCCAAATAGTCCCTGAAGAATTCTATATACAACACTGCCAACAAAGGTATTCTAGCTTTTATTGGAAACTTCCAATATAGGAGAATCTATTCCTTTTAAAGCAGCCATTTTTGCTTCTAGGTACTGTTTTGTTAAATCAAGTCTAGCTTTTTCTCTTTATTCTATCTTCCACCCATAGCTTCCCATCAAGATCAAGCATAACAAATCTAAACTCACTTCCATGTGACAGTCCTTTAAATCCTTAAACAACATTGAGCATAATCCCCTGCATCCTCTTTCTTCCAAATGCAATGTTTAATCTGGGAAGAAGCTTAGAATTTCCTGAAACAATAACAAAAATAAGAACAAATAAATATAGGTTTCCTTCAAAACTTCAAGAGCCTAGATCTAGTCTCCTAATTGTCATTTGGGACCTTATGCTGAGAGATTAAGTTGTCAAAAGATATTTTAAGGATTAAAAAAAAAAAACTTTAATGAGGGGCAGCTAGTTTGTATAGTGGATAGAGCACCAGCCCTGAAGTCAGGAAGGAAGACCTGAGTTCAGATCTGGCCTCAGTCACTTAACACTTCCTGGCTGAGTGACCCTAGGCAAGTCACTTAACTCTAATTGCCTCAGCCAAAAAAAAAAAAACAAAACCTTCAATGGACCAATAGTCTCTTAAAAATTTTACATTCACTTTTTTAATCTGTATAATCTCTCTTTTTCTGCTACCAACCTAAATATCTAAAACATATTTATTTTATTTAAACACTTGATATCTAAAGCCTGGCTTCTTCCTAGTTTTCTTAGACATTCTCTGTAGTTCAATCATACTGGTCTTTCTGTTCTTCATGTTATGATACTCCATCCCCTTTCTCTATGCTTTTACATAGATTGTACCCAATTCAAGGAAAGCTCTCCCTTCTAATCTCTACCTTTTGTTTGCATAGCCCTCTGGTTCCCTACAAAACCTACTTCAAGTCTTTTCCTAATCCTATCCTTTCCATCTCCTGCAGCTGCTAGTTTCCTCTATCAGAAAGAAACCTACTTTGTATTGATTTTATATATGTTCTTTCTATGTATTCCTTTATATATGCTCAAGATATCTCTCCATTAAAATATAAATTTCTTGAGGCAATGAATGATTATTTGTGTCTTAGTATACAGAGTGTTTAGCAAAATTCCATGCAAGCAATTAAGCACTTGCTGATTGACTGATAATCCCAAACCATTTCAACTAGTCCCTCTGTGGAATCAAAAGTGAAAAATTATATGTGGTCTCAGTTCAAGGAGTTAAAAATATTATACAAGTGAGAAAAATTATATAAGTGCTAAACAGAAAATAAGACAACTATTGTTGTCAACTATTTGCATGGGACAGTAAAAATTCAGGAAGGACAACTGTCCCAGAAGTCATGGAAGCTTCATCTAAAACACAGGACAAACTTTTAATAATTGGGAGGATTTGTTTAGAGCTGAGGTTAGCATTCTAGTAGAAAGAAAAAGTCACCATTAAAGTGCTAATCAAAAGAAGGTAAGAATAAGCATAATATGACCAAAGAAAAATAAATATGGCCATTTTATTTGGATCAGAAGATTCTTGTATGGAACAGAATATACCTTTAGCCAAGCTACTACCCTAATCACCTTCCCCCACCTCTTATTTTTTCTTCATGATATAGATTTAAATTAGAATTTCCTACTAAAGAGTTTGTCAGGAATAAAAAATTTAGGTTAGCATGGAAAAAAAAAACAAAGAGCATTTATTAAGGCCTGTAAAATAAGGAAAAATCAAAATATGATAGATATTTAAAATAAATCTCTAAGGATTTAAATGGTTATGGCACAGGTTTTGGTATGAGAATATAACAAGAGATCAAATCAGAAATGAAGCACTTTGACCTGAACCTGAAGCAAAGACCTGAAATATTTTCTCACCTCAGCATGAAGAAATATAATTTAAATTAACTGCTGGTCCCAGTTAATCAACAACCATATCCCAGAACTCCCCTGGAAATATCATATAGCAATGCAGGTAGACTGAAAGGTCAGTTTAAGTCAGAAATGTAGTACACACTAATACTAAGTGTTGGCAGAGAGAGGAGAGAAGGGGAAACAAGGATGGAGATTATTTGTAGAAACAAAATGTGAACAATTTTCATCTTTGTAGCAAATGTAGTAAAGTAGCAACTATTATGAACAAAGTACAAGCAATGCTAACTTTCTCTTTCTCTTACACACACACACACACACACACACACAGACTACTGTGTCCCATGTTCTAGAAATATTTTCTTCTCGTCCTTCTTTCATTTCTTCTGTTTCTATCATCTCTTCTCCTTTCTCTTCAATTATTCTTGGGCTTTCCACCTAAAAGCTATGTAAGCCACTAAATCTGGTGCAAGTTCCAAACTCTCCAACCTCACAACATTCAGTCCCTCTCATTTTCAATCAAACTAGACATGGCAGATGCATCTAAAACTATTCCATCAAACCAAAGAGAAGATTAGAAGTAATTTAAGTTCATAGTGTTCTATAACTAATAAATTCTCTATGTTAGTTTAGAATTCAAAAATTAAAATATTCCTACAATAATTTAGAATTTAAAGTTCTTCATAACCTACCTACCCTTCCTGCCTTGCCAATTTTCTAACACCTTACATCCCAACCCATGCATTCTGTGATACATGACAAGTCCATACGCTGACTCTGCCACTGGCTATCCCATGTATGAAATGCTTTCCCTCCTCATTTCCATCTCCTGGATTCCTTGGTTTCCTTCAATTCCCAACTAAAATTCCATTTTCTACAAGATTTTCCCAAAAGATGCTCCTTTCAATTTTAAATAGACTTGAGTTTGAGGTGCTATGGTAAATTAATGTAGAATGTGGAAATGCAGGACTGGAGCTCACTAACAAATCTAGACCTGTCTGGGTACAGTCTATATAGAACTGTTAACTCAATCCATGAATAGGTATTACCAAGGGATAGTTGAGGTCACAAGAATAGAGCATTAGAGTGGATAACCACACTTAAAATGAGTCAGATGATCCAAGGAAAGGAAGAAAGTAAGGCCTCAGATACTAGTAGAAGAACTACAAAAGCAATGTCATTGGAGACATGGGAGGAGTGAGTGTGTATCAAGAAGGGGAAGAGGAGCTGGCTGGTCATCAGGGTCAGATATTATAGAAAGATCAGGGAATAGGGAGGGCAGAGAAATCACATGGAACTTGACATGAGATCATTGATGATCTTGAAGAGAGAGCACTTCAGCAAAGTGATAGGGACAGGAGCCAGATTTCAGAAGTTGAGTAAGTGATATAACAAGTGTAAGGCAGTTTTGCTAGAAGTCATAGGAATATAATTTGTGAAAGTATACTGAGGAGATCCAAGGATGTCTGTATTTAATGTAAAAGGAGTCAGTAGAGAGGGACACAATGAAGATAACAAAAGGGATCATTATTGAAACAAGTTCCTGAAGGAGAGCCTGAGGCAGGGGGGCTTGATGATGGGGATGGGGTGACTAGGATAGCAGGATTGAACCTTAGCAAAAAGGTTGCTCGGTTTCTTTCCAAGTTCCGTTGATATGAAACTTAGATTTTTTCTGGTCTCTTCCCAGCTGCCATTGCCTCTCAAATATTATCTTTCTTAAGACACCAAGGTAAAAGAGGATGAAGACTTAAAGATTTTAAGATAGGAACAAGGGAAGGATATTCATGATTATCTGACTCATCTCCTCAAACTAGGACATGACGTGGTTGGAGCCTAGGGAGAGTAGAGGGTAGGTAGGGTTAGGGGGGAAAGGTGGCATTATATTTGGGAGACACAAAATTCTCTTCTGTCCCAAATAGTTGTGTATTAGGAAGTCTAGTAAAAATGATAAGTTTCCTTGCACAGGTGAGGGAGGAGCTAGCTGAGGTTAATAAGCAGAAATTTGTAGTGGTCCCAGGTAACAAATGGTATACACTAAGTGATTTGAGAATAGAAGAGAATACAAACAGTAGCTTGCTTTTTTCTTCCTTAGCAACTTTTAGCACAGTGCTCAACACACTTTAGGTATAGAGAAGATGACAGAATGCACTGAATGTTGGATTTAGTCAGGAAGAACTTAATGCCCCTACCCACTTCTAGAAGAGTTCTCTACTCTTGGCCTCTGCATTTTTTCCTCTCCTTCAGTTTCTCTATCCCTCCAGTCTGGCTTACAATGACTCAAATGAAACTCTTCTTTCCAAAAGTATGGATGATCTCTTGGTTGCCCAATCCAATGACCTTTCTTAATCCTCATCCTTTTTGACCTCACTGCAGCACTTGTTGCTCTTTGTTCACTCTTTCCTGGATTCTCTGTCCTCTTTGCTTTTTCATGATACCGTTTTTTCCTTAGTTCTTCTCCTACCTGTACTCAATATCCTTTGTTATATTATTATCTGTACCCCAAAGACTTGTCAGCATATGCCAAGGCTTTTAAAGGTTTCTGGCTCTTCTCTCTGTGTTATTTTTAAGTCTTTATCAGTTCCCATTGGCTTAATTGTCATCTGTGGACAGATTCTCCCAGATTTATATATCCAGTGCTAATCTTTCTCCTGAGCTCCAGTTGTATATCTGTAGGTACCTATTGGATATTTTATTAAGTACAGACATCCCAAATTAAACTAGTATGAAAAAGAATTCATTATCTTTCCTCAAAATTATTTATTTTTTGTCAAAAACATTACCAACCTAAATTCAAAAGCAAGGCATTTTCAATTCTTCATTCTCCCTCCTCCCTTAGCCAATCAATTGCCAAATCTTTTTGACTCTTATCTCTTGTTGGTCCCATTCTTTTTTACTTATAAAACTATTCTCCTTATAAGATCCCATCACCTCTCATCCATATTATTCCAACACTTCTGAAGTGATCTCCTTCCTCTTTGTTTCCTGTTCTATCTTCCACTTTGCTCCTAAAACACAGGTCTACTACTCATGTCACCCTTTTGTTCTGTAAACTTCAGTGATTTCCCATTTCCTTAGGACCAAATTCAGATTCCTTTGTTTGGCATATAAAACTCTTCACAATCTGGCTCCAACCTACCATTCCAATCTTATTAATCACTACTTCTTTTAACACATTCTTCAGTCCTGGCTTTTTGTTTTACTTTCCATGTGACCACTTCTCTCTCTGGCTTTTCACTTATTGTATCTTGTCACAGATGGACTTCCTCTGTACCTTTTCTTCTTGTGCTTGGTTTCTTTCCAAGTTCGGTTGATATGAAACTTAGATTTTTTTCTGGTCTCTTCCCAGCTGCCATTGCCTCTCAAATATTATCTTGGATTTATTTTGCATATACTTATACACATACACTTTTCCTCTGATATAATGTCTTCTTGGGGAAAATATGATTTCATTTTTAAACTTTGTAACCCCAGCACCTGACATAGTGCCTTTCACAAAATTGTGTCAGTACCTGACACAAAATTCCTTTCTACCTAAGTTTCTCATTGCTCTTTTAAATTTTCAGTCTCTACTTCACTTATTGGCTCTCTTTCTCTACTGTCTACAAATATGTCCAGGGCTAAACATTGCAAATCAATAAGTGTTTAATTTAAAGCAGCATTCTTTAAGCAGAAGATGTGGACACAAAAAGCTTTGCAACTTATTTACTGTGGGAAAATTTGGATTCTAAATAATATATGTTAGCACAGGGAGATTATTCCACAGCATTCTCTAATGCATGGTGAAGAAAAGAACTAAATCCTCTTCCCTTCTCTACCTATTATTACGTAGTACAACACTATTCTGTCAGTCCTGCAGGCTCCCACCCTCTGAGTCACCCTTGACTCTTCATTATTTCTCATGCCCTATATCTAATCTGATGCCAAGACCTGTGAATTTCACCATTTCTCAAATAAGTCCCCATTTCTTTTTTCTAAGATTGCTACCATCCTGGTTTAAGCTTTGATTGGTCTGCCTGCTTCAAATTTCTCCCTACTAAATAAGAATAATAAAAAAAATTTAAATCCCAAAGAACTGGTAGATCAAATCATAGAAAATAGGGATAATTCCATCCTAAAAATGACAATGATATACTATATCAAAGCTTTTGCAATGTAGCCAGAGCAATCCTTAAGGGAAATTTTTTCTCTCTCAAAACTTTCATCAATTAAAGAGAAAAGAAGAAATCAATAGAAAATGCATAGAACTAAAACAATTTGAAAACCTACAAATTATAAAATACTCTGATGGACTTATGAAGGAATGAAGATACTATGCATCTCCAAGGAAAGAAGAGAGTAAATAGAAGTACGCATAGTGTGTTTTTGAGAGAGACAGAGAGAGAAATGGAACCCCTACTGTGGGGTAGGGAGAAGGACAGTTTAAAACATAAATGTAACCAAAAAAAAAAAAAAAAAAAAAGGAATTCTGAAAAATCAAAGAGATTAGCAAAATGAAAGGGGAAAAAACCCCACATATACAAAAACCAAATCTCTTTCCTTCTTCCCTTTCCTTCCCTCTTTGAGAAAGTAAGACATTTGATATCAATTTTATGTGTGAATCCATGCAAAACATTTCTCCATTAGACATGTTGCAAAAGAAAACACGCACACACACAAACAAGAAAAATAAAGAAAGTAATATTTGTACGTTTCATTCTATACTCAGAGTTCATCAGTTTTCTCTCTGGAGGTGAAAAGCATTTTTCTTCATGGGTAGAAGGATCATAATTTAAGATTTTTCAAAGGGACCAATTTGAGTCAATTGACAGTTTTTTTTTAATTGTTAAGGCAAAGAAAATGAAATAGGATGAAATTGTTTATTTCAAGATAAAGTATGTGATTTTTGCATTAATTGACATGCCTGGTGCTTCTAATGCTAAGCTAATAATACAGATAAACTGTGAGATAATTTAACTCCTTTATTTAGAGGTAAAACAAATTACCAGTGTTTCAAAATGAAAAATAATTCACAATAAATGGAGGAAATTATTATTTTGTACAAATATGTGCCAATGAAACTGACAATGTAAAGGAATGAACCAATATTTGTAAAAATAAAAAAGTGCCAAAATCAGTCTGGAAGGGGAAAACCCTCAGGGTTTCTAGCCAAAACAGAAACAAGCATGATTTACTTTCACTCAGAGCTATCAAAGTCCAAACAAAGACCAAAAGAGGCTTGGGCTCTACCTTTGACCAATCATTGACAGCCAGAGTGATTTAGCTTTATTAAGTCATGGTCCTTAAAAGAAATCTAACCTATAAACTCCAAGATATCTTGTGAGGCTTCAGAGATCAAAATTTATTTTCTTTCAAGCAGAATATAGAGATAAGGTGGAATATAGAGAGATCTCAAGGAAAACATGAAAAAAAGGGGAAGGAAAAAGGTTTATCGTGCCACACATCAAATTATATTACAAAGCAGCAATCATGAAAATGATTTTATACTGGTTGTGAGATGGGAAGATCTATCAGTAAAACACATTAAGTGCACAAAACATGCAAATGAATATAGCCCAGTACTAAATAAATCTGAAGAAAGTATATAATTTGGGCTAATAATACTTTGAGAAAACCTGTTAGAAAAACTGGAAAGCAGATTGGCAGAGACTAAGCATAGACCAACATCTCTTACCATATACCAACATCAGTTCCAAATGGATACAGAGAAATAAAGGGTAGCATCATAAACAAATTAGAGATAAAGAAGAATTTAGTTTCCAGATCTATGAATAGAGGAAAAGTTCATGACCAGAGATAAGAGAGAATCATAGCATAAGTTACTCTTATTAAGGTCTCATTCCCAGGATATATATGAAACTGATTCAAACTACTAACATTAAAGGTCATTCTCCAATAAGTTTTCAAAGAATGTGAACAATTTTGAGAAGGAAGGAAGTTAAGCTATGTGTGGAACAAAGACCATTGGCGCAAATAAATCAAATAAATTAAAGAGATTTCTCAAGGTAAAAGCAGAAAGGAATATTATTATGATCTTTCAAGAAAGGGTGTTTCCTATCCACAAACAGTTAGTTAAGCAAGGAGAGGTTAGGTCCAGTTAACAGATAAGAACTATATAGGGGCCTGGGCCTCCCTATGAACTGGACAAATGACCTCACGTTCTAAGTCATAATGATGAAAAACTTCTAACCCAACCACATCTTATATGGGAGTTTCAATGCCAACTTAGTCTCACAAAAATCCCACTCCTTGTAAACATGTGATCTGTGGATAAAGAAATCTGGCCCTGAGGCACAGCCAACCTTCACTCAATTTTTAGAACACTGTCTCCATCTTGTTAGATAGCTTTCACAGTTCACTTCATTCAGCTATCAACATCCATGTAAAAAATATTCCAAGCCACTAATAACCAGTCAACTAGTATTTATTAAAAGTCTCTTAATACTTAATAAATACAGGCATTGTACTGATGGGAATATATAGGGAGGAAAACAGTTCCTGCTCTCAAGAAGTTCACAATCTAATAGGGGAGAAAACATACAAAAACAATGCACAAACAAAATAGATATTTATATATAAATTGAGAGCAGTCTCAAGAAGAAAGTGAGATTAAGGAGAACTCGGAAAAACTTCTTACAGAAGGTAACACTTCAGCTAAAACTTGAAGTCAGGAAAAACAGGAGGCAGAAATGAGGACAGACAGATAGCATTCCAGGCATGGGGAAGATCCAGCTAAAAAGCATTCAGTCAAGAAATGGAGTATTTGGGGGCAGCTAGATTGGTGTAGTGGATAGAGCACCAGCCTTGAAGTCAGGAGGACCTGAGTTCAAATATGGTCTCAGACACTTAACACTTTCTAGCTATGTGACCCTGGCAAGTCACTTTACCCCAATTGCCTCAGCACAAAAAAAAAAAAAAAAAAAAAAGAAGAAGAAGAAATGGAGTATTTTTTGCAAGACACAGAAAAGAGGCCAATGCTACTGGAAAAATAGTTCTGGGAAGGGAATGAGGTAAAAGGCTAGAAAGGTAGAAAAGGGCAAAGTTATGAAGAGCTTTAAAAATTAAATAGAGGACTTCTTGAGTCCTGGAGGTAATACAGAGTCACTAGAGGTGACTGAATAAGGTGGGGAGAAGGAGAGAGAGTAGTGACATGCTTTAGGAAAGTCACTTTGACAGGTGACTGAGATGGATTGGAGTGCTTAAAGACTTGAGGCAGGGAAACCCAATCAGAAAGCTACTGCTATAATCCATACAAGAAGTAATAATGACCTATGGTAGTGTGGCGGCAATGTCAGAGGAGGAAAAGGAATATATATGAAAGATATCCCCCAAGGTAGAAACAACAGGATTGAATAAATATATGGAGGATTCTAGAGAGTGAAGCATTGAAGATAACACACCCATTGCAATTAAAGCAATTTTAGAGGTTTCACCAGGAACACATGCACCATTGCTGAAGCTGTGAATTGGTCCTGCCATTCGGGAAAAAATTTGGAATTTTGCCCTCCTAAATCATTAAACTATGTTTACAATCTAACCCAATGATACCAATACTAGACTTTTTATCCCACTCCCCCCCCAAAGATCAAAGGCAAGGCAAGGCAAGGCAAGACAATAAGCATTTATTAAGTACTTAAAAAATGCCAGATACTTTGCTAAGCAGCAGGGATACAAAAATGCAAGCAAAAAAAAAGAATAAACAATAGAGCACCAGCCCTGAAGTCAGGAGGACCTGAATTCAAATCTGGCCTCAGACACTTAACACATCCTAGCTGTGTGGCCTTGAGCAAGTCACTTAACCCCAACTGCCTCAGCAAAAAGGCAAAAAAAAAAAAAAAAAACCAATCCCCTGCCCTGATTTAGCTTACATTCTAATAGGGGAAGACTATAGGAAAAAAAAAAGCTGAAAGGTAAGGAGAATGAGGAGAAAAGGCATGGGGGATATAATGGAGAAAGGAGAAAGTGAATGTGGCTAGCATGGCAACTTCCTTAAACGGAGGTTCCAGGAAGAACTGACCCATCAGAGAAAGGGACTGCAAGTAAAAAGGATCTTCCAGGGAGAGAAGGCTAATGAGACATGGTAGAGGATAACGTGAAAATAACAACATTTGCATTGTTTTATCTTTATATATCCTAAAAAATCACAGCAGTCACTTCATGTGAGAGAGAGTAATACAGGTGACAGTTCAGCAAACAAAGATCAAACAAGGAACTCATACTGAAATCTAAAATATCTGCCAAGATAGAGGCCTTCTGAAGATACACAACTTGAATGGAAGAATGATTACAAGCCTCCATTTTCCTTTGCAAATGCCTTAATTTAGTTCTATTCTTCAAAAAATGTATTTGTTATTCAATGAGATTATGAGCAGGTAACTTTTTAAAAATTTAGTACAATTCATATTGTGATTATTCATAATGTGATTTAAAAAATAAAATTAAAAAAAAAAAACAACACTGAATTAGAAGCCAGCAAACTGAATTCAAAGCTAGTTCTGCCTCTGAGCCATCATGAGACCCTGAAGTCATTTAAGTGAATGAGATGGATGGCCTCTCAGGTTCCCCTTATTCTAAATCTAGGATCATGTAAAGCTCAAAGAGGTTTCTAAATGGAAGCATTAATATTTGTTAATTCCCACTTCACCTGTTATGAAACTCAAATGGCATTAATACACGCAACATGCTTTGTAAACTTTCAAGTTCTGCATAGATATAAGCTATTATTACTACATAAGACTCTATTGGCTTCAACTCACTACAGTAAAAACAGTGTTAAAGTTAAAAAAAAGTTAAAAGAGCTCAGTTCAAATCCTAGATCTGCCCTTTATAAGCTATAACCATAGGCAAGTCCCTTAGACTTTCTCAGTCTTAGCTGTTTATCTATAAAATGAAGGAGTGTCCTAGATAATCTCTGGGGGCCTCTGCAGCTTTAAGTCTGGGATCCTCAAGAAGCTGCTTACAATCTAGTGGAGGAATACAAAAAGAAATCATGGATGAGAAAGTCCACAAAAACAAATTGATATCTGAGTTAAGAAGGGGAAAACTAGAAGGTATTCCAAGGGAATCAAGGAAGGATTTGTAGGAAAGGAAGGTCCTGAATTGGGCTTTAAAAGATGACCGAAAAATTAAAAATTAAAAAAACAAACAAACAAAAAAAAACACCATCACACTAAATCTGGAAAAAAAAAAAGAATTTGCTTACCTACTGCCTAAAATTTAGGATAGCTAACCCTGTCTTTCCTCTCCTTCAGAGACATTATAAAAATGCTATTTTTAAATGTCCAACAATGATTCTAGAGTCTCATGATGCTACTATCTACCTCCTGGCAGGGAGGTAATAGTCAGTAAAGATGTATAGACGTGAACAATTCAAGAGAGAGAAAGAGAGAGAGAGAGAGAGAGAGAGAGAAAGAGAAACAGAGAGAGAGAGAAACAGAGAGAGACAGAGAGAGAGAGTGTGTGTGTTTTTAGTTGGGGCAGAAGCATTAAGGAAGGAGGAATAACAAAGGAAATTGATTAAATTTCAAAAGTTTAATTAAAAATAAAAGTAATAAAATGATCTTCATGTACACACAAAAATGTCAGTTTTGTTGAAATACTTAGTCCTAATATACAACCATTTTTATATTTTAAAAATGTGGGGAAGAATGAATGGAATTGTTTTCGTAAGGATTGTTTCATTTTGTTTTGTTTTAAAAAAAAAAAAAAACAACAAACACTACCGATTCAATGATCCAAGACAATTCCAAAGGAATCACTATTAAAAAATGCTATCCATCTCCAAAGAAAGAATTCATGGAGTCTGCATACAGGTCAAAGAATATTTTTTAAACTTTGTTATTGAGTTTTTTAGGTTTGTTTTCTTTTACATTATGGCTACAATGGAACTATATTTTGCATGACTGCACATGTATAATCTATTGCCTGACTTCTCAAAGAGGAGGGAGGGAAGAGAGAAAGAATTTGGAACTCAAATTTTTAAAAAATATATTAAAAATAATTTTTATATATAACTGAGAAAAAAATCAGTAATAAAAACACAACTGGCTTTGAAATCTATTTCTGGTCTAAATTTAAGAGTTGGTTTCTTACAATATCAGATTAAGAAGCCAAACAAAAGGAATAAAGGGCAGATATGAGAGATTTTTTAAAAGATTTCCAGAACACATAACTCCCTAGACATAGGTAAATAGAAACAGAGGGGAAATAATGTCATATGATAGCATGACAGCTGACATGGCCATCTAATAAATCCCCAGGGAGCTAGTAGTTACACCCATTACGGGGGGGGGGGACGACTCTCCCAAATACTGAGTTCTCAAATGCAAGGACAGAAGGTGCACAAGGACTTAAAGAAATAAGAGTAAAATAAAATCCTATTGATCTGGGGAGGGGGGCATCTCAATCTCTGCAGAAGAACAAAGAAATTAAGCGCTTAAATTTTGATTTCATTTCACAAACTTAAAATAAGCACAAATGTGAGTCCAGATGAGGGGTTATTCATCTTTTTTTGTCATGGACCTTTTTGGCAAACTGAAGCCCAAGGATCTCCTCAAAATGTTTTTAAATGCAAAAAGCCCAAAACAACAAAGGATCATAAAGGAAACCAATTATATAATTGATTTTCTATATTTCTATGTAGAAATAAGTTTATCAAAATATTTTTTAAAACAAATTCAGGGACCTGAGATTAAGAAACTGATTTAAAATACTGAAGACTTGAATGATAAAAAGTTCAGAATATAGTATAAAAGCTTAGTTTTTCAATCATTTCAGTCATATTTAATTCTTTGTGAGCCCATTTGGGGTTTTCTTGGCAGAGATACTAGCATGGTTTGCCATTTCCTTCAAATGAAGAAACTGAGGCAAACAGGATTAAATAACTTGCTCAGGATCACCAAGTGTCAGAAGCCAGATTTGAATTCAGGAAGATGACTCTTGTTGACTTTAGGCCTTGCACTCTATACCACCTAGCTGTTTCACTTAAGTAAGCACACATGTATGTGTGTGCGTGTGTGCGTGTGTGCATGTAAAGAATCTTATTTTTATATATGTATTAATATGAATCTGGGAACAGAGAAGGTTAAGGACATCACTGGCCAGGGTTTTGCTTTGGGTGTGGCCCAATGTCAAAATGCAGGCTCCTACTTGCTAAGCTACTTAGCAGCTCACTCAACACCCTCCAAGTGTATTGTCCTTTATTCCTGGCACAAGCAATCACAGAGTAAAGCCACAAAGGGTCAAGTGAGATTGTAAAATCAGAGATGTATCTGAAACCCCCCAGTCACAGCTGTCCTTACTAAAGATAAATCATCTTTATAAAGAGTCAAAGGAAGAATTAGAAGTAAAAGAATGGGAAAAGCAGGAATTAGAGGTTCATGTTTTTCAATCACTACTTTTACTATTACTATTAACTTCTAAATCTTTCTAATGCAATATGAACCAAAATAGGAGAGAAATGAAGATTCTTAGATGACGTAAGATCTGAACAAAAATCTAAAACACAGAGTTGAATGTTATTTCTACCTGACTCATCATTCATCCTTCAAAAGTTAGAGGCAAATATTCTTTTAATTCCTCACCAATGGTACTAATAACAAAACAACCTACAATACTGCTTAGAGATTAATTACAACATGAAACTGTTTTTGGTGAAATTACATTCTGGCTTAAATTTAGTCACCTCTGACAAAATTCCAGAGGGTGACCTAGATTGAAGCCTTAATTGTATATTAAGTATCACACTGTAAAGAAACAAAGTTTAAAACTCAAATTCCTAAATAGACTTTTCTAGAAATAGCATATTAATGGAAATTCCACAGCAAACATTTAAATAATGACTCACATTAGTTCAATAAGGGTGCTGTTTTCTCCTCTAGAGCAATGACATCTCAAGCTCTTTAATTTCTTTTCCACATTTTAACACTTAGCCTACTAAATGATAATATCCAAATAATCCAAATTATCTAAATAATAGCAATTAGACTTTTAAACAATAAATGCAAAAGACAAAGGATCATTAAAAAAGGACAATTTTGATTATATAAAAGTTTAAAAGTTTTGCAAAAAGCAAAAACAATGCAGCCAAAATTAAGTGGCAAACAGGTAACTAAGAAGAAATTCTTTCACCAAGTTTCTCTGATAAAGGTCTTATTTCTAAAAAATGCATGGGATTGATTCAAATTTACAAAAATTGTTGAGTGTCAAATTGATGTTTTTCAAAGGAATAAAAAAGAGCTACTAAGCAATGTTCCAAATTCCTAATAATTAGAGAAACAGTGACAGAGGAAGGCCAGAACAATCTTATTTACTGATCAAGTTACTAAACTACTTGGAAAGACAATATATCACAGTGGGAAAAGCATTCCTCTATTCAGAAGTCATGGGTTTGAATCTTGGCTACTGGACTTCAGTTTCCACATATCTGTAAAATGAGGGAAGACAAGAACTCAGAAGCTTCCATTTTCTCACATCCCTTCAACAATTAATCTAAATCCTTCAATTAGCAACCCTTGTAGCACCCTCCCCCACGACTATAATTTGAAGGGGAATAATGCATCTTTAGGTTCTAGGGCAGGTGTGAGGTCACACTTAAAGCTACAACTTGAGAGCTTCTTCTCAACAGTGACAATACTTAACTTGAATAGAAAGTATTACCAAACTGATAAAGTACTTGTGAGCAAACATGCCTCCCATAAACTTAGGATCTACCTTTCACAAATACCCAAAGTGCAAGTGGGAAGAATAGGCATAAACATTTACAACTGTGGTGAGACACATACAAGAAACACAGGGAGTCAAATTCCTTTTAGCTACCTTACTCTGGATCTGTTCCTCTCTGCAGGTCAGGCTAGTTCTTCCTTGAATAGTTTGCTCAGTCCCAGTGTCAGAGGTAAGATCCCTGGAAATTGCTTCATGCTGGGTCTTTCTCCATAGAAAAATGTGTGCTTGCCCCCAGTGTCTCAACTGTACCTTGAATTGTCCTCTGGCTTGGCAAGCTTAGCTTTTTTCAAAGACTTGGAAAGCATGGCCAGTTCTTCCCCAGCTAATAGCCAGCTGCCATTTAAAATCAGAAAATTCTGGGGTTAGAACTTCTTTAGCATATTAATACCTCTTCTATTTGCTCTCTTTACCCAGTGGACTGCCAACTCAATGATATGATTCCACAAGGAAATGAAAAAAGTTAGTGTCATGCATGAAGAGACATATAGCATATACAAACAAGAGTGACTGTCCCAGTTTCACTGCACTATGCCTGGTAAGGGCATCTGCAAGGGGTTTGTCTAGATCTGAGTGCTACACCCTAGGAGACTAGTATATGCTAGAGGGCGACAGAAGGGTATGGGGTTGGGCTACTTACTATCATACTACCAAGAAGATCTGTTAGAAGAAATTAAGTTGATCAGCCTGGAGAAGGCGGGGTGGGGAGATAGAGCACATTTACAACAGCTGTCTTCAAATATCTGAAATGAGTATCATGTAGAAGAGCAACTGAACCTGTTCTGTTTGGTCACAGAGGGCAAAACTAGAACCAGTGAGGCCAAGTTATGGGATGACAAATTTAAATACAAGTTTTAAGACTTAGAAATTGTCTGTTGTTAACACATACACACATACATACAAAGGCAACAATAATTAGTGTATACTATGCTGTATAATTATTACTACTCCATAAGTTGTTCCAAAAACAATATTGAAAGAAAAAAAGGAAAAAATCAGAATGACCTGAAATTAGAAAGTACTACCTTAGGAGTTCCCTATCACTGGCAATCTTGTCTCAAAAGTAAACTGACTGGGGCAGCTAGGTGGTGCAGTGGATAGAGCACCAGCCTTGAAGTCAGGAGGACCTGAGTTGAAATCTAGTCTCAGACACTTAACACTTCCTAGCTGTGTGACCCTGGGCAAGTTACTTAACCCCAATTGCCTCAGCAAAAAACAAAAACAACAAAAACCACAACAACAACAAAATAAACTGACCACTTTCAAAATGTCAGTAGGGCTCACTTTAGATAAGGACCAGACCTGATGACCTCAGAAGTTTAGAGATCCTATTATCTTACTTTTCACACCTAGATGACTGACAAAATGATAAAATATTTAAATACATTTTCAACATAACCAGATCTAGTAATACGTAAAAGGAGGAAAGGTACATTTATTACTTCAAGATTTTTATAAATCAACAATCTAGAATCAATGATACTCAATTTGAAAATAACTAAAATTACATGATTCAATTATTACTACCAAGTTAATAAACTCTACCTCTTCCAATGACTTTTTGGTTTCCCCTCCCCACCCCACCCCACTAACAAGCATTTAATAAGTGAATACTGCATTAGGTGTAGGAGCCCAAAGGCAAAAATAAGTAAGAGAATATAAACTCAGTGAGAACTGAGATTTTTTTCTCTCTCCATCCTCAATCCAGTGCCTTTCAAAAAAAAAAAAAAAAAAAAAAAGCTTATTAAAATGTTTAATTGAATTTGGAATCTTAGCAAATGACCAAAAGTCATTTAAAAGAGGGAGACACAAAATAATCCGAACTCTAAAAAACACTTTTACACATCTCTCCCCAAGTGGCCTGCTCAAACTCTTATTAGTCAATTACTGGAAGACTCCAAACACATACCAAGCCTCCCAAAATAGATTTGCCTAAGAGTTTTTACCTGGAGTCACTATTAACTTTAGACCCCTAGTATTACTCTGAGGCAGCTAGGTGGCTCAGTGGTTAGAGGTAAGCCTAGAGTAAAGAAAACGTAGGTTCAAAGGCATTCTCAGACACTTGCTAGCTATGTAATCCTGAGCAAGTCATTTTTCTTAAATCACTGGAGAAGGAAATGGCAAACCACTCTTACTATCTTTGCGGAAAAAACTCTATAGACAGTATTGCCATGCTATAGCTCTTGGGATCACAGAGTTAGATACCACTGAATGACTAAACAAAAGTAACAAATTCTTACTTTACAATGGTCACCGTTTTATTCTTTTCTCCTCTCAGGAACAGAATCATTTTATTTCAATTCAAACTTTATTAAGTATTTTTTTTCTTTCTTTTTTCTTTTTTTTTTTGCTGAGGCAATTGAGGTTAAGTGATTTGCCCAGGCTCACACAGCTAGGAAGTATTTAGTGTCTGAGGTCAAATTTGAACTCAGGTCCTCCTGACTTCAGGGCTAGTGCTCTATCCACTGCACCACCTAGCTGCCCCAAATTTTATTAAGTATTAACTGGGTGCAGGGCATAAATTCAAAGAATGGGAAGAGATAGAGGAAAAGAAAGAAAATGAGGGGAGAGGAAAATAGAGGAAAGAGAACAAACTTCTCAATGAACCTACTTCTGCTACTATAGAAGTATTATTAAATATAATTTGATCTACAAGCACATGACAATCATGCAATTACAGTCAAGGAATACTACATGTGTTTCTAGAACAGTTCCAAAACTTCCAAATCTTGACAAAAGTCAGAAAACAAAAAGGTACTAAACAGTACAAGCAAAGGATGCTAGATTTTGAGCCAGAGATCCAGGGTTCAAATCCT
The DNA here is from genome assembly GCA_023553655.1 of Myrmecobius fasciatus. NCBI lineage: Eukaryota > Metazoa > Chordata > Mammalia > Dasyuromorphia > Myrmecobiidae > Myrmecobius > Myrmecobius fasciatus. Next base: position 206,249 of record JAJPUD010002163.1, on the reverse strand, counting down.
CTTTGGGGAACTGTATGTCCATGTGCAAAACACTAAATATCTTTGGGCCTTAGTTTTTAAGAAATGACCTCAGAGGTCCCTAATGATTCCATGTTCAACAGATTTACTTCAGCACTGCAATTCAAACAACCCAAAAATTTTGTTCAGTATTTAGCAGTAACTACAAATATACTTATTCACAGTCTGAGGGATTCATAGTGCAATAGGAAGCCTACTGTACTTGGAGTCAGAAGACCACAGTTTTTGAATCCTGATTCTGCCAATGATTAATTACTTGTGTGATCTTGGGCAAATTATTTACTGCCCCTGCACTTTAGTAATGAATGGGTTAGACTAGGTGACTTTCAAGGTTCCTTCTGAATCTAAATTTATGATCTTACAAACACAGAATATCTGACCTTCAAACCCAAATCAGCCTATTTAAAGACTATATAGGGCAATATGACACCTGTTTTTAATAAAACTGACCTCTACAATATGGAGTCCTCCCTAATCTACAGGAAGTAGACAGCATTAATAATGTTAAAACTAAAGGGGGTGGCATAGGATAGGATCACAGAACAAAATAGGCAATAACTATAGCAATTTAGTATTTGATAAACCCAAAGACCCCAGCTTTTGGGATAAGTACTCACAATTCCACAAAAACTGCTGGGAAAATTGGAAACTAGTGTGGAAGAAATTAGGGCTTGACCTACACCTAACACGACATACCAAGATAAGATCTAAATGGGTTCATAATTTGGATATAAAGTGATATTATAAGCAAATTAGAGGAACATAGTATAGTTTCTCTCTCAGACCTGTGGAGATGGAATAAATTTATGTCCAGAGAAGAACTGGAACACCAGATGGATAATTTTGATTATATCAAGTTAAACAGTTTCTGTTTAACAAAACTAATGCAGACAAGATTAGGAGGGAAGCATCAAATTGGGAAATCATCTTTACATTTAATGGTTCTGATAAAGGCCTCATTTCTAAAATATATAGAGAATTGTCTCATATTTATAAGAATTCAAGCCACTCTTCAATACATAAATGGTCAAGGGATATGAACAGACAATTTTCAGATGATGAAATTAAAACCATTTCTAGTCATATGAAAATGTGCTCCAGGTCACTATTGATCAGAGAAATGCAAATTAAGACAACTCTGAGGAACCACTACATACCTGTCAGATTGGCTAAAATGACAGGAAAAGACAATGATGAATGTTGGAGGGGATGTGGGAAAGCTGGGACACTAATACATTCTTGGTGGAACTGTGAATGAATCCAACCATTTTGGAGAGCAATTTGGAACTATGCTCAAAAAGTTATCTAACTGTGTATATTCTTTGACCCAGCAGTGTTTCTATTGGGCTTATATCCCAAAGAGATCTTAGAGGACGGAAAGGGACCCACATGTGCAAGAATGTTTGTGGCAGCTCTTTTTGTAGTGGCTAAAAACTGGAAACTGAATGGATGCCCATCAATTGGAGAGTGGCTGAATAAATTGTGGTATATGAATGTTATGGAATATTATTGTTCTGTAAGAAATGACCAGCAGCGAGCAGAACCAGGAGATCATCATACACAGCAACAACAGTATTACATGATGATCAATTCTGATGGACATGGCTCTCTGCGACAAAGAATTGTCTCAAACCAGTTCCAATTGTTCACTGAAGAAAACCATATACACCCAGAGAGAGGGATATGAAATATGGACCACAACATAACATTTTCATGATCTCTATTGACATTTGCTTGCATTGTGCTGCCTTTCTCTGATTCTTTTTTTTTCTTTTAGATAGGATTTTTCTTGCATAACTTCTCAAGCATTTCAACATTATTAACATGTAATGGACTTCCTGCCATCTAGGGGAGAGAAGGGGACTGGGGGTAAAATTTGTAATGGAAAGCTTTGTAAAGATAAATGTTGGGAAACTACCCATATACATGTTATACAAATAAAAAGCTTTAAGAAAAAAAAAAAAAAAAAAAGAAATGACCAGCAGGATGATTTCAGAGAGGTCTGGAGAGACTTGCATGAACTGATGCTGAACGAAACAAGCAGAACCAGGAGATCATTATACACAGCAACAACAATACTATACGATGATCAATTCTGATGGGCATGGCTCTCTTCAACAATGAAATGTCTCAAACCAGTTCCAATTGTTCAGTGAAGAAAGCCATATACATCCAGAGAGAGGGATATGAAATGTGGACCACAACATATCATTTCCATGATCTCTATCAGTTTGCTTGCATTGGGTTTCCTTTCTCAGATATTTTTTGTTCATGTAGATACAATTGTTCTTGCACAGCAAGATAAGTATGGAAATATGTATACATATATTCTACTTGTCAAGTATTTTAATATAATTAACATGTAGTGGACTTCCTGCCATCTAGGGGAGGGGAAGGGACTGGGGGGAAAATTTGTAACGGAAAGTTTTGTAAAGATCAATGTTGAGGAACTACCCATACATATGTTATGCAAATAAAAAACTTTAATTTAAAAAAAGAAAAGTTATCAAACTGTGCATACCCTTTGACCCAGCAGTGTTTCTATTGGGCTTATATTCCAAAGAGATCTTAAAGGAAGGAAAGGGACCCACATGTGCAAGAATGTTTGTGGCAGCCCTTTCTGTAGTGGCTAGAAACTGGAAACTGAATGGATGCCAATCAATTGGAGAGTGGCTAAATAAATTATGGTATATGAATGTTATGGAGTATTATTGTTCTGTAAGAAACGACCAGCAGGATGATTTCAGAGAGGCCTGGAGAGACTTGCATGAACTGATGCTGAGTGAAGTGAGCAGAACCAGGAGATCATTATACACGGCAACAACAGTACTATATGACAATCAATTCTGATGGACATGGCTCTCTTCAACAATGAAATGTTTCAAACCAGTTCCAATTGTTCAGTGAAGAAAGCCATATACACCCAGAGAGAGGGATGTGAAATGTGGACCACAACATAACATTTCCATGCTCTCTATTGATGTTTGCTTGCATTGTTTCCTTTCTGATTTTTTTTCTTGTAGATACGATTTTTCTTGCACAACAATAAGTGTGGAAATATGTATGCATATATTCGATTTGTCAAATATTTTAACATAATTAACGTAGTGGATTTCCTACCATCTAGGGGAGGGGTGGGGACTAAGGGGAAAAAATTTGTAACAGAAAACTTTGTAAGGGTCAATGCTGAAGAATTACCCATACATATGTTTTGCAAATAAAAAGCTTTAATTAAAAAAAATATTGAGAGAAAAAAAAACCTAAAGAGGGGGAAAATCTCTATTTTAGCCTTATCATTATCTATTCCTCAAAAGAAAAGTGGTAATAAAATAAAACCATCTTCTTCCTATTCAATCACTTTATTAGATAAACAATTATCTAAAACTGAATATGCCATCACTTTGAAAGCCCAAAGTATATTTCAAATGCTTTGTTAAGTCTATTCCTTCAGAACAGAAAGTGATTTTTTTTCAGTTATAAATAAAAGGCCATATAAAATAAAGATCTGCTAAGTGAAAAAATATAGCAATATTACCATGATACAGCATATTGGTGTTATATTAATATCCAGGCAATACCACAACTACCTAAAAATGTTCTTATGAATTCAAAGACCAAGAAATCCAACTATATTTTGACTGTAGATGAACAAATACTGGAATGAGAAGTCAAATAAAAGGAGATTTGGTCAACTAACTAGCAGAATCAACGTTTTTTTTTCCTGAACTCTGGTAGACAGTGAAATAGTGTCCCAAGGGAACTGACTGAAATCTGATCATTTAGACCTCAACTTTTTAAACTCTGGGTCACAATTTCATATGGGGTCTTACAACTTATCATGGGGGTTGCAAAATTTTGTTTAACAGCAAATATTTGATTTGTATACAAATTTTATAAGCCTACACATATGTAGGATCACATAAAAATGTCTTGGTCTAATAGAAGCCCTAATTTAGATCACATACTATTCAGTCTTACTGAACTAGAAGGAATACTATATGGAAATATTTGAAAACAGCTGTAGGAACTGAATAAATGGCCATTTAAAGTACTTTCTGTTGTCTCTTAGCAAGCAAATTCTCAATAATAAGAATAACTACTCTATATTGGAGAGTTGGGACTTTTTCAGAGGTAGTGTGATTTGGTGATAAAGGGATAAAGAAGAAAAATGTGGATTCAAATGCTACCTGACACAAATTATGTGACACTGGACATTTGCCCTCTGGACATTTAAGCCCTCTTGTTTCCTTACCCTTAAAATGGTAATTGAACCTGATTGACTTCTAACAGGCCTCCAAATTTTCTATTATCCTCTGGATCTGAGGAGCCAAAATTCAAAAACAATATGATGTGTACATTCTAACGTTATTCTAAATAATGAGACTTTTAAACTTAAGAACCCTATAAAACACAAGCTCGATACTATGTAACTGCAAATCACACATGTAAAGTTTTACCAAAATCCACCAAATGCCCATCAAAAAAAAATTTTTTTAAAGCACCTAAGAGACTTAAATTATTATTTTTTTAGTCCCCATCAGTTAGGAGAATGGCATGGAAAGGCCAGTATAATAAATTCTAAGAAATGTTATTCTATTCTATTTAAGGCCTCTCATTTATGATTGTTTCATCAACATTTCTAACATATCCAATATGGACTATATACATAATTGACTTCTCATTCAGTTCTCATTTAAAAAATAATTTCTCAAGCATGCTGTAGCATCACATTAAACACTAGGGGATGCAAAGAAATATAGCACACATCCCTAACTTCAATAAATTTACTATCTAGTCAGTTTACCTTCTTTCCACATTACACATTGCAAAACTTAAACAGCAATACATTTATAAGTATTAAATGCACTTATTAAGGACACTAAGTAGTAGGAAAATTCAGAATAAGCTGAAGTAGTAAGAGAAGACTTGGGAAGGACTGATGGCTTGAACTGGGCCTTAAAGCAATCAAAAGAATAAATTAAAAAGAGGCATGTGTTCTCTGGATAAGGGAAACAGTAGAAGCACCACTGGAACAGGAGACTTTCTGTTGCATTTATATATTATGTGTAATAATATATATTTATATATGTATGTATATTATATGCATGTGCATATGTGTGTGTGTGTGTGTGTATAACTTTACCCATCATACCTTGGGATAACTTTGAGATAGGATGGGAGAACAAAATTAAATATAGCTGTACTGTGATATGGGGACTTTATCATCATTCATTAACTTTCAGAAATGTCTATTTTACTAAAACAAATAAAGCTTAACAAACAGAACTTCAGAAAAGGAGCAGTTTTAATACAGGCAAACATTTTTTTAAAACTAGGTTATTGTTTATAGACTGAATTCAACTGTTCTTCATTAGGAAGGACACCAAACAATCCAAACTCTGTCCACAATAGGACCTTGTTACCATGTCTGAGGGACAGTTTTCATGACTGCTAAACACATTCATAACAGACGAAAACTATATAAAGAAGCTCAATCAAGAACCAGTCTAGTACAATAAATGTTGAAAAACTGCTATGGCCTAGAAATTTAAAGTATCTTTTCAATATATGGAATATGAAACCAAAGTGAATGCCCAATTATCTGAAAAATTTAAGACCTTCATTAATTACTGATATTTAAATTAACTATATTTGAATTTTAATTAATCATGTAAAGTCAATTCAAATATTTGTTAAGTACTATTTATATATGCAAGGTCAACAATCCAATCAGAAGAGTTAGTGAAGTATCACAAATAAATCAAAATCTGCTAAACTTTAAGAGATACCTCAAAATACAACCTATCATTAAGAAACAGTGGGCTAAGCTCAAACTATCTGTAGAGTAGTCCTGTAGACTTTCCCCCTCTCAAATCTAAATCAAGATGACATTTCATATAATAAATACAAAGCCAAGCAACTTGAGTTTAAAAGAAAAACAAATAACCCTGTACCTCCAATGCCAGGAACAAACTTTAAGAAGGTCAATGACAGAAAAGCTGCACATAATACCAAAATATTTACAATAGCACTTTTTATGGTAGGAAAGAACTGGAAACAAAATGAATGTCCATAAATTTGGCAACAAGCAAATTGTGGTCTATGAATATAATGGAATATTACTAAGTTATAAGAAACAATGAATACAATAGATACAAGCATGGAAAAATTTGGAGGAGCAGATATAAAATGAATGTAAATCTAAATGAGCAAAGTCAAGAAAACAATATGTATTATTGATACAATGTAAATGGTAACATCAACAATCATAAAACAATTTAAATTAAATATCAAAGTAAAAAGTTAGGGAGGTTGGTGGAGGCACAGATATGAGACTCCATGTAGCATCAGATTTTTTTAACTGATCAATATTGCAGAATGTTTTCTTTTTTAAAAAATTACTTGTTATTAGAGATGACTTTCATAGGAACAGAAGGAATACAGGAGAATATATAAATATAATATAATTTTATAAAAAGAAATTATACAAGATGAGAGATCTGGATTGGCAGGAATTCACATGAATAGAAACAACAATGGAAAAGTCAGAAAACCTATTTTTAATCTAAACTCTGCTACTTTGGAGTCATGTGATCAAGTAAGTCATTTAACTAGTTGGGCCCTCAGTTTCCTCATCTAAAAAATGGAGATATATGCTATATCTACCTTGTACACAAACTGATCATATTAGTAAATAGATATCAAAGTACTTTGAAAACTGTAAAGGTCTACAGCAATATAAGGTATGAGATGCTATTTATAACGGTCATATTAATATCTTAATAGGTCTTATGTATCTCAACTTATTTGGCTAATAGCCACTCACCTTTCAATAAAGCAATTTTTATAAGGCATTTTCACCTTCAGTCCTCTGAGTCAGGTAGTATAATATTATAACCATTTTGCAATCAAGAAAACAGACTCTAGCTAGGTAAGTGACAGACTTATTATTCCAGCAAATATTTGAACCAAATTATCCTAACTCATAAGAGTAGAGCTCTTTCCACTATCAATAAAGATCTTTTAATCGGAGTAATACAGAGAATTCATCCCACATCACAGGAAATAATGAACTTATACTCTAAAGTTATTTTTAACTCTGGTACCATTTTTTTTTAAAGGACATTTTAAAAGAGTTTTCCAGAGAAAGGTTATCAAAAAGGATCACAAATCGTCTAATCCTTTTATTTATCAATAAGTAAGGATCAAGGAACTAGAAAAAGGTCACATACAGTAAATGTCACACTAGAAGTTAGACACAGGTTTTTTGTATTCCCAAACCAGTTCATTTTCCACTGTACCATGCTTTTTTCTGCTGATGTAAGAATCTAGCCACTAAGTAGGATAATGATGGAAAACTATATTTGAAGACCTATCACTTGGAAGCAAGAATAAATGTTTTGTTATTATGCATTCAGAGAAAAACTAAAATTAGTGAGCAACATTTTCAGAAAAACACTTATCTGGTTCAACAGTCTAAAAATGGGGGCTGTTCAATAATGGGAATGCTTCAGGAAGTAGCAAACCCTCTTCCACTAGAAGTATTCAAACAGAGGTAGGATGGTCATCTCTCAAGGATGTAGATGAAACATCAGCACTGTATGGTAGATGGGCCTAACTTACCTTTAAATTCCTTTCTAGCCCTAGGGACACTAAGAATGGTTCACTTTCACAAGTTACCTATAGACAGATAGATGGACACAAATATGAAATCATTTTATACATTTAATGCAACACCTAAAATTTGGGGAAATAATCAGATCCTGTTTCCATTCTCTGTAAAATATTTCAGTTATTTATTTTTCCAAGTTTTATTTCTTCCGTTAGCTTCGGTGAGGCAAGATTCATCCCGATTTAACTTTACAATCCATCTCACAATTATCAAAAGAGTTTCAATAAATAACTCTGAGCCCTATATTTAAATTGTCTTACATGGCTAACCATTTTGTCATTTCTGATATTAATGTTTTCTGTGCAGCTATGAACTATGAATTTAAACAGCTGTTCACTACAATTTCTCTGAGAACTCATTAAGCCATACAACTAAAAAGGTGTTATTACAGAGGATCGTTTTCCTATTTTACCATGCTGAATCTTGGTGATTACCATATTTAAGATCATCCAGTTAGTCTTAACTAAAAACCTAAATCTAAAACATATTATCAAAACCTGAGCCTTGTCAATGTCTCAGCATTTATTCTTTAGAAAAATAATCTTTTTTTGCCATCCTAAGAAATTACCATTTAGAAAATTTGCACCAAAAACTATTTAGTCTAGGTTTAATAATGGCTTCTTATTATTAAAGCATCAAATATAAAGTTCTATGGCTTCAGATTTTTGCATACAACTAATCCAAAAAACTTTGATTCTGCCTCTTTATTTATATGAATAAACTTGAGTTTAGAGGTTAGTGCCAAAGACTATGATGCTAGGAGACCTGGATTCTCAGTCTTGACTCCAAAATAAATTTACTGTGTAAATTTAGCCACCTAACTATATTTGCCACTTCAATTCTAACAGGCTGATTAAGTATTTGCCACCTCCCCACTTCAAAAAACGGATATAACTGCATTTATTATTATTGAAGAAATGTAAGTTTTTACTAAAAATTCCTAAACAAGTTACTTTCACATACACAAATACACATGACTTTTTTGTATAAGAATCTATTCTACTTACATTAGTCAACAACAAAAAATAAATTGCAGGAGCTGAGATTTGAGAAACAGCTGCTAAAGAGGCACAATCACATTCTTACAGGGATTATATATAACAGCCTACCAAATTTAGATCCTCCTTTGGAAACCTCATACATGATCAATTATTCTGTAAAGTATTCAACAAACTGTTATCAATTGCTTTTTTTTAGCTGTCACTGGAATATATTGATATGCCTCATTTTAATGATGAAGAAATTATGATACAGAACAATTAAACATTTTGGGCAGGGTCTCTGTCAAACTCAACAGGAACCTGAATTTGAAATGGCCTGTGACATCTGCACATGGTAGGGCACTCACAAATATTTCTTGGTGATTTCCAAAGAATAGCCTTTGCAGCTCACATTGCCAAAATCCATAGAAAATAAAACAAAATAAAATTATTTTTTAAAATGCTTTAAGGGATCAAAAGCCTAACAGAATCACTGCCATTTCAGTTCATTCAAGTGGCCCATTGGTCCAGTTATTACAGAGATCATATTTTATTTATCCCTCAAATTTTTATTTTAAAGAGAAAAAAGATATACATATACATGTCATTGAAGAAAAATTCATTCATGTCACAGCAGCTCAGAAAAGGGAGCACAATTCACTTAGTCCCATTGTACCAAGCAAGACTATCATGTATGATCACATAATGATCTCAGACCTGTTCTGCAAATATCAAGGAATAACAAAGACAAGTTGAGGAGGCAACAGAGAGCTTAACTCAGCACTTCTCCAGTTTTCGGGGTTTTATTAAGATCCTATGGAGGAGGGAGGATAAAACAGGGCTCGAAAGACGAAAGAGGCCCATCCCATCCCGCCTGGCCAGGACTGCTCCCCAGCCACCGCTTTGTCTAGTCCGGTTTCACAGCAACCCAGCCTTCCTGACACTTCCCTCCGGGTCTTTCTTCACCTCACTTCCACCGAGTTGTATTCTCCCCTCCCCCAATCTCCCCATCCCCATTTTGCACTCATTTCAAATTGAGGATGATCCGGACTCTCCTCTCTCCACCCAAAGAAGGCTCCTCGGGGTGGGAGGGTCTGGTGGTGTTTTCTATGTGCTAGGAAGGGGGAGAACACAAAGCCACCCGACAGACTCCACAAAATCCACGGGATTATTCCCCACTGCCCGTCCCCCCCCCCCCCGCCCGCCGATTGGGCGCGTACCCGACCGACGCAACCTGTCCCCACCACCGCCACCACCCCCCCACCCCACCCCCGTCTCTTCCTCAGACACACACGCTCCTCTTCCATCTTCCACCACCAGGGCTGGGTTCCTCCCCTCCACCCCCAAGTGTATCCGACAGCTGAGGAGAGAGCGCTTAGCAAACACGCGCACACATACCCCGGGGGGTCCGCTGCGGGTCGTAGGGAGGGGGGAATGGGTTCCGCGGGGAGGGGGCAGCTACTTTCAATCTCATCAGCCCTAATGCGGCTCTTACTGCATTATTTGGCGGGGCTGCCGCTGCTAAGCTGGTTTCTTCTCTCCTCCTCCACCCCAATGAGGCTAAGGAGCTTGGTACTGGGCAAAAAAATAAAAGGTTCAGAACGCATGCGCGGCGATGCCTTGGACCGGCGCGCCACTTGCCCCCTCCCCCTCTCCTTTTTTCCCCCTTTTCCTTACCAAAGGCCGGGTCCGACCATAGAGAGGAGCTTTTAAACGAGGACCGCTCCAGAAGTGCCGTGTTGCGCATGCGCCAGGCTGGCGCCTAAATCGGTTATGTTGGTGGGTGTGGCTCCCGCCCCTTTTGCCTTCTCATCCGACACAAATAGTGACCCTCTCGGGGACCCGTAGAGGAGACAGAGCTCTTCTAAGAAGTTAAGTGATGCAAGGCGAGTAAATAATAACAAAGGCAAAGCCAACCCCAGATTCAGACGGATAGTAAGGGTGAGAGGACGATAATCACAATGCCTCCGAGAAAACAGAGGGTACAGTCGGGGAAGAAAAAAAAGGAAGGAGGTGAAGGGAAGGTCCAAGGAAAACGAGTCCGACCGCTTACTTCCTTCCGGGCGTGGCATAGGCTGGCGGAAGGTGCCCTTCACTTCCGGTTTGCGGAACCTTTTTTTGTTTCCGGGTTGGCCCGGAGAGCCTTAAAATGCGTTGTGGGCTTGTCCAGGTGGAGACGCCTTCTCCCCGGAGGCCGCCCCACTTTCTGTATGTGATCCAGCTACAGCGGAATTAAAAATCCGGTTCCACCCTCCCTGCCAGCTTGTGTTGACAGTCCGAAAATCCCTAACGTTTTGTCGAGTGGCCTCCCTTTTTTCGAACTCCTCCCAAGAGCCCCGTACGCCAAAGTTTTGACAGAAATCACAGTCGACTGGGCCGAGTCAGCGGTGACAGGCTCCCCGCCAGAACTGTGTCAATCATAACAGCAGGCGGCAAGTCTATAACGCTTCACGTGCATCATTTTATGTGAGCCTCACCATAGTCCTGTGAAATAGGTACCTCAGTTTTCATGACTATAGCCCGTCTGTGGTCACCCACCTAAAAATATAAAGCAATCAAGTCAATAATTTTGCATTATTTACTATTTTCCAGGCATCTTTCTAGGTGAGGATAGAGACACACAAGAGAAACAGCCGCTGGCTGGAAAGAACAAGAAAGAGCTTAAACTGAGTCTTGAAAGAAATCGGGGATTTTGACTGCTCAAGAGAAGTAATGCATTCCAGGCTAAGTAGGAACAAAGGATCTTTTGCAGTGTTGAGTACCAGGACTAAGGCCAGCTGTAGTGCCTGAAGCTGGGTAATAGATTGTGAGGCTTAAAAAGTTGATTGGAGAAAAGTTGTGAGAGATTTTAAATAACAAGAAGAAAAGTTTTCATTTAATCCTAGAGGTAATAAAATGGCTTTGAAGTTTATCGGCAGGGGAGTAGCAATTGACAGACCTACACTTAAAAGAAAATCACTTTGACAGCTCTGTGGAAGATGGTTAGTAGTGGTAGTGGGTTGGTCCTTTGTGTTCTAAGATGACCATGATATTAGGGAGCTGATGCCATGACATACAAGTGAATTGGATTTGAGGGAGAAAGGGCTATGCAAGGTCACCTGCCTTACTTTCCCCTCCAGAACCACCTAGGTCCAGGGGCCAGAAATAGATCAAGGTGTCCAGAAATGATCCTGGATGCATTGGGAAATCTTGGCTTTTGGGTTTTTTTTTTTTTTTGTTTTTTAATTAATTTATTTTTTTAATCTTGGCTTTTTTAAGCTCAGGTCTTTAACAGATCTCAGTTTGACTAATCATTCAATGATTAAATGGGGAAAGAAGGTAGATGATGAGAGTCTGAAAACTGGCAGTAGCCATATTACCAGAAAGGAACATAAGGAAGAGGTGTGGTGGTAGTAGAAATAATGAGGTTTGGCAACTGATGGGATATTTGGGGTGAGTAAAAATAAGGAATGAATAGTCACTCCAAGATTTTGAAAATAAAGAACTTGAAAGATAATGGTGCACTCTATGGAAATACCAAAACAAAGGTTGATTTGGGGGAAAGATAATAAGTTCTGTTTTGTATATATTGAGTTTGAAATAGAGCATATGGTTCAAAATATCTTAATAAGCAGTTGTTGAAATAAGACAGTTCAAGAGCCTAGTCATCTGCATAGAAATGATCGTTAAATTCTTGAGAGTTGATGAGGTCACAAAATGAGAGAGTAGAGAAAGGGCCCATTGTAAAGCTTTGGATACACCTACAATTAACAGGCTGAATAACAGTTCCTCCAAGAAGAATGAGAAGGACTAGTCAGGCTAGTAGAAAAAGAACCAAGAGACAGCAGATTCATGAATACCTAGAAGGAAGGGAATATCCTGAAGAAAAAAGTTCATCTACATCAAAGACTGTATAGCTCAATAATGATGAGAACTGAGAAAAATTCATAAGACTTAGCAAATAAGAGCTACTTGATAACTTTGGAGAACTCATTTGAAATAAATGATGAGGTTGAAAATCAGATTGCAAGGGACTTCGAGAATGAGACCAGAAAATTCAGCATAGTTAACTTTCTGGAGTATTTATGAAAAGGAGGAAGACTATGGCAGGCTAGCCTGAGAGCATAGTAGGGTCAATTCAGGGATTTTTTGATGATGAGGGACACCTAGCTGTGTCTGTATACAGCAAGAAAAGAATCAGTTAATAGGTTAAGAATAAAGATTACACACAGAGAGGAAAATGCCTATAGGTTTGCCCTTAGTTGGAAAAGGGCCATTTTTCTGTCAGAGACAGTAAGTAAAGGAGGAATTTGAAATGCTATCAAATGGTTTTGAAATGTCTTCAAGGAGAGAAGAAAGAACTCAGGATGAATTGTCAAGTTAAGGATGAAGGAAAAACAATATTCCAAGATCCTGAGCTGATAGGGTGGGGGATGATGATGTGGAAAACTTGAGGAGGAAAGAAGATTTAGAATAGTCTCATTGAGGAATGAGATAGAAAATTTATTACAAAGGAGTAAAAAAATGTGGCTTTGCAAGTGAGTGCTCAATTAAGCTTAGATAACAAATTTGTTGTGGACCCAGCATAAGGGTTACATGACTTCTAACACCTCTTTTGACTTCTTCCACATTCTATTTGAATAGGGGCATAGAAGATAGATGGTGGTGAATGAGCCCTTATTGAGTTTGGCAGCACATGAGACCAGAGTAACAGGGTTTTTAAAGTTCAACTAGTTAATTAGAGATAGAAATTGGGGAGGGAGGAATATGAAGCCAGAGCAGAGATAATAGCCTAAAGAAGTACTGAGAGGTGGAGAGACTGGAAGTCACAGTGAGGTTAAAAAAAAAATAGAATTATGAGATGTAAAGGATAAGGAGAAATGGAATGATACCATTTATAATAAACAATACCTCTTGAGGAATAATGGGGCTTGACTTGGCAACTGAGATAACACAGTGAATAGAATGCTGGACCTAGAATCAGGAAAACCTGAGTTCAAATCCAGCCTCAGACATTTGCTAGACAAGTTATTTAAACTTTACCTTCTCAACTGCAAAATGGGGGTCCTACTAATACTACATTACAAGATTGTTGTAATGATCAAATGATGTATATTTAAAGCATCTAGCACATATTTGGTCCTTAATATATGCTTGTTCTCATCTCCCCTTATTAGTCACTTAGTCCCTCCTCATTTTATACATTCAGAAACTGTGGCCCAGAGAGATGAAGTAACTTACTCAAAGTGATACAGCTAACAAGTAGCCAAGCAGTGATCTAAATATAGATTCTCTGACTACAAATTCAGTGTTTACAGGGTTTACAAAGAAAATAGGCCTTTCCTTTAGAATTAGTCATGGTTTCACAGAATTTGGAGCAAATGGAGATCTTAGCCATCACTCTTCTTATCTAGTTGGAAGTTAAACATGTAAATAATATAACACAATGTAAGTAGGATTGAGAAATGGCAGTCAATAAAGCTAATTCAGCCTTAAATTAAATTAATAATAGAAGGATATGTGAACAATAAATCATCATACTTCTGAAGAATAGAATCGATCTTAACATTCTTGATCAAAGGAAACCAAAAAATAAAATAAGTTGTAGCTAAAGAATAGCTTGCAAGTTCTTTTTGGATGAGAAGACAAAATAGTATTTCACTCCAAAGGCATAAGAAACATAATCTCATGGGATATTTAGTCATCTTGTATTGCAGTGCTCATAATCAACACTTGCAAAAAAGTTAATTTAACAAGGGAGATAATCAGTTTACCATGTGTCAATGTCTGCTGTAGAGGATAAGGTGGATAAAAAGTTTGTGAAGGACTTAATATTCAAATTAAATTAACATATATTTTGAGCAATATATTTTTTGAATCATTAATTTTATTTTTTAAATAAAATACAAAAATTTTTAAGTAACAAAAATTTATTTTCACTTCCTCTTAACTTTCCTCTCCTCCCATTGGACACCCTCCCTCTTCCCCCCCCCATCCTTTACCAAATATAGTCAAGCAAAAAAAGTTTAATAAATTCCTACATTGGTCATTTTCAAAAAATCCTGCATTTCTCTGATCAATAATAATTTGGAGCACCTTTTCATATGATTACAAATAGTTTCAATTTCTTAATCTGAAAATTGTTCATATCCTTTAACCATTTATCAAGTGGAAAATAGCTTGAATTCTTATAAATTTGGGTCAATTCTCTATATGTTTTAGAAATGAGGCCTTTAATTTCTAAAATATATAGAGAATTATCTCATATTTATAAGAATTAAGCCACTCTTCAATAGATAAGTGGTCAAGGGATATGAACAGACAATTTTCAGATGATGAAATTAAAACCATCTCTAGTCATATGAAAAGGTGCTCCAAATCACTGTTGATCAGAGAAATGCAAATTAAGACAACTCTGAGGTACCACTACACACCTGTCAGAAAAGATAATGACAAATGTTGGAGGGGATGTGGGAAAACTGGGACACTAATACATTGTTGGTGGAACTGTGAACTGATCCAACCATTCTGGAGAGCAATTTGGAGCTATGCTCAAAAAGTTATCAAACTGTGCATACCCTTTGACCCAGCAGTGTTTCTATTGGGCCTATATCCCAAAGAGATCTTAGAGGAGGGAAAGGGACCCACATGTGCAAAAATGTTTGTGGCAGCCCTTTTTGTAGTGGCTAGAAACTGGAAACTGAAGGGATGCCCATCAATTGGAGAGTGGCTGAATAAATTATGGTATATGAATGTTATGGAATATTATTGTTCTATAAGAAACAACCAGCAGGACGATTTCAGAGAGGCCTGGAGAGACTTGCATGAGCTGATGCTGAGTGAAACGAGCAGAACCAGGAGATCATTATACACAGCAACAATATTACATGATGATCAATTCTGATGGACATGGCTCTCTGCAACAAAGAATTGTCTCAAACCAGTTCCAATTGTTCACTGAAGAAAACCATATACACCCAGAGAGAGGGATATGAAATATGGACCACAACATAACATTTTCATGCTCTCTATTGAGGTTTGCTTGCATTGTGTTTCCTTTCTCTGATTTTCTTTTTTTTTTCTTGTAGATAGGATTTTTCTTGCACAATTTGTCAAGTACTTCAACATTATTAACATGTAGTGGACTTCCTGCCATCTAGGGGAGGGGAAGGGACTGGGGGTAAAATTTGTAATGGAAAACTTTGTAAAGATCAATGTTGGGGAACTACCCATACATATGTTATACAAATAAAAAGCTTTAATAATAAAAAAAAAAAGAAAGAAATGAAGCCTTTATCAGAACCTTTGAATGTAAACATGTTTTCCCGGTTTATTGCTTCCCTTCTAATCTTCTCTGCATGAAAACTGAATGGATGTCCATCAATTAGAGAATGGCTGAATAAATTATGGCATATGAATGTTAGGGAATATTATTGTTCTATAAGAAACAATCAGCAGGATGATTTCAGAGAGGCCTGGAGAGACTTAACATGAACTGATGCTAAGTGAAATGAGCAGAACCAGGAGATCATTATACACAGCAACAAGAAGAATATAGGATGATCAATTCTGATGGACATTGCTCTCTTCAACAGTGAGATGTTTCAAACCAGTTCCAATTATTCTGTGATGAAGAAAGCCAAAAAACCCAGAGGCCTGTGGGAACTAAGTGTGGACACGGTATAGCATTTTTCTGTTGATGTTTGCTTGCATTTTGTTTTCCTGCTCAAGTTTTTTTTCTTTCTAGATCCAATTTTTCTTGTTCAGCAAGATAACTGTATAAATATGTATACATATATTGGATTTATCATATATTTTAACATTTAATATGTATTGGACTACGTGCCATCTAGGGGAGGGGATAGGAGGAAGGAAGGAAAAATTTGGAACGAAGTTTTGCAAGGATCAATGTTGAAAAAAATTACCCATGCATAATGTCTTGTAAATAAAAAGCTTTAATAAAAAAAAATCATGTAAGTTTTTTTTGTTCAGTCTTTCCACTGTTAATGCAGAAATGGCAGAAGACCACACAATGCTTGGGAAATTTTTATTTTTTCCTTTGTTTCATGAGTTACCATGGCCAGAAAATTTGTCAGTAAGCATCCAGTTTTCTGGTAACAAACCTCTCCACATTAAGCAGATGATCTTCAGAGTTTTTCCAGTACCATAGAATGCAATAGAACTTACATTCATCAAGCATAATCTTTGTGCATCTAGGGTCAATTCTGTGCCATGGTAAGATAGCTAATATAATAAATTCCAGAATAATAATGTAAATATAAAAATTAGAGGGGGATGGAAAGCTCTATCTTTCACAATGGAAGGAAAATTTTATTTACTAGTCACATCTACAATGAATATTAAAAGATAAATTTGTTTACACAAATTGAAAAGCTTTTATGTAAATAAAAATAATACATCCCAAATAATAAAAGATACAGAATAGAAACCGTTTTTATTAAACATCTTTAATAAAAGTGACATCCAAAATATATATATGTATATATATATTTGACACAAATGCATAAATATGTCAAGGGATATGAATACGCAATTCTTAAAGGAAGAAAATAATCAAAAACAGCTTAAAAAGTTCACAAATCATACCCATCAAGATGAAAAAGTTGATTTTTTAAAATGACCAAATTAATATCTGATGTAAAGGGTGAACCTGAGCCCAGTACCCTGCTAGTACCTGCTAGTTCAAGAAAGTGAGGCACTAGATCATTGGACAGTTACAGAAAGTTTTTTTTAGCCCTAAAATACACAGTATATACAAGGAGAAATTGCATTTAGCTTTCATACCAGAGCTATGGAAGTAGAAACATACCTGTTGATCAGGGTAAGGTGTGATAATTCCTGTGGTCTTCCAACAACAACAAAGTGAAAGGCACTAACCCCACACAGGTGAGACTTTTTATGCCCATAGATAGCTAGAAAGATAATCAATGCATTCTAAGTCTATCAGAAAGTTGCATCAAAGGAAGTACAGCTTGAATTTTGCACTACTCTTGGGCCAATTAAGTCCCAATTTCATTACCTTTTAAGAAAAAATCTAACCAAACCCATGTATGTAGGGGAGGAGATGAAGGAAGTAGATATAGAGAACTAGTAGATATTGATCCCAATATAACCTGGCTGTGGAAAAAGCCATATAGTGCTAGCAGAACTATGGATTCCACGGTTTTGAAAAGCAATAGGTAAGGGCAGCTAGGTGGCACAGTGGATAGTGCACCTAACCTGAAGTCAGGAGGACCTGAGTTCAAATCTAATCTCAGACACTTAAAACTTCCTGGCTGTGTTGACCCTGGGCAAGTCACTTAGCCCCAATTGCCTCAAGAAAAAAAAATAGCAATAGGTAATTATATAATATAAACAGTGGAAAAATTACCATACTCTGACCCAGCAATCCCATTGTTAGGATTATATATTAAGAATAGGAAGAAAGGACCACTTCTGGATGCAAAGTATATAATCAATCTGATTTCAATATTGATCATCTGGGGATGTCCATGTATAGAGTAATTTTTAGGGTTGTTGAAAAAGAGTGTTTGCTATGACCAGCAAGTTATGATGACAAAACTCTATTACTTTCTCCCTTGTTTCATTTTGAACTATAAGAGCAAACTTGCCTTTTATTCTAATTATCTTTTGATTTCCTACTTTAGCATCCCAACCCCCTGTGATGAATATGACATCTTTTGAGAGTGTTATTTCTAGAAGATTTTGTAGGTCTTCACAGAACTAATCAACCTTGGCCTCTGATATCAATGGTTGAAGCATATATTTGTATTACTGTGTTATTGAATGATTTGCCTTGGATTTAAACAGATATTCTGTCATTTTTGAGATTCTATCCCAATAGGGTTTTTCTCACCTTTTTATTGATTATGAGACCTACTCCATTTCTTCTAAGGCAGAGATAGGGAACCTTTTTTCTTCCAAGGGCATTTGGATATTTATAATTTCAATTATGGGCCATACAAAATAATCAACTCATAGAACTCAAGTTGTAGAAGGTTGTTGTACCTAGTTTTCAGCTCCTCATCACCTGGGGTTGCCTAGCAAATGATTTTATGTGCCTTATACTGCCTTCAGGCCAGATGTTCCCCACCCCTGTTCTAAGGTATTCTTTCCCACAGTAGTATTTGTAATAAAAAACTGAATTGAATTTGCCCATTTACATCTAGTTGAGTTCATCTAGTTGAGTTCACTAACATCTAAGATGTAGGTGTTTATTCTTTCTATTTCCTGTTTGCCAATATCCAGCTAACTTTGGTTCATATATCTTGTACTTCAGGTTCCTATGCAATATTGATGTATAGGATCTAACTTTATTTTTGTCACCAGATACATCTGCAGGTGAACTTCCTTTTGGCTTTGGCTCAGATGCTTCATTAGTACTGTTACTTGTAGCTTTTCTCTACTCTTCTCCAGTAATATAATGGATTCTTTCTGATCTGAGGGACTCATCTTCTGGTCTCATATCTTTTATCATTTTAATAGTACCCATTGACAAAGTCCTGAGAAACTGGATGCAGTTGGCAGAAAGGGACTGTAGTACTGATGAAATTGCTCCCTAGGTAAGGCAAAGAAGGGTATTGGTGGGAATCAGTTTAGCCTCTTAGCTCTTCCTTGCTATGTTCAGTTAGAAATCCAACTTAGTCAAACCCCTGAGGTTAAATTTCCCCTATAAATCTGTCCATGGCTCCTGCCATCTTTGCTGAGCCCCTTTTGGGTTATAGCCCACCACGGCACTCTGCTTTATGGTGTCTTTCGCTTCTTCCCTTCCTCGTGTCTCTTTATGTCTGTCATCTCATCCCCCCCACTATGCCTGCTCGTATCTCTCCTCTCCTCTCCTCTCCATCAAGCCTCATGATGTCTTTCTCCTTCTTATAGCTAACTAACTCTTTTAGTTAGCAACCTTATGGAGTGTTGTCTTTCTCCTGGTTAATTGTGAGTTGCATTATGGAACTTGTCTTTTCTATCATTAATTGTTAAGACCCCTTTCATTGCTAACTATATGCTCTCCCAACTCTATTTCATATTTACCATTCCTGCTGTCTATTTTATCTTTTCATTTTGTTTATAATCTCTCCTAAATAAACGACTTTTTGCCATAAGGAATGGCCATTGTGAATTCTTCACTTGACTGAACTCCAACATATTTGGCACCTAGATCAATCTCATCATTTGGTGCTAAATCCCAAACATATCATTTGGAACCAGCAATTGCTTTCCTAAATCACATCACAATGAGGTTTTATTGGAAAAGAGACTGAAGTGGTTTGCCATTTCCTTCTCCAATGGATCACCTTTTGTCAGAACTTTCCATTATGATCTGTCTGTCTTGAGGAACCCTGCAGGACATAGTTCATAGTTTCACCAAGCTATACAGACCTCCAGAGTGGTAAAGGAGGGAGGAAAATTTGGGTAATTCTTAGTACAGTTCCTGCATAACACTGGTCCCACCAAATTCATGTCCAGGTACAGACTGATTCCTGGACAAGTCCTTGTATCAGTTACTGATAGTAGGGATCTTTAAAGCCACTCTCAAAGGTCACTCTTTGCTTCTTTGACACTGATAAATGTTGCATGGACTGCAAAATTCCTTAATTCCTGTGGCTATCTCTCCTGCCCTCCAAATTAATCTCTTTTACCTGAGGCCAAATACTGAGATCACAGATCCTCAGAGGGGAGATACCTGCAAGACCCTTTATAATATTGTCTTTCACAGAATACCTAGAGTGAAGAAGTTACCAAAATGGCCCAAAAATGCAGCTAAAAGAATGAGGCCAAAGGTGGAAACCAACTAAGTCCTTTTGAATGCTTTTGTAGGCATTCAAACAAGTCTCCCATTAACTACTGTTTAGTCAAAATTACAAAATGTCAATGTTTCATTATCTCTCAAAGGCATTTATTCATAATAATAACTACTTTCCCAGAAACACACTTCCTAGCTTCTCTATGGGGAGACATCATTTAGAGCCACTTTACACATGTAGGGTCTCTATTATACTCCTATAGTTCTTAATTTAAAAAAAAAAAAAAAAGAAAAGCATTATTAAGTATTTACCAACTATTTGTACGATCATCTCTATACCTTCCCCATGAAAAACGTGGATTATGACCATGGAACCACCTTAGGCTCTAACATGCCAACTTTGGCTCCTAATCAGATCTAGACCTCTATCAAATTTCTAACCCTTTCCAAGATATCTCCCATGCTACATTTCCCTTTCCCACCCCCACCCTGCTTCCAACTTCCCTTTATGTATTGCCTTTCCTATTAGATTCTAACTTTTTGGGGAATAGGGACTATCTTGCTTTATTTATACCCCCAGAGCTTAACACAATGTTTCCTTAATAGATGCTTCATTAATCTTTATGTCGGCCAGCCTGTCTGCTTGTCTGTCAAACACTATGTTAATTTTTATGGATACAAGTTAAAATGTAAGATAGTCTCTGCGCTCAAGAAGTTTATACTCAAGTTGTGGGAGACAATGCACACAAAGAATGATGGTGGAGTAAAAGCTGCCTCAGAAGTCAAAAAGATGAATGAACGGAACCAGTCCATTGGCATGTCCTTTACAAGAAGAAACAATGATATTGATTTGATTATTGTTGTTAAATTAGGAAATAAAAATAAGGTAGGGGAAGGGAATGGGTAGAGAAGGGTATGTACATAGGGACAGAGTAAATGGCAAGGAGTAGATACTTGTATGGGATGTGGTCTGAGGCTAGCTGGATATAAATGGGCTGTAAGCATTTGTGCTGGCCAACTCAAAACTCAGTTCAGCACAAATTTAGTGCAGAAGTTCCAAAGCTGACAACATTATTACCTCAGAGGTGTTCTGTTCCAGGAGAAATGAATGGCAATGACAGAGAATTTTAACTTCTCTTTCATACAAAATACCAGATTAGTAATCTGAATAAATATATGCTATTTTTAAAAAGTTTTAAATGTTTTACAAAATGTCTTCATATATTTTGTTTTAACATAATACACGTTTGTCAACAAATACTCAGCTCTTCCACACATTCCCCTCCAAATAGTTTGTTGAGACTATCATTAACATCATTAACAGGAAGGAAAGATGGATCTTTTAACTTTTACAGCACATTACAAACATTGGCCACTAAAATATTCTATCAGATCCAAAACACTCTTTTTATTCCTCCTCTTGGATTCCTCTGACCTCTCTATTTACTCGAGGGATTACAACACTTGAATCATGATGCTTGACAGAAAATGCTAATTTTGATTAATTAATTCCCCTTACTGCTTTGGTTCATAGGATTTGTAGTAAAAAACTGAACAGTGTTTGATGCTCCCCTACATGAATTTTATTTAATTTTTTGCAGTCATTATGAATATTTTTCTTTAGGCTCTGCCTTTACACTTCACATCACTTCATATGATGCTGTGGGTGCTCAATTAATTTTTAAATAACTGAACTTTTAAATGACTTAGAAGAAGAAAAAAGATGAATCAATTCAAGGAAAACACAGTCTCTTGTTCAAGAGAGCGATTTGCAATCATTAAAAGTGGTACAATATTTTCCAAATATCCAGACTACTCTTTTCCTCCTATTAAGTTCTGGACCCAGCTCACTTACCTATTGTCAGACAATAAATACTTATAATAAATATATATTTATATTTATATAATACATTTTATAAATTTATATAAATACAATAAATTTTATTTTAAAATATAAATAATTATAACAATAAACATATAAACGCCTACTATATGCCAGGCACTGTGCTAAACAATGATGTTATGATAAGAGGTAAGTGAAAGAAAGTGCCAGCCATTAATTACCTCACAGTCTAATGAGAAAGACAAAAAGCAAACATGTACAAACAGGGTTTATAATAATGAATAAGAAATAATTAAAAGAGAGAGGATACTAGAATTAAGAGGGACTTGGTAAGGCTTCCTGTAGAAGGCAGGAATTTAGTTAGTACTTAAATGAAGGCTGGCAAGTAGAGATGATCAGGGAGAGTTTTCTCAGCATGGAGGACAGTCAGAGAAAATGCCTGGACTGGAAAGATAGAATGCTTTTTGTTTTTTGTTTTTTTCATGAAAAGCAAACAGTTCAGTCTCATGGGATTCAAGAGTATATGATGAGGAGTAAGCTGTATGAAGACCTTAAAGGTAGAGTTGAATATTCTGGAAGTGGTATATGGTTGTGAATCATTGTACACCATAATTGCTAAAAAAAAAAAAATAAAAATTTCATGCAAATTAAGACAACTCTGAGGTACCATTTCATACCTCTCAAAATGGCTAAGATGACAGGAAAAGATAATGATAAATGTTGAAGGGGATGTGGGAAAGCTAGAACAGTAATGCGTTGTTGGTGGAGTTGTGAATTGATTCAATCATTCTGAAGAGGAATTTGGAACTGTGCTCAAAGGGCTATCAAATTGTGCATCAAACTTTGATCCAGCAGTGTCTCTACTGGATCTATATCTCAAGAAGATTATAAAAAAAGAAGAGGACCCATGTGTGCAAAAATATTTGTAGCAGCCCTTTTTGTAGTGGCAAGGAGCTGGAAATTGAGTGGATGCTCATCAATCAGGGAATGGCTGAATAAATTACGGTATATGAATGTTATGGAATATTAATGTTCTATGAGAAATGATGAGCAGGATGATTTCAGAAAAGCCTGGAAAAACTTGCATGAACTGATGCTAAGTAATGTAAGTAGAACCAAGAGAACTTTGATCACAACAATATCAAGATTGTATAATGATCAACTATGAAGGACTTAACTCTTTTCAACAATGTTGTAATTCAAGGCATTTCCAAGAGACTTGTGATGGGGGCAGCTAGGTGGCGCAGGGATAGAGCACCAGCCCTGAAGTCAGGAGTATCTGAATTCAAATCTGGTCTCAGACACTTAACATTCCCTAGGTGTGTAATCCTGGGCAAGTCACTTAACCCCAATTGCCTCAGCAAAAAAAAAGAGAGAGAGAGAGAGAGAGAGGGAGACTTGTGATGAAAAGAGCCAGAGAACTATGGATTCTGAATGTGGATCAAAGCATAGTATTTTACTTTTTGTGTTGTTGTTTGTTTACTTCTTGTTGTTTTCATGATTTTTTCTTCTTTCTCCTTGTGATCTAATTTTTCTTGTGCAGCATGACAGATGTGGAAATATGTTTACAAGAACTGCACATGTTTAGCCTATAGGATTGCTTGCTATCTGTGGGAAGGAATGGGGAGAAATGAGGGAGAAAAATTTGGAACACAAGGTTTTGCAAAGGTGAATATTGAAAACTATCTTTGCATGTATTTGGAAAAATAAAAAGCTATAAAAAGAGAGCAATGAGCATATTTTTAAAATTGGCCAAAAAAAAATAAGAATAAAAATTTCAAGTTATGTAAAGGTTAATGGAGTGGGTATAACTAGGTTGCGCTATCTTGCCAGTGGAAACTTCTAAGGATGAGAAAAGGGCATAAGTTAAGAATGTCAGCCAGTGGAAAGTGTCATCCAGAGAGAACTCTGGAGACTGAATATGGATCAAAGCCTAGTATTTTCACCTTTCTGTTGTTTTTATTTGTTTGCTTGGGTTTTATTTTTCCTTTTCTTGTGTTTTTTACCTTTTGATCTTATTTTTCTTGTTTAGCATGATAAATATGGAAATATGTTTATAAAAATTTGACTGTTTAACCTATATAGAATTTGCTTGATGTCTTGGAGAGAGGGGAAGAAAGTTTGGAACACAAGATTTTGCAAAGATGAATGTTAAAAACTATCTTTGCATGTATTTGGAAAAATAAAATATTAAAAAAATACTGAAAAACATGAACTTGGCAGGAAGAAAAAAAATGTTATTCAGGAGATATATGATCATAAAAGGAGATCAACCAGCTATGTGATGAGAGAAAATGATAACTGAATATCTCAGGTGCCACTGTGGTAGCCACAAAATATTAAAAGACTAGCTAAAGGACTCCATCCTTTTGAATCAACTCCCTTTGGTAACTTCATGGTAATACAAAAAAAGAATCATGCAAGATAAGAACATGTAGAGAGTTGCAAGCTGCACTATTAGATGTAATATTCATATGAAAGAGGTCACAGTATCTATTACAGCACTGAAGTAAGCTGATAGTCTGGGTCATAGCCCTCTAGCTTCTTGCCATGAGTCTTCTACCACTCACCAGATATAGAGCTAGAAGAGACCTTAAACGAGCAAACTGAGAGACAGAAGAGCTAAGTTACTTACTTGGGATCACACAGCTAGTATCTGAGGTAGGACAAGAATCCAGACATTTCTGACTCTGAATCCAGCTCCCTATCTAGTGTACCATGCTATCTACATCTGGTTTTACAAATGACCTTTATCTTAGTGCAATGGACAGAGTATTAGATTTGAACTTAGAAAGACTTCCCTTCAAAAGCTGTTTCATATATTTACTATTTAACTCTTAGCAAGTCATTTAACCTCTGCCTGACTCAATTTCCTGAACTATTAAATGGGGATAATAACATTTACCTTCTACGGGTTGTTATGAGGATAAAATGAAGATAAAAAAAGTTCTTAGTAAACCTTAAACATTATGTAAATGCTAATTCCATTATTCAGTTGACTCTTGTTAATCCATCATCATCAAAAAACATTTATTAGATATGTGGTACTATTAAGTGACCCCTCTGTCATCCCTACTTTTTCATTAATTTACAATCTCTTCCTCTCTAGTGGTTCATTTCCTATACCTACAAACATGCACATATCCTGAAAAAAAAAAATTCTCTTGATCCTTTCATCCCTGTTATAGATCCTAAATCTTTTGAATTGAAAGTACCTATTGAAGATAAAAGACAATCTTCAATAGGTGCCTCCACTTTCTCTCTTCTTACTTCTTTTAAACTGATTCCAATCTTATTATGTTCCACTGAAACTGCTCTCCAATTTCCTGAGGATCTCTTAGTTGCCAAATCCAGGGGAATTGTCTTAATCCTGATTCTCCTTGACTTCTCTAAAATCCTTGACACTGTTAATCATCTTCTTCTTGACATTCTTTCCTTTCTAAGTTTTTGGGTCGTCCCTCCCCCTTGCTTTTCCTCTTACCTTTCTAACCACTCCTTTTCTGATTGCTTTGTTTGATTCTCTTCCGGACCATGCCCGATAATCAAAGGTGTCCCTCAGGGTTCTGTTCTGTGTCCTCTTCTCTATTCCTTCCATATTATTTCACTCCAAAATCTTGTTGTTCATCCTTCCTTCTGGAAGAGGACCAGTGACATAAGGGAGAGTCCCTTAACTTGCTAATGAATTGGATTTCATGAGGCAGAGCTGCACAAAGTCAACAGCCTCACTTTCTCCTCCAGAGTCTCTGAAACAGTGGCAAGATGTAAGTCACGATGACTTGTGATGGCTCAGCACTTTGTAATCTAGGGATACTTCGAAGGTCCTTAAACCTGTATATTTTTAGATCTCCTCAACTTCTCTCCTTCTCTGGCATAGAATATACAATTCCAGAATACAGGAACTGTCTTGTCTTTGTATCCGTAGAACCTAACATAGTGTCTTTCACATAGTTGTCCTTTATTCTTGAAGAGGATCATGATATCAGGAAGTGACATACAAGTGAAATGGATTTAAGTGAGGGAGGGCTATATAAGGTCACCTGCCTCACTTTCCCCTCCAGAGCCATCTGGATATAGATCAGGATGCCTGGATCCAGTGGGAGTCTTGCACATCGTAAGTATATAATAAATGTTTATTGAATTGAACTGAAATACACACATTAGCATATAACTGGAAAATAATTTTACAGAGAAACAATGCACTTAAGTGACAAGTACACTGGGTTGAAAGGGCACTTAGGTGACTCAGTGGATAGTCAGGAGTCAGAAAAACTCTTCTTATTCATACAGCCTTAGACTCTAACTATGTGGCCCTAGGCAAGTCACTTAACTCTGCTTCAATTTCTTCATCTGTAAAGCAAACTAGAAAGGAAAATGGCAAATCTCTCTAATATCTTTGCCAAGAAAACTCCCAATGGGGTCAAGTCTGACACAAATGAAATTGATGGAGTATAACTTCTAGAACAAATAGCAGTAAGGAGGTTCCCCCCCCCCAAAACTTGGGTTGCTTCTGTTCTAACAATCTGTCAGTGATTCTAAAATCTTCTGGCTTTGGTATCAGTGATCCCAAGGGCACCCTAACCTTAGAATGCTATTGTTCTAACAATCTGTCAACAAACATTGCAGACTGTCAGTACATGATCTGCTGGTCATTGATAACTAGATTCCTAAGACCACTCCTCAGTTCTACCTCTGAGCCATAAAATTAGCATATCAATGACATGAAACACCTGATCTCCCAGTCTTTTTCCCATAAAATTATCTTGCTCTTGGTTCTTTGCTAAATTTGTTTTGGAACTTAGCCCTCTTCAATTGGCATTACAATTATGAAAAACTTTGCCCCTTGACTTGGATATGGGTTCAAGCCTGCAAATTCTTTTGAGACACCTTGCTACACCGGTCTACAACCCCAACCTTTTGGAGTCCCTTTCTAAACCTCAACAAAATAAATAAATAATATCACCACCACCACACTGGACTGAGTGACCTAGATTCCTATTCTAACTTGGTTTTTTTAACTGTATGATGTCAGTCAATTCATCTGTCTCTGGACCTTAGTTTCTTCATCTATAAAACAAGGGCACTGCACAAAGATGTTTTCAAATGGCCCACCTAGCTCTAATAATCTGACTCTGATTCAATTGAGTATTTGGTTCCTGGTTTTTTGAAAAGCCTGTATCATAAAGGAAACTATCCCATGTCTTCTAACTCAAACCTTCATTGTAAATAGAGGCAAGCTGATGGAGTACAAATTCTTGAACTCAAGAAGATGAAACTTAAATACCATCTATGAAGTGTGCCAGCTGTGTGATTTCATCAAGTCACTTAAAATTTTGAGCCTTAGTTTCCTCATCCAGAAAAGGGAAGCTTCTTCTTCCCAGGACTATGTAGTGTATGCAGGGCACTTTGCAAATTTAAAAAGCTATAATAATGAACCATGTATGCTCTGTAGCTAGAATTCTTGTAAAGGCTGATAGGTCCCTGCTTCAATAACATTTATTTGGGTCACTATCAGTAAAAGAGACTGTCATTAGGAAGATTTTTTTTTTCCTATTCTATCCACTTGTAAAAACTATAGCTTCTAGACTGCATCTAAATTTAAATGCCTTAA
The DNA here is from genome assembly GCA_023553655.1 of Myrmecobius fasciatus. Classification (NCBI taxonomy): domain Eukaryota; kingdom Metazoa; phylum Chordata; class Mammalia; order Dasyuromorphia; family Myrmecobiidae; genus Myrmecobius; species Myrmecobius fasciatus. Next base: position 178,385 of record JAJPUD010002163.1, on the reverse strand, counting down.
TAATAACCATTTTTTTCCTAGAGAGATAGCTTTTGTTACTTGTTCTTTTTCATTAACCTGAAACAAGGCCATAGTGCAGAAGAAAATGTTTGTTTTGGTTTGGTTTTTTATGTCTATAAAAAATTAAAGTTCAGAACAGACAACACTGAATATTGTCAATGTTTGTGCCATAGTTTGGCATATGGAATCTGGATATACAACATGGCTACCTTCAGGAACAGATAATCATTTAAGGTAAGGAAATGGTATGTACTTCGGAAACATGGGTAAAAGTGAGGTGTGTGCCTTCTAAGAGATGAAAGCTGAAGATTAGGAGCTAGCTCTGAGAGAAGTTTTGGTAACCACTCCCTGGAATGCTGTTAATCCCATTATTGTATTAATTGGATGTGTCCCCCACCCAAAGAGACAATCTGGATTTTTTAACCTAAGTGGGTTTCTTTGTAGAGCTTAGAAAAGAGCTGTATTTCCTTTGAGTAGCCATCCCTTTAGCAAAGAGCCCAGAACAAAATATGTGCATTTGAAGGACCCAGTATAGCTTCATCCTATTTCATGTTTTACATATTTTTATAACTAGTCTAATGGTGCTTTCATACTTCAAGTACCCATCAATGTAGTTATTTCTTCCATTAAAGTACAGCCTCTTTTTGTCTTAGTAGATGGTCATTGTGAATTACAAGGGACTGTAAAATTCATTATCCCATGGCCAACCTAATGACAAACTTTTCTAAACTCAGCTAGCCTGATCCCCATAAAGAAATACCATCAGCCCATACTTGAAGCCTTTTCAAATTGTCAGGCTGGAACTTATGATTTTTTAACTTCCCACAGTCTCCTCACTTTGGGTCTACTCTAGCCATCTTTCCCTCACCAAAAATTTGACATTTTGAACTACATCCCTTATTCAACCAATTTGGAAAAATGAGGTATGGCTTATTTTTCTTGGATCCAGACTTTGAAGCAATTTCTCAGTCATGTCAACAAGACTCCTTCCAAATACTCTCTGCCTCTTCAAGTATCTCTCAATAAATTGCCTTTTCCTATTAGAATTTAAATTTCTTAAGAGTAAGGACTGCCTTTCTTATTTGTATTTTTCTTCAGTATTTACTACAAATGAAATACTTAATAAATGCTTTTATGTCTATCGAGTCCTATCCAATGCCATAGTGTGGCATTGGAGTTGGACTTCAGTAGAGGTGTCATAATAGGTTAGACTGAAAAAAATAAAAATAAAAAGCAAAAATATCTAATACAGTAATTATATCTAACATTTTCTACCATTTCCCTGCCGTGAAGAAAAAGGTATATTTCATTGTCTGTTCTCAGAAACCTTCATTGCTTTAATTACTGTTAATGATCTTATCATTTGCATAAATATAATAATTGTATATATTATCCAATTGGTCTTCCAAGTTTGCCTTATAACTGTTATTGAGATTTTTAAACTTTTTTGGTCTCTTACTTTTTGATAAAATTCTTACTTCATGGATGAACTTTATATAGTAAAGTTTTGATCTAATAAGGCTTTCTGCTTCCATTCTGAGAAATCAGATTCACAATTTTAACAAATTTTGAGGCATCAAAATCTTGTCTTATTAGCTCAGAGCCTTTTATTTATTTTTATGAGTAATAAAATAGATGATGAAGACACATTGCCCAGACTATGACACGCAGTTAAAAAGATGGGCAGTCCATTGAGTTAGTCTATCAGTACATAATATCCTCTGATATTGCCATCATCTTAATGCAGCTCATCACCTTATTCCTGGGACTATTGAAGTAGATTTCTAGCTGGTCTCCCTGCTTCAAGTGTCTCCTCACTCCAACTTCCAATCATTTCTTTTTTTTGTGATCTTCCTAAAGCTTAGGTCTGACCATGTCACATATATCTTTTCCCCCTACTCAATAAAGTTTACTGGCTCTACATAAATATATATAATCATCTGTTTGGCATTCAAAGTCCTTCATAACCTGACTTTCTTCCACCCTAACCCCACCTCTACACTTTTCCAGTTATCTTTGACTTTAATCACTTCAATTTATTCTGCAATCCAGTGACAATGGCCTCTTTGGTATATTCTAATCTTTAAACTCTGGTTATTTTCATTGTCTGTCTCCCATACATGGAATGTGTTATCCATCCTCATCTTTATTTCCTGATTTCTTGGCTTCCTTTTAAGTCCTAGCTAAAATCCCATCTTCTGTAGGAAATCATTACCAACACCCCTTAAGACTAGCATTATCTTCTCTATTGATTATCTCCAATTTTTTCTGTATATAGCTTATTTGTTCATAATTGTTCAAGTGCATTTCCCCCATTAGACTGTCAGCTTCCAGAAAACAGGAACTGCCTTTTTTTCCCTTTTGTATCCCCACCTACTAAATTCTTAACTAGCGTCTGGCAATAGTAGGTACTTAATAGACGCCTATTCACTGAGTAGAATAGCATTGCAATTGAACAGTGATCTGTGTCTAAAGAGGAAGAAGACAGTACTACTTAGTCTTTCAAGGATTCTAAATGAAAAACTCATTTAATATCAGTATTATGGTGGTTCCATGTGATTATGAATTACAGAACATACTCTCCAAAGAATAAAAGTTATGAGTGATCCAAAGATCAGTAGTGATTATAGAGTCAGCAGCAATTATTGGCATTGATTTAGCTGCAACAAAAAGCTCGCATGAAAAAGGAGAGAATCATTATAGAAATTTAAAATCAGAAAAGGAGAAAGCCTGCTGATGTAGTAGAAACAAGAAACAATAGATAAATAGCTCAGATATTATAGTAGAACCTATAAGACATTAATAAACACTGGGAAAAGTCTCCAATGCCTCCATTGCCTGTAGGTCTCCTGTGGAAGATTTAGGACTAGACATAAATTACACAGGATGAGAAAGCAAAGATGACTTGTGATCTGTAGAAGGAGTAACATGATAAAGACAGATCCATTTAAAGAAAGGAAAAAAACCCACGTACTCAAAATGGAACATAACACCTTATTAATGTTATCACTTTACCACTGTCTTGTTCTCAAACATTTTTATTATCTTACTATTCCAAACTATTTTTTGAGCATGCTCAAAAAGATGATTATTTTTTATTTTGTTCTTCTGTGATATCTTTATTCACACTCCTTTCCTACACCTCATTACTCCATTTCTTATTTGCAATGTCATTGATAGAACTTACATGAAGATGATGGAATAAGAATCCATAAAGGGAATCACACTTTTTATGATTGCCCTCAAATATAATAACTGAAAGTAACTAAACTGCTTGCAGTTTTAATTAGAAAATAAAAATTTGTCAAATAGACTTTAACCAAACAAAAATTCTGATACAACAATAACAATTATAGTTTAAAGGAAACAAGATAGGGCTAACAGTGGGGAGCCAGAAAAAAAAAAAAAAAAGATGCACACTGAAAACATTAGAGTTGAATCAACTAATCAGTCAATAAGCATTTATTAATTGCCTATTATGTTACATATATGATGTAAACATAAAAGTTATCAACAAACATTTATTTAAACAAAAAAGAGCCTACTATTTTCACACACTATGTTAGGAATATGAAAAATAAGTATGAGATATTTTAGAAGGAAAGAATACTAGCAGCTAGATAGGTACCAGGGAGAAAGAGACATCAGGAAAACCTCATAAACCTTGATCTGAATTTTTGAAGAAAATTAGTGACCCCAAGAGATAAAAAGGAAGAGATAGTATATTCTAGGCTGGGGTTGGGAGTTGAGAGTGGGAAGTAAGGGGGCAGGGTGGGGAACCAATGCCACTGCACAGAAACTAGAGAGGGAGTGTCATGTATAAGGAAGAGCAAAAAGGCCAGTTTGACTGGATTGTAGAGAAGGTAGTAATGTTTAATAAATCTGTAAAGGTAGGTGTGGCCTGATTATGAAGATCTCTGAGTAACAGAAGAGTCTGTGGCCCTTGAGATAATAGCAAGCCACTGAATTTTATTGATGAGAGTAATGATATGCCTAGATCTGTCCATTACAAATATAAAGTTGACAGTTGTGTAAAATTGTGTGGAACTGGAAATGACAAGATTTGAGATAGAAAGATCAATTAGGCAGTTATTTAATAGTTCAGGTGATCATGATGAAGGCCTGAGGAAGACTTGGGTTGTGGTTACCTTGAAAAAAAGGGATCAGAGGAAAGAATTCTATCTAGATAGATTTGACAAGATTTGTCAACTGTTTGAGTGTGGTAGGGATGAGGGAAAGGCAGAAGAACAGGATGATGCTAAAGTTGTGAATCTGGGAGACTGGAAAAATGGTGGTGTCACAGAAATAAGGATGTTTGAAGAGAAAGATAATAATTCTGAGCATCTTGAGTTTGAGATGCCTGTGGGACATCCAGTCTAGAAGGTCCCATTGGCAGTTGGTGATACAAGACTGATGCTCAGGAGAGAGGATAGGACTAAATATGAAGATTCAGGAGTCATCTGAGTAGAGATGAAAATTAAGGTTATATAAGTCGGAAGGAGATCACTAAAAGAAAAAAAGTGTAGAAAGAAAATAGAAAAAACCCAGAATAGTTCCTTGGCATATACACATGGTTAGGGCATGGGATATGAATGATAAGCCATCAGAGCAGACTGAAAAGGAGCAGTCAGGCTGTTCAAACTCCTGCCAAGTACTCCTTCATTTTCCATGGTGATGAGTGCTTCCAATTCTAATTCATGGTTACATGAATAATATTCTGTCTCTTTCCCTTCTCCATCCTCTTTCCCATCATTGCCTGCCTTCCTTCACCATCTCATCCCTTGCCCCCACTCCATTTGCTTCTATACCCCCTTTCACCACTTGTCTCAGTACTTTCTGTGCTGCTTGCCCTCATATTCTCTATGGTTATGAAAGTATGATTACAACTTTGTTTCCCTCTGCCATTGTGATCATTCCCAATGAGTACCCAAAGAACAAGTTATTCCTTCTCTCTTTCAAAATTTAGTAAATTAATTATCAATTCAATACTTTATATCAAAAGCTTAGGGCAACTAAAATCCCAAAGGCCTAAAGTCAGAAACACTCATCTTCCTGAATTCAAATCTGGCTTCTGACACTTTCTGTTTGACCCTGGGCAAGTCGATTAATTCTGTTTGCTTTATTTCCCTTGTCTATAAAATGAGCTGGAGAAGGAAATGGCAAGCCACTTCAGTTTCTCTACTAAGAAAACTCCAAATGGGGTCACAAATAATTGTACATAACTGAAAAATGAACAATAGCAAACATAATCTATGTGATTCAGCCAAAATAATACTCGGAGACAAATGAATAACCTGAATATGTGTTAATAAGAAAGAAAAAAAGAAAAGCTAAATCAATTGAACTTTAGTATATTAAAAAAAATCTTATTCCACCCCTATGGACCCCCTCCTCTCCACAGGGTTACTGTGACCCAGATTCACTATAGTACTTTGCTACTACACAAAGTGCAGCTTGCAAAATATTTTTTAAGTACATGAGATCTCATCCTTTATCATTAACCTTGTTGGGGGAATATGCCTAATTAATTGTAGTATCTGTGGATTACAAGTAATGACTTTAAAAATAAGATTGCAAATTGGTTTCCAAAATGGTTAGACCAATTCACACCTCCACTAACAGTACATTAAAATGCCTCTTTTTTTTACAATCTTTCCAATATTTACCTTTTTTTTATCATCAGTAATTATCAGTAAGATCTGAGTTATTTTAACTCAGATCTTATAACTGATCTGAAACATTTTCTTTTATGCCTTGATAGTTTGCATTTCTTCTTTTGAAAATTTGCATTAAGATTTTTATAAACATTTAAAAGTCTAGGGACTGAAGACTTTTCTCTTAACATGATATATATTTATACCTACACACATATATATATATATATATATATATATATATGAAACTAAACACTAATATCATTTGAAATGGAAAAATATCTGCAACATTTTTGTAAAAATAGCTATAAGATAGTTATTTACTTGTACCATTTCTCTCTGAGAGTTTAAGAAATACTAAATAGAGCAATAAATTATGAAAAATAACATCATGAAAAAAATATGTTAAATGGTTTAAAATATCTATTTCTAAATACTTAAATATATAGCTAAAAATTTAAAAGACTGAACAATAAAAAATTGGGATCATAAATTATTTCAACAAAATAAAAAATAACAGACCTATGAAAAATTCACTTTTATTTACTTGTATCACAGATAAAGATGAATTGCTAAATAAACAAACATATATATGTATGTGTGTGTATACATATATATGTGTATATATATAAAATGACTCAAAAACAAATATTTGAGTATCAATCTACCAAAATACACTGGAGATAAATAAAGGCAATTTCAAAATTGTTTTGACAGAAATGAATGAAAAATTGATCAATTGGATCAGAGAAATGCAAATTAAGATAACCCTGAGGTACCACTACATACCTGTCAGATTGGCTAAAATGACAGGAAAAGATAATGATGGATGTTGGAGGGGATGTGGGAAGGCTGGGACACTGATGCATTGTTGGTGGAACTGTGAAAGGATCCAACCGTTCTGGGGAGTAATTTGGAGCTATGCTCAAAAAGTTATCAAATTGTGCATACCCTTTGACCCAGCAGTGTTTCTATTGGGCCTATATCTCAAAGAGATCTTAGAGGAGGGAAAGGGCCCCACATGTGCAAGAAGGTTTGTGGCAGCCCTTTTTGTAGTGGCTAGAAACTGGAAATTGAATGGATGCCCATCAATGTGAAATGTGGACCACAACATAACATTTTCATACTCTCGATTGATGTTTGCTTGCATTGTGTTTCCTTTATCTGATATTTCTTTCTTGTAGATATTTCTATATCCCAAAGAGATCATAAAAGAGAAAAGGACCTACATGTACAAAATATCTATAGCAGCTTTTTAGTGGTGGCAAAGAAATGAAAATTGAGGAAATGCCTATCAACTGGAGAATGACTAAATATGTTGTGGTATATGAATGTAATGGAATACTACTGTGCTATAAGAAATGATGAGCAAGATGCTTTCAGAAAAACTTGGAAAGATTTACTTGAACTGATACAAAATGAAGTACACAGAACAAGAGTACATTGTATATAGTAATATCAGCATTGTGTGATGATGAACTATGCTTGGCTTAGCTTTTCCCAACAATATGATGATTCAACACAATTATAAAAGACTTATGATGGAAAGTGCTATCTGCATCCAAAGAAAGAAATGATATAGTCTGAATGAATATTGAAGCATATTCTCTTCCCTTTCTTGTTTTGTAGTTTTTTTTTCTTTCTGTTCTGTTTCTTTTACAACATGACTAATATAGAAATATGTTTTACATAATTGCACACATATAACCTATATCAAATTGCTTCCCATCTTATGGAGGAAGGAGGATGAAAATTTGGAACTCAAAATGTCATTTAAAAAGTACTAAAAATTGTCTTAAGTATGATTGGAAAAAAATATTATTTAAAAGGAAAAAAGTTAAAGCATACATCTTCTTTTCTGTTCATTATTTGTTTGAAATATACTTTGGTTTGGTTGTTGGGAAGTTCCTGTTGTGCAAAAACAAAATACATCAATACATTTTTAAAAATGTATACTAGGATTATGCCAAATGCCTTACCCAAAAGCTAAGAGCCATAAGGTGAAAATTAATGATACTCTTACTTTAAGCTGAGGATAGCTGGGTTGAAATATATTGAAGTCAAAGTGATGACTGCCAAATGGGAATAAAGTATTTATTCAAACTTACTTTTGAAAAAATGTGGGGGGAAAAGAAGGGTAATGTGTGTGTGTGTTCCCTTTCCTAAAGACATAGATTTTTTTTATTTTTTTATTTTTTTCAATTAACAAGTATTTATTTTACCTTATTCCCATTTCCCTCTACTGGAGGGTGGAACAAATGGAAAAACAAAACAATTATAACTGATATGCATAGTAAACTAAAACAAATTTTTACATTGACCATGTCCACAAATCCTTATATGTTTCATTCTGCATTTTAAATCTTCTGGTAGGAGGTGGGATGTATTATCATTGGTCCCCTGGAATCATGGGCCTCATCACCAGAATCCTTAAGTGTTTCAAGGCTCTTTGCGAATAGAAGTGAAATGAGTAGAACCAGAAAAACAATGTACACAAAAATAATTTGTTATACAATAACATTTTCAGATATAAATCGCATGTAAATTTGTTTTTCTTGACTGTGCAGATCTATCACAAGAATTTTGCCTTTTTTTTTTTTTTAAGTGGAGTAGGAGGAAGAAGATTTGTTGTTTTGGGGTTTTCAGTCATGTCCAACTCTTTGTGGTCTCATTTGGAGTTTTCTTGGCAAAGATATCAGAGTAGTTTGGCTTTTATTTGTCCAGTTCATTTTACATATGAGGAAAATGGGGCAAACCAGGGTTAAGTAACTTGTCCAAGGTGACTGAACTGGATTTAAACTCAGAAAGATGAGTTATCTTGACTCCAGGCCCAGCATTCTATCCACTCTACTTAGCTGCCTGAATGTAGAGTAGGGTGTGGAGAGTTGGGGGAATACATGCTTGTTATTTTAAATATTTTAATTTAATTTAAAAGTACAATGCTGTTATTTTATAAATTATTGTGAGAATAAACCTTTCTTAAGTCTAGGAATATAGTTAAAAATTAATAATATTACTTTCTTGAAAGAAAAGCAAACATTTTTATTTAGAATTGTATGTAGACTAAAATCAAAGCTGAAAAAAGTTGAAAAATAAAATTGTTAGGAGCTAGTTACCTATGGCATATTATTGGAAGTCAATGAAAAACTTAAAGTTAAAACCCTTATATTTCTATTGCTAATGGAGTTTGCATCGAAATATAAATTGCTACAAAGGCCAGCCTAGATTTTGAGGAGAAAAAATTTTCTTCAATGGATCCTCACAATACTATTTAAAATAGGCTTGGCTTGAGCCAACATCCAGAAATTTTCTTTATTAATATAATGGGGATCTGTTTAAATAGAGCATGAAGCTAGATGTCTGTGCTCTGACCTTATGAGAAAGGAAGTGCTCTGGTTTGGTGCTGAAGTGCTTGTGCTTTAGATAATACATTAACCCTTTCTTGATCTATATGATCCCTGTCACTGGTAGCTGTATCAAAGGTTAATAATGGACACTGAACAGGAAGAATTGCCCACGCAGCAGACTTAAAAGGAGAAACTATTTTTGCTCTCACTCTTGTGAGAGTATTTTGGGATTCTGCCAGTTTTTCCTCTGGCTTCTGGTGGTAAGAGAGGAAAGGGAGACTTGTATTGGAGAGGGGCTCTCACTTTTTTCCTCTTTTCAGAAAGTTACACACACAGCAGTGAGTGTATGTGCTTACCCAAGTCTATATCTCAATTCCCTGTCTTTTCTGCTTTTTATTTTTTCCTCTCACTACAGATAACTTAACTGCAATCTAAGACCAAGTTTCCCTCATTATTTGGAGAGGTCCATAGTTATTCAGAGGCAGCTAGATGGTACATTGGAAAGAGCTCCACGTTCAGAGTAAGAAAGACTTGAGTTCAAATATGACATCAGACACTATCTATATGACCCCAGGCAAGGTACTTAATCATGTTTGCCTCAGTTTCCTTTTCTATAAAATGAGTTGAAGAAAATGGCAAACCACTCTAATATCTTTGCCAAGAAAACCTCAAATGAGGTCACAAAGAGTCAGACATCATTGAAAAAATGGAGAATTGACTGAAAGTTATTCACAAGTGCGACTGCTGGCAAGCAAGACATACTTCCTGCAAACACACTGTTTCAGAGGAGATAAGCAGTGATAGATAAGTTGAGTCAAGCCTGCATGGTTAGCTAGAAGGTATGATTCTTGGGTGAGTTTCTTTACCAGTAAAGATCCAAATAGAAAATGAATGATCTTTCAATATCTTTTCAAATGAATTATCTTTCAATAGTTCCACAAATTTTGAAAGACTATAAAAGAAGTCAAAAAGTGCTGGCCCTGAAGTCAGGAAAACCTGAATTCAAATGTAAGCAAGGCAAGTTGATCAGTCAACTGGGGAGGGGGGAAGAAGGAGGTAAAAAATTTCTCTCCTACCTTTATGGAGATCTGGCTTTATTTCAGCTCACTCCTTCCTCATGGATTAAGTTTTCTTTTTATATGGCTAGCATGCCAGAATGGCAGTTACCAGTGGTTTGAAAGTGAAAACAAGATGACCTGAACTTTGTCCACATTCAACATTTCAAAAGGAATCTGACACTGAATATTAGTCTCTTTCTCCAGAAATGTACTGTAATCATAATTAAACATGTGCTCAAAGAACCAGCAAATCTATACTGGCAAAATCCAAAGTAGATTTATAAAACTTCAAAACTTTAAATACTTCTGTTTTTATCCTTCCTTCTTTCCACATCTCACCACTAGCATTCACATAGGCAAAATTAATAATGATTCAAATAGCCTTCTGGATTTTAATACATTATCAAACTAGATAGGATAGAATTTTTAAAATTGAATTAAATAATCAATTGATGACACATTTTATTTATTTAATATTTTCCCTTAGTTACATTCAAAACAATTTTTTTTACATTTGTTTTTAAAATTTTTGAGTTCTAGGTTCTCTCCTTTATTCCCAACCACAATTAAGAAACCACATGTGTATTGGACAACCTGCCATCTAGAGGAAGGGGTCTGGGGAAAGAGGGGATAATTTGGAACAGAAGGCTTTGCAAGTGTCAGTCTTGAAAAATTACCCATGTATACGTTTTGCAAATAAAAAGCTTTAAAAAAAAGAAACCACATGTGAAGTTATGCAAAACATTTCTATAAAAGTCAAGTTGTGAAAGAAAACATAGATCTCCCACCCTAATGAAATTAAAAACCCTCAAGAACAATTAAATTAAAAAGAAAGAGATAGAGAAAGAGAGAATGCTTGATCTGTATTCAGACACAATCAGTTCCTTCTCTGGGTATGCCGGGTTAAAGGTATGCATGATTTTATAGCTTTTTGGGCACAGGTCCAAGTTGCTTTCTAGAATAGCTGGACAAGTTCACAGTTCTATCAACAGTAACTGTCTTCCTACAACCTTTCCAACATTTTTCATTTTCCCTGTTTTTTGGTCATCATAATCAATCTGATGGGTGTGAGAGAAATTGCATTTCTCTACAAGTGAGTTAGAACATTTTTTTTTCATATGGTTATTAATAGCTTGGATTTCTTCCTCTGAAAACTAGCTACATCTATCCTTTGACTATCAATAAGCTCTTTTTCTTTTAAATTTGACTCTATTCCCTACATAGCTAAACTGAGATCTTTATTAGAGAAACTTGCTACAAACATTGTGTCCAAAGTTTCCTACTTTTCTTCTAGCTTTAGCTTATTTGTTTTGTTTGTTCAAAACCTTTTTCATATTATATAATCATAATCATCTGTTTTATATCCTGTGAACTTGTGTATCTCTTGTTTGATCTTAAATTCTTCCCCTATTCATAGATCTTACTGGTCATATCTTCCATGTTCCATTAATTTACTTATTAAGTCATCATTCATGTTTAAATCACACTCATTTTGAGCTTATCTTAGTACATGGTGTGAGATGTTGGTCTATACCAAAACTTTCCAGATTTCCCAACAATTTTGGGGGTTTGTCAAATATTAGGCTGCTGTTCTTATTTGCTTTTGTATGCTGTATGCCTAATCTATTACATTGAGCAACCTCTCTATTTCTTACTCAGTATAAAATTATTTTGATTACATCTTTGTAGTACAGTTTGAAGTCTAATAATGATAGGATCCCTTCACCCCTCCCCAGTGCCCCTTTTTTCTGATTCCTTTGATATTCTTGATCTCTTGTTATTCCAGATGAATTTTGATATTATATTTTCTAGTTTTAAAAATGAATTCTTTGATAGTTGATATGGCACTGAATAAGTAAATTAATTTAGGTAGTATCATCATTCTTCCTAATGATTCAGCCTATCCATAAGCAATTAATATTTCTCCAAATATTTAGACCTATCATTATTTGTGTGGGGAGTATTTTTAAATATTTTCATAAAGTTCCTGTGTATTTCTTGGCAGATAGATACCCAGTATTTTATACTATCCATGGATATTTTAAATGGAACTTCTCTATCTCTGCTGGATTTTGTTAGTAATATCCAGAAATACTGATGACTTAGGTGAGTTTATTTTATATCCTTCCACTTTGCTGAAGTTATTAAGTGTTTTGATTAGCTTTTTGGTTGACTCTCCAGGATTCTCTAAGTCACCCATTAATTATGCTTCAATTTCCTTTTCTTCTCTTACTGCTATAGCTAGCATTTCTAGTACAATATTGAATAGTAATAGTGGTAATGAACATCTTTGTTTCATCCCCATCACAGATAATACTTGCTCTCAGTCTTATTTAGACACTACTTATTATTTTAAGGAAAGCTCCACTTATTCCTGTGATTTCTAGCATATAGGAATTATATTTTGTTGAAATATTTTTCTGCATCTTTTGAAATAATCATATGAATTATTGGGTTTATTGTTTATTGTTAATACAACCAATTAGGTTTATAGCTTGCCTAATATTAAAACAGCCTTTTATACTTGATATAAAACCAGCCCAGTCACAGTGAATGATCTTTGTGATATATTATTGTATTTTCTGGACTAATATTTTATTTTAAAATTTTGCATTTATATTCAGCAGGGAAATTGGTCTGTAGTTTTTTATCTCTCTTTTGATTCTCTAACTTAGATAGTAAGACACATTTGTATAATAGAAAGAATATGGTAGGATCCCTTCTTTACCTGTTTGTTTTTTTCAAATAGTTTGTTATTAGAATCAATTATTATTTAAATTTTTGGTATAATTCACTTTTAAATTATCTGGTTGATTTGTAGTTTGTTCAATTCTGGGTTTTTATGAAGAGTTATTCCTGTTTTGTTAATTCAGGCAATATTCATCCATTTCATCTTGATTGAATGTTTTACTGGACAAAACAACAAAGATGGTAAAGTCAAGGCAGGAATTCATCTGAGCTCTTTCATTTTTCAAGTAACTTTAAAATAATGCCAAACGAATTCTGGAATATCAACAAAAGAACATGGCAAAACAATCTTCTAGTCCAAGACAACTTGTTATGCCTCACTGGATTGAGAGTGAACCCACACTAGTGCAGGCCTGTAAGTCTTTGCTAACAATCCAGCAACAGGTCTTGAGGGCAACTAAATAAACAATGAGCTCCCAGATGTCTCAGCCCACAGGTGATAGGGACATTAGAAAAATGGTCAGGAAGAAATGCAGACCCTTGGCTGGCAAGAAATGGAAGATCTGTTACATTGCCCATATGCATTTCTAGATTCCAGTTCCAAGGTAAAGTTCTAGCAAGAACAAGGGAACCTGCTGCCTGTAATTGCTCACAGACTAGTGCACAGACCAAGAGAGTAGTGACCATACCTCTTCTAAAAAGCACCTTGGAATACCTGAAAATTCTTGGAAGAACTAGCTCTGAAAACAGCAAGAAAAATCTAAAGCTTGGGAGAGTGTCCACTCTACCCCATGTGCAGAGCCCAACTTTAATATGAAGTTAAAAGTAAAGAAACAGACTGGAAAAAAATGAGTAAATAACAACAAAGACCTTATGATGATGGGGGAAGATCAAAACAAAATGCAAAAACAATAGTGCCAAAATAGGGCCATCCAAAGCTTCAAAGGAAAAATATGAATTGGTTTCAAGGCCAAAAAGAATTCCTGGAAGAGCTCAAAAATTTTTTTTTAAGTCAAATAGGAAAGGTAGAAGGAAAATTGGGAAAAGAAATGAGAATGATGGAAGAAAATGAAGAAAAAAAAGAATCAGCTACTTGGTAAAGGATGAACACACACACACACACACACACACACACGCATGCACACATGAATGCAAGAAATACTGAAGGAAATAACATCTTAAAAAACAGAATGGGCCAAATGGCAAAAGAAGCACAAAAATCCACTGAAGAAGAGAACTACTTAAAAAAACTAGAATTGCTGAAAGGAAAAGGAAGTATGAAAGCTCACTGAAAAAAAAAATCCTTAAAAATTAGAATCGGTCAAGAGGAAACTAATGACTCCAGGAGATATCAAGAAACAACAAAAGGAAAGCAAAAGAATGAAAAAATAGAAGAAAATGTGAAATATCTTATTGGAAAAACAACTAACCTGTAAAATAAAACCGAGAGATAATTTAAGAATTATTGGAGTACCTGAAAGCTTTTTTTTTTTTTTTTTGCTTTTTGCTGAGGCAATTGAGGTTAAGTGACTTGCCCAGGGTCACACAGCTAGGGAATGTTAAGTGTCTGAGACCAGATTTGAACCCAGGTCCTTCTGACTTCAGGGCTGGTGCTCTATCCACTGCACCACCTAGCTGCCCTTGAAAGCTTATTTTTAAAAAAGCCTAAACAACATATTTCAAGAAATTATCAAGGAAACCTGTTCTGATATTCTTGAAGACTTTTGATAAGCTTGAGGGTAAAACAAGGATGCCTGTTATCACCACTATTATTTAATCTTGTACTATAAAAGCAATAAGAGAAGAAAAATAAACTAAAGGAATTAGAATAAGCAACGAGGAAACAATATTATCATTCTTTATAGATAATATGATAGCATACTCAGAAAATGCTGGAGAATCGACTAAAAATTAGTTGATAATAATAGAAACTTTAATAAAGTCATAGGGTATAAAATCCTGTAAATACATGTAAATCATCAGATTTCTATGTATTTCCAACAAAGTCTAGGAATAAGAGATAGAAAGAGAAATCTCATTTAAAATAACTATAGACAATACAAAACATTCTTCACACAAATAAAGTCAGATCTACACACTTGGAAAAATATGAATTGCTCCTGGATAGGCTGAACCAATATGATAAAATGACAATTCTACTTAAGTAAATTACTTATTCTGTACCATATTGATAAAATTAGCCCTAACATGTTATAGAACTAAAAAAAAAATAATAAAAATGTATCTGGAGGAAAAAAAATAATGTCAAGAATATCGAGGGAATCAATGGGGAAAAAAAAAAAAAGTGAGGTGAGGAGGCCTAAGGAGACCCAGCCATACCAGATATCAAACGATATTATAAAGTGTAATCATCCAAACAATCTGGTACTGGCCAAGAAATGGAGTAGTAAGTCATAATACACAGTAGTAAATGATACTAGGGTTTGATAATTTAGTGTTTTAAAGATGCAAAAAAATCCAAGCTTTTGAACAAGAATTCAGTATTTGAATTCTTGTCCCAGAAAACTGCTGGTAAAACTGGAAAAGAATATGGCAGAAAGTAGGTAAAGGTGAACATTTCACATTGTAAACCAAGATAAGGTCAAAATAAGTACATGATTTAGATATAAAAAGGTGTATAAAAAGCAAATTAGGGGAGCATGGAATAGTTTATCCATCAAATCTATGGATAAGGAAAGAATTTATGACCAAATGAGGTGGCGAGAATTACAGTATGTAAAATGAATAGTTTTGATTACATTAAATTTAAAAAGCTTTGCACAAACTAAAGCATGCTACCAAGATAAAAAGAAAAGCAGAAAACAAGGCTGGGGGAGGGGGGAGGGGGCACGATTTTACTGCAACTTTCTCTGATAAAGGTCTTGTTTTTCAAATATGAGAAAAGTGAATCAAGTTTATAAAAATAAGGACTATTCCCCAAATTCATAAATGATTATGAATAGGCAGCTTTCAAAAAAAAATTAAAGCTGTACATAGTCATTTAAAAAAATATTCTAAATACTATTGATTAGAGGAGTTTGAATTAAAATGATTTTGAGGTACCACCTCACACCTATCAAGTTGGCTGATATGACAGAAAGGAAAATGATAAATATTGAAGAAGATATGAGAAAATTGAGACACTAATTCACTGTTAGTGGAGTTGTGAAGTATTTCAATTATTCTGAAGAAAAATTTGGATCTATGCTCAAAGGGCTATAAAACTATACATACCATTCATTTGATTTAGCACTACTAAATCAGTATCTCAGAATTTTTTTTTAAAAAAAAGATCTGTATGTACAAAGAGCTTTGTATAACAGCTCTTTTTTTTGAATGCAAAGAATTGGAAATTGAGAGGATGTCCATCAGTTGAAGAATAGCTAAAAAAGTTGTGGTAGAAGATAGTGATGGGATATTTTTATGGTATAAAAAACGATGAACAGAATTCTCTCAGAAAAACATGAACTGATACATAGTGAAGTGAGCAGAATAAGGAGAATATTATGTACTGTAACAGCAATGTTGTACAATGATTAACTGTGAATGACTTTGCTAATCTCAGCAATACAGTGTTCCAAGACAATTCTGAAGGATTTATAATGAAAAATGCTTATCCATCTCCAGAAAAAAGAATTCAGGAAGTCTGATTGAAGATCAAAGCATTCTTTTTTAAAATGTTGTTTACTGTTCTTGTTTTTTTGTTGTCTTTTCTTTCATAACATAAGTAATATGGAAATATGTTTTTCATGACTGCACACATATAATCTATATCAAATTGTTTGCTTCCTGGGGAGAGTAGAAGGGCAAGGAAAGGAGAAAATTTAGAACTTAATTTTTTAAAAAAATGTTTAAAAATTTTTACATCTAATTGGATAAATAAATAAATATGTATTAAAATGGGCAGAATAGCACCTAGTAATAGTTTTTATTTCTTTTTCATTAGTTTTTTTTTCTTTTAATAAAGCTTTTTATTTATAAAACATGAGTGATTTTTCTACATTGACCTTTGCAAAAACTTTTTTTTCCCCAAGCTTTTCCCCTCCTTCCCCCCACCCCTCACCCTTAGATGACAGGTAATCTAATACATGCTAAATAGGATAAATTATATGACAAATACAATACATGTATACATATCTATATAGTTATCTTACTGCACAAGAAACATCAGATCTAGAAAGAGAAGAAGAAAAAAAACAACCTAAGAAGGAAAACAAAATGCATGGAAATATTCATAGAAAGCTTTAAAATGCTGTGTTGTGGTTCACACTCAGTTCCCACAGGCCTCTCTCAGGACGTATATTTTTCATTAGTTTTTAATTGTTTTTGTTTTTGACAGTGGTTATTTGGTTTCCTTTTTTTTTTTCTTTTTCTTTTTTTTGTAATCAAATTAGGTAATGACATATTTCCCCCCTAAAAGTAGCTTTTAGTTTTTAATTAATTCATTGAGTTTTTTAATCTCTCCTTGGATTTTTAGGATGTCTGTTTTGGTATTTAATTGATCACAATTTAATGATCCCAAGATCATTAGAACTGGCATCAATCTCATTTTTGGAAAGAGTCATGTACATCAAAATTGAAACCCACATATTTTTAAAGATTAAGCTAGTTTCCAATTAATTTTAATCTTTGCTTTAAAATCCTTTTATTAGGTATAATTTTTATTATATTATGTTCAGTAAAAAAATTCATATTTCTGCTTTTCTACATGCTTATGAGGCTTTCATATCTTAAAAACATGATTAATTTTATCAAGGTGTCATATATAGTTAAGAAATAGGTATACTTCTTTATATTCCCATTCAGTATTCCCCAGAGTAATATTATATCTAACTTTTCTAAAATTTCATTCAGATGCTTATCTTCTTTCTTGTCTTTTTTTTTTGTTGTTGTTGTTATGTTTACCTAAATCTGAATGGAGTAAATAGGGGTTCCTCATTATTAAAATTTTTCTTCATATAAATCATTTAACTTTTTTTTCCAACTTTTTCTTAAAAAATTTAGATGGTAAGACATTTGCTGCATATATATGCAGCATATACATTGTACAATCAAGCCATTCAGCTCTCATGCTGTGTGATTCTTGAGGGCAATCAGAATCAATTTAAAATGTAATTAGGAAATGTTTAACAAAATAAGTAAAAATACAACAGAGCATAATTAATGTTAATTTTTGTGTTTCTAGATCCAGTTTGCAGACATTGATTTATGTTTATATTGACACCATTAGTCTATGGTTTTCTGAAAAATGTAGCTTTTCTTTTAATTAGGTCTATTTTCCGTTTTATCTGAGATTATGGTTGTTATTCCTACTTTATTTAGTTCAACTGAAGCATAACAGATTTTCTTCTTTCCTTTATTTGAAACCCTTGGGTGTTTCTTTCTTTCTTTCTTTTTTTTTTTTTTGCTAAGGCAATTGGGGTTAAGTGACTTGCTCAGGGTCACACAGCTAGGAAGTGTTAATTGACTGAGGTCAAATTTGAACTCAGGTCTTCCTGACTTCAGGGCTGGTGCTCTACTCATTGCACCACCTAGCTGCCCCTCTTCCTGTTTCAATTGTATTTCTTGTAAACAACCATATTGTGTTCTGGTTTCTAATCCATTCTATTGTTTTCTTCTTTATGAATGAATTTATCTCATTTAGTTATGAATGTTAACTGCATATTTCCATGCATTTTGTTCATTTATATTTATTCTTTTTTCTTTGACCCCTTTTTAAAAGTTCATTTTGCTTCTGACTAATCTATTCATTTAACCTTAATTTATTCACATTTTTATTCCTTTCTTTCCCTTTGCCCTTTTCCTTCTTATTTCCCTATGGGGGTAAAATATATTTCTGTACCCAATTGTGTTTGTGTAATCTTTCCTTCTTTAACCAGTTCAGATAAGAGTGAGGTTCAAGTTTGGGCTGCTCTTCATTGTATAAATTCTTTCTTGACTGTCCCATTTATGTGGGATGTTTCCCTCATTCTTCTTTCCAAATTTTGGATCCAAGCTGTCAACTCTCTCTTCATATTTTTCTTCCCTAGCTTCTGCCTCTTTCTCCATTCTTTCATCTACTGCTCTCATTTGTGTGTGTGTGTGTGTGTGTGTGTGTGTGTGTGCGCGTGTTTAATAATTTTCTAGAAATTTCTTTAGCACTCGTTTTAACCCTTCTGGAATATTGTGTGAGTGTTATGTCCAAGCTGAATTTTTCTTTAAGGTTTTGTTTAAGGAAGTTTTGAAATGATCCTCCTCTTATGTATTTCTGTTTTGAGTTTCCCTGTCCCTATAATAGCTCCTTACAGTCATTTTTTTTTCTATTCTTCTATCTTATTTCTTGAATTTGAACTTTAATTAATGCTGACTTCTGCACTTTTCTGAAAGAGATGTCTAGCCTAAATCTCTGTCCTTTTGTGTTCTTCTGTTTTAGAATTTCTTGTGTTTTACAGCTCTGTTTAGGAACCTGCAAAATTTAGTGCTGCCAAAGTGGTGTGTACAGGGAAGTCAGTTAATGGTCCTCCTGATCTAAGTTCTACAAGTTTTCTGACCCAGGTTTGAATCAATTGGCATGTTCCTAATTGGAAATTCCAGTGGATTGCTATTGGCCCCCTGGGAGGCTCTGTGAATTCAGAGTTACTAAATTACTGGCTCCCTTTTGGTCTGAAATGCTGTTCTCTTACTTCAAAGCCACCCACACAGCTACCATTTACTTGTGGAATTTGTTGCATGTTCAATACATTTCTAGGATTAATGCTCATAACTGTTCCTTTCCACCTTGGATTTGTGATCTCAAATTGGATGAAGCCATATGACACCTGTTCTTGCCCTTCAATGCTTGCTCAGATACCACTAAACTGTCTTTCTGTCCCAGTGTCTTCTGGCCTGGTGCATCATCTCAGATCTTTTTCCTCACCATGCAACTTTCATTTCTGCCTAGACCCATTCCCAATTGTCCACAGATCTCTCTGTCCTCCTTAAGTTGGAAAAAATGATTCACTTTGAGTGCTTTCCCAATAGAATTCAGTTTGGTTTATTTTCTGGATCTTTGTTAAAGTGATGTGGAAGCAAGCTAGACTCTAATGCTACCTCTCAATTCACCATTTTGAATCTGTCTCTATGCAAATATATATTTTTGCTGAGACAATTGGATTAAGTGACTTGCCCAGGGTCACACAGTTAGGAAGCATTAAGTATCTGAAACCAGATTTGAAGTCAGGTCCTCCTGACTTCAGGGCTGGTGCTCTATCCACTGAGCCACCTAGATGCTCCTTACACTCATATACTCTCTTTTTTTTTTTAAATTAAAGCTTTTTATTTTTAAAACATACGCATGAACTAATTTTTCAACATTGACCCTTGCAAAACTTTCTGTTCCAATTTTTTTCCTCCTTCCCCTATCCCCTCCCCTAGATGGCAGGTAGTCCAATACATGTTAAATATGTTAAAATATATAATAAATCCAATAAATGTATATATATTTATACAGTTATCTTGTTGCACAAGAAAAATCGGATCTAGAAAGAAAAAACAAAACAAAAAACAAAAAACAAACCTGAGACAAACATCAACAGAGAGAGTGAAAATGTTATGTTGTGGTCTACACTCAGATCCCACAGGCCTCTCACTGGGTGTATATGGCTCTCTTCACTGAACAACTGGAACTGGTTTGAAACATTTCATTGTTGAAGAGAGCCATGTCCACCAGAATTGATCATCATATAGTATTGTTGTTGCCGTGTATAATGATCTCCTGGTTCTGCTCATTTCACTGAGCATTAGTTCATGCAAGTCTCTCCAGGCCTCTCTGAAATCGTTCTGCTGGTCGTTTCTTACAGAACAATAATATTCCATAACATTCATACACCATAATCTGTTCAGTCATTCTCCAACTGATGGGCATCCATTCAATTTCCAGTTTCTGGCCACTGCAAAAAGGGCTGCCACAAACATTCTTGCACATGTGGGGCCCTTTCCTTCCTTTAAGATCTCTTTGGGATATAAGCCCAATAGAAACTGCTGGGTCAAAGGGAAGGCACAGTTTTATAACTTTTTGAGCATAGTTCCAGATTGCTCTCCAGAATGAATGGATCCAACCATTCACAGTTCCACTCACAACATATCACTAATAAACTTTTAATGAAGTTATGAATTGTACATTCATTCAGGAAAACAATTTGGAATTATGTTAAGCGACTAAAATGTCCATTCCCCTGTTGCTAATCACATTCCCCAAGGAGGAGATACAAAAAATCTCATTTGGCCAAAAAATTTAGAGCAAAACTTTTTAAATAGACAGACAAAATGGAAAATAAAGTAAATACTTATTGGTTGGAGAATGTTTAAACAAATGGGTATGTGCATGTAATGGAAGATTACTGAGCTTTAAGAAATAATAGAGATGAAAAATGCCCAAGAAACATGGTAAGACATAAACTGATGCCAATGGCATAAAGAGAACCAGGAAAATAATGAGCATAATGACAACAAGAGTGTAAAAGAAGGGAACAACAACAAAACTATCCAAATTAATGCTTTAAATTAAATGCTTTGGGATTAAGCTTGGATCTCAAAAAAGATTCATGAGAAAGCATTTTCCTACCTGCTTTGAAGAAGTGGGAGACCATGGGTATGAAACTCTCCATATAACATTGTATTTAGTTAATGTGTTAGTTTTGTTGAACCTTTTTCTGCCTTTTTAATTTTTTGTTATAAGGGTTACCATTCTGTGAGGGGGCAGGACTACATTGGGCTATGTAGGTGGTTTAAGAACAATAAATGTCAACAAACATTTTTTTTTTAAATGAAAAGAATAGCAAAAAAAAACCCTGTTTCTTGGATTGGATTACTTCTTTTTTTGGATCTTAGTTTTCTCAACTGTAAAATGGGTTAAATTATAAGGTGCCTTTCAGTGTGCTTACTTTTTAAATCTATAATTTTAGGCAAAGAGAATCACAGGCTGAGAAGCCATCAATGTTTGGGCAGTGTTAGCTGGGTGTTACTTTTGCTTTTTCTTAGATCTCCCAGGAAAAGAACGTTTCCTGGCCTTTATACATGAAAGTTTTATTTTTTAACTTGCAAATTACTAAATGATAAGCTTCCCAAAGTGTACAATTCAGACAAAGAAATGACAGATATGAAAAGCTAGGCTGTTAAATAGATGTGAAATATAGGAAGCAAGGTTAAGATAACAAAAAGTGAATTATGGCTAAGTATTTTTACCATCAAATGCATGTACCTTAAAATTGATCACATAGGAGGATCTAAAACAGCTTAAGAAAGCATAAATATTTTCTCTTTTCTATGAAAATAAAACAGAAACAAAGAGCCTAGAATGTTTCCCTTTAGGTGGAGTGAAAAATGTGACATACAATGTCAAATCTGATTACAGGTGTGGTTTTGTGAACTTTTTCTTTATTATAAAAGAGGGATTTTTGCTAATGGGAGAATGGGTAGAGCAAAAATTGGTAGTATGTAAATTAAACATTTAAATGATAACAAAATTCAGATTAAAAAAAACATTGGCCAATGTTAGTACTAATTTGGAAAGCACATGCTTGTCCTTTCTTATAATAATGGAAAACTAAATAGTAATAACTAGAATTCTTATGATGTTTTAAAAATACTATTTTATTTGATCCTCACAACAGTACTAGGAAATAGACACTATAATTATCCCTGTTTTACAGCTCTGATGGAACTGGCTCTTATCAACAATGAGATGATTCAAGCCAATTCTAATAGACTTATGATGTAGAGAGCCATCTGCATCCACAAAGAAGACTGGGAACCAAATGTGGACCACAACATAGTATTTTCAACTTTTTTGTTGTTGTTTGCTTGCTTTTTGTTTTCTTTCTTATTTTTTTAAATCTGATTTTTCTTGTGCAGCATGATAAATGTGGAAATATATATAGAAGAATTGCATATGTTTAACATTTGCTTGCTGTCTAGAGGAGGTGGTAGGAGGAAGGGAGGGAGAAAAGTTTGGCGCACAAGGTTTTGCAGAGGTGAATGTTGAAAACTCTCTTTGCATATATTTAAAATATAAAAAGCTATTATTTGAAAACAAATGATGAGCAGGCAGATTTCATAAAAACACAAAATGAGTTACATGAATTGATATTGAGTGAAGTGAGCAAAATTAGGAAAACACCGTCCACAGTAACAACAGCATTGTGGGATAATCAACTGTTAGACTTAGTTTTTAGCAATGCAATGATCCAAGTCAATTCCAATGGACTTATGATGGAAAATGATGACTGTATGCAGAGAAAGAACTATGGAGTTGGATAGCATTTTTCATCTAAGTCCTTCAGAATTGTCTTGGATTATTATATTGCTGAGAATAGCTAAATCATTCACAATCGGACATCATACAATATTATTGTTACTGTGCTCAATGCTCTCCTGGTTCTGCTCATTTCACTTTGCAACAGTTCATGTAAGACTTTCTAGGTTTTTCTGAAAGCATCCTTCTTGTCATTTCTTATTTTATAGCACTATAGCATTCCATTTCAATCATATACAAAACTTGATCAATCATTCCTCAACTGATGAACATCCCCTCAATCTTTAGTTCTTAGCTACAACAAAAAGAGCTGTTGTGTTGTTGTAGAAACAGTTTCTTTTCCTTTTTTTTTTTAAACCTCTTTGGAATACAAATTTAATAGTGATATTGCTGGGTTAAATGGTATGAACAGGTTTATTACAATTAGACCTTTTTTGAAGGAGAAGATAACCATTACTTGGAGGATTATTCATGTATTTGTGGCTTGCCAGAAGAAAATATAAACCTTTAGTGAGTTGTTGTTTAGTCAATAAATATTGAGATGAAATTGACATTTGTTCAGTAGTTTCTCAAGTCTCCAAAGAGAGTTTAATAAGAAGTAATGGGGAAAACGGAGTCAGAACTAAGATACCCCAAGTAAGCAACAAAAATTAGATCTTCCCTGCAAAAATGTAGCAGAGCCCAGACCTAATTAACATCAAATCTGAAGTCAGGAAGTAAGGCAGAAGAATTAGCAAACATAAAAAGAATCTTGCTAGAGTAGTTATGGTGACAGGAAAATTCAAGACACAAACTCAGAAGAGAATGATCCCAAAACTTCTACAAGCTGTACCTCAGAGAAAAATATAGCTTGAGCATAAACTCAACTAGATTCTTAGAAAACACAAAGAAAGAGTTAAACCATGTTTTATGCAATGAACACTTTAGGAAGGGGAAAAATGGAAAAAAGAAAAATACATGGAAGAAAGTATTGGAAAGGGAATTAACAGCTCAGCATAAGATCTTGCCCAACTAACCAATTCCCTGAAAATTAGAATGAACCAAAGAGAAGACAATGATTGCATGTGGCCATAAAAAATATTAAAACAAAGTGAAAACATTGGGAGGAAAATGTAAGTTATCATGGCAAAACAAACAAAAAACTGACTTGAAAAAAAGATTGAAGAAAAAACATTTAAGAATCATTGGACTACCTGAACACCACAACCAAAAAAGAACTTAGACCTTATATTACAAAAAGTTTTAAAAGAAAACCTCCCGGAAAGGGACCCACATGTGCAAAAATGTTTGTGGCAGCCCTTTTTGTAGTGGCTAGAAACTGGAAACTGAAAGGATGCCCATCAATTGGAGAATGGATGAATAAATTATGGTATATGAATGTTATGGAATATTATTGTTCCATAAGAAACGACCAGCAGGATGATTTTAGAGAGGCCTGGAGAGACTTGCATGAACTGATGCTGAGTGAAATCAGCAGAACCAGGAGAACATTATACACAGCAACAAGACTATACGATGATCAATTCTGATGGACATGGTTCTCTTCAACAATGATGTGATTCAAACCAGTTCCTATTGTTCAGCGATGAAGATAGTCATATACATCCAGAGAGAGGCCTGTGGGAACTGAGTACGGACCACCACACAGCATTTTAACACTTTCTGTGAATATTTCCATGCATTTTGTTTTCCTTCTTAGATTGTTTTTTTTCTTCTCTTTCTAGATCTGATGTTTCTTGTGCAGTAAGATAACTGTATAGATATGTATACATGTATTGGATTTGTCATATAATTTATCATATTTAGCATGTATTAGACTAACTGTCATCTAGGGGTGGGGGGAAGGAGGAGAAAAGCTTGGGAAAAAATGTTTTTGCAAAGGTCAATGTAGAAAAATCACTCATATGTTTTGTAAATAAAAAGCTTTTAATAAAAAAAAAAAAAGAAAACCTCCCAGATCTTTTAGAAACAGAGCTCAATGTAAGAATAGAAAGAATCCACTGTTATCTTTTAAAAGAGACTTCCAAATAAAAGTTATCAGGAAAATCATAGCCAAAAATTCAGAGATTCTAGGTTAAAGAAAAAAATTCTGAAAGCAGTCAAAAAGAAAGAATTCAAGTACTGAAGAGCCACATAAGAATCATATATGATTTAGCAGCTACTACTATAAAGGAACAGAGAACTGAAAATACAATTACTCTAGAAGGCAAAGGATAAAGACTTACAGCCCATAAGAGCTTACCAGCAAAATTGAGTATAATGCTACAGAGGGAAATGAACCTTTAATGAAAAAAAGAAATGTCAAATATTCAGTCCTGACTGAAGAACCAGAGCTACAGAGAAATTTTGATTTTTAAATACAGGAAGGGATAAAAGCATAAACAGATAAATATGAATGAGCACTGATAGAGTACTAAATAAAGATAAACTATTTACATTTAAATAAGGGGAGATGACACAAATGTCCCCTCTGAACCTTATCATCATTCATTTAGAGAAGTCCCAATTAGACATGATCTGCCTGAGGTTCTGTTTTGCTGAGGCAATTGGGAGGTAAGTGACTTGCCCAGGATCACACAGCTAGGAAGTGTTAAGTGTCTGAGACCACATTTGAAATCCTGCTGATTACAGGGCTGGTGCTCTATCCACTGCACCACCTGGCTGCCCCCGTTCTGTAATGTCTTAATGATCTTAAGAGAATGGAAAGAGAGGGGAAATAAAATACACTGAAGGAAGATTAGGTAAAATTAGCTCACTTAATCATAGCACATAAGTAGAGATGTATACAAAGAGGAGAAAATGGGAATTGGCAATGATTGACACTTGAACCTCACTCTCATTTGAACTGATCAAAAAAAAGAAAGAATACAAGCATGTACCATTGGATACAGAAATAACTTTCACTCAGTAGGGAAATAGGGAAAGATAGAAGAGGATTAAAGAGAGGGCAGATTCAGGGTTTAGTTCTAAGCAAAACAAACTCTGTAGGATGTACAAAAATGTTATAGCTCTTTTTGAGGTGGTAAAGAATGGGAACTAGAAGAGGTACCCATAAATTGGGCAATGGATGAACAAATTATGATATCTAAATGTGACAGAATACTATTGAGCTGGTTTCTTTTCAGAGTAATGACCAACCACAATTCCAGAGGACTAATAATTAAACATATTGTCTATCACTTGATAGAGAGCTGAACAGCCCAGGATGCAGAATGAGACTATTTTGGACATGATCAATATGGATATATATAATTGAAATGAGTTTTGTTTTTCTTGTAGTTTGGGGAGATGACAGGAGGAGGACTGAAGGATGCAAAGTCAGATTTAGCTTGAATTAAATAAAAAAATTTAAAGGAGTTATGGGTCACTATTTAATGTATTTATCAGTTCTTATATTGAATCTTTCTGTTTTGAATACTTCTTTTGTGGTAGAAGAAATAAATACCTGCCCTCTACCTGATATCTACAACTTTGTATGATGAATAACTTTTCTAGAAAGAATCCTGCTAATTCCTTTTAGGAAGAAACTAGATATGAGTCATATTTAAATTTTGTTTAAGAGATATCTCCCAGAGGGAAAGGGACCCACATGTGCAAAAATGTTTGTGGCAGCCCTTTTTGTAGTGGCAAGAAACTGGAAATTGAAAGGATGCCCATCAATTGGAGAATGGCTGAATAAATTATGGTATATGAATGTTATGGAATATTATTGTTCCATAAGAAACGACCAACAGGAGGATTTCAGAGAGGCCTGGAGAGACTTGCATGAACTGATGCTGAGTGAAATCAGCAGGACCAGGAGAACATTATACACAGCAACAAGACTATATGATGATCAATTTTGATGGACATGGTTCTCTTCAACAATGATGTGTTTCAAACCAGTTCCTATTGTTCAGCGATGAAGATAGTCATATACATCCAGAGAGAGGCCTGTAGGAACTGAGTACGGACCACAACACAGCATTTTAACACTTTCTGTGAATATTTCCATGCATTTTGTTTTCCTTCTTAGGTTGTTTTTTCTTCTTCTCTTTCTAGATCTGATGTTTCTTGTGCAGTAAGATAACTGTATAGATATGTATACATGTATTGTATTTGCCATATAATTTATCCTATTTAGCATGTATTAGATTACCTGTCATCTAGGGGTGGGGGGTGGGGGGAAGGAGGGGAAAAGCTTGGGAAAAAAAAGTTTTTGCAAAGGTCAATGTAGAAAAATCACTCATATGTTTTGTAAATAAAAAGCTTTGTTAAAAAAAAAGAGAGATATCTCCCAGGGATGTGAGAAAACTGGGACACTGATACATTGTTGGTGGAACTGTGAATGAATCCAACCATTCTGGAGAGAAATTTGGAACTATGCTCAAAAAGTTATCAAACTGTGCATACCCTTTGACCCAGCAGTGTGTCTATTGGGCCTATATCCCAAAGAGATCTTAGAGGAGGGAAAGGGACCCACATGTGCAAGAATGTTTGTGGCAGCCCTTTTTGTAGTGGCTAGAAACTAGAAACTGAAGGGATGCCCATCAATTGGAGAGTGGCTGAAT